>CM035273.1:1652709-1667583 GCA_020226075.1 Hydropotes inermis | reverse complement strand
GCTCCTCAACCCACGGGCGAAGACCGCCCCGGCGGCTCCTCAACCCAGACCACCCGGGCGGCTCCTCAACCCACGGGCGAAGACCACCCGGGCGGCTCCTCAACCCAGACCACCCCGGCGGGCTCCCCAACCCACGGCGGGAGACCACCCGGGCGGCTCCCCAACCCACGGGTGAAGACCGCCCCGGCGGGCTCCCCAACCCACGGGCGAAGACCGCCCTGGCGGCTCCTCAACCCACGGCCGGGAGACAGCAGACGGCACCGAGTGTCCTCAGAGAATCTCCTAACTGGTGACCATGTGTAACCCCGTGAGGAACTGCGCGCATCAAGAGGTAACAAACTTGTGATGTAATTTCCTTATATAATAAGTAGCGCAGTATTTACTCCAGATTCAACTGCCTTTGGATAATACCAGTGTTCACAAGCTCTGAGGAGAGAATGAAGCATTAATATAGCATTACCATAGGATTAGTTAAAATGAAAAGTAGAATTCCACACATAGAGTTTCCCAATAGTAGATAAATTTGCTTTCTGGTAGATCAGAGGTATCTTGCAGTATAGCATATTAGCTATATTGAGGGGAAACATTATAATTTAAGTATTAAGATTTAAACATTCAACATCAAATTCTATAGTGTAAAAGAATTTGAAAAGTAACATAAGTCCTCCAGAAACAGTGCTCAAATTGCCTAAAATAGGGAAGAAAGATTAGCAGCTGTCCAAAAATAATATAAATACTTCAACAGGCAAAAATTCACAAGACCCTATTAGTATGCTTAAGTGACACTACCCACATTCTCTAGTTAAATTTAGATTTTGGACATGGCAAGATCTCTAAAGAGAAAGCCCTTTGATATTCCAGATACACATCAAAAGATATCCTATTAAAAAAAAAAAAAGTAAAGTCAAGCCTCAAATAAGTAAAGATTTTTTGTGCGCATGTGCACACTTACCTACCACAGACACTTTGGCAGGAGAACAAGCCGTGGAGTCGCCGAAGCTCCGAGAGCTGCTTGACGGCACCTGCCCTGTCCATCAGGCCTGGCCAGCTCTTCTCCAGACCCCCTGGAACCAAGCCAGTGGGAAGAAGGATTGCCCGTCTGGAGATGGATACTAAACGGAGCGCTGGCTTCTAAAGAGTTACTCTAAACAGGAGGAAAATCAATTAAACCACGGAATCAGTGAGAGTCAGAAGGGATAAAGCAAGACAAGGATGCGAGGAGTGGAATTACTAGCAGCAAACCATGGAAAGCTCTCTAGAACTTTACTTTTGCCAGAATGAAACCTAAACTATCATCTTTTTTTAAAAAAAAGCAACAAAATCTTTTTATTATCTCTGAAGGAAGAGTCAATAACTACTCCAAGCAATGCATTTCAGTGTCTTATAAATCATTAGAATGCTAAATTCAGTGGAAATTTTCAGTCAGTATATTATGACTGCATATGGTCCAAAGCTGCACAGAAAGGAGATAATCTGTATTATTTCCTGATTGCCTTGGCTAAACGAGACACTCTGAATCACCACCATAATAACAGAATAGAGTCTGCAAATCTGTGCTACTTCATTGAAGAGAATGTGTCTTCTTTTTTAAAACTTTCCTATATTTTATTAAGTTGTTAATTATTAACAATTTCCTTCCTCCAGAAAAGAGGTATTCAAATGATAAACTCTTTTTGGAGTGATGCACAAGCCGACCTCGAAATCATTTTTTCTTGTCTTATGTCTCCAATGAGGAGGAACAAATGAAGACCATGCTAACATTACAAATCACTGACATTTAGACAAGATACTCAGTCCTTACTGGATGCTATGATTTGTAACCTAGGGATAAATAAGATGTTGACAAGTAAATAAGAGGTAGGTGATCACCGACTGAAATAACAGATACAATGCAGGAAGCTGCTTTCCGGTGAAAGTCGGCCACACTTCCTGCTGCGGCCGTCTGCAACTGCCCAGTAGGCTCATAAGGTTCTCGTGCCCAGCGGGGATTCAGAAAGTACCTGCTGAACGGTATTTACCTGGTAATTAAAAGAAACACGGGAGGACGGTGAGGATCCAGGGGAGGATGCTACACCACACAAGCGCGACTTCATATCCAGGGAATGCCCAGAGACCGAAACGTCCTGAGGACTCCAACATTTTCCTTTAACTCGTCATCCCCGTTTACAACATACAGCAACATAAACAGATAGCATGTGGAGACAGAGAGAACCAACACATGGAGCCCAAGGGAAAGGAGGTGGGCAGAATGAACTGGGAGACGGGGACTGATATATATCTATAATGTACTGTACACGCACTGAACAAGCAGATAACTGAGGAGACCCCGCCGTGCGGCTCGGGGAACTGCCCGAGGCTCTGCGGTGACCTACGTGGGAAGGAAACCTAAAGCAGAGGGGACACACGTACACGCACAGCGGGTTCACGTTGCTGCGAATGCAACCAGACTCCAACAAAAGCTAATTAAACAAAAATACCTTTCAAGTTTCACTGCAGCCCTGCCACTCCGGTCTTCGTGTCCTTTCTCAGGCCCGCCAAGCTGAGCCCCACCCAGGGCCTTTCTAGCTGCTCTCCTGGAAGGGTGGCTCCCCCCAGACGGCAATCAGCTTTTCGCCATTTAGGTCTCAGTCCAACGTGAGCCCCCAGAGGCACTCCCGTGCCTCCCGTCCCCGCAGTCAGTGAGCTGTTGCTCAGCGTCACCTTCCCCACGGCACCTGAAGGGAGCCTGCTGCTTTCCACGGTCAGACTGCCTGCTTACAGCGAGCCTGTGAGTCCTGCAGAGCAGGGACATTTCTGCTTTCTTCACAGCTCTGGCCCTGGCAGCCAGAAAGTAGCAGGCACACAGCAGGTGCTCAGTAACCCTTTAATGAGTGCATTAATGATGTGCCTGCTCAGTATAAAGCCCCTCAATATCAAGGGTTTTTCAAAGAAGGTAACAAACGTATTCCCTAGTTTACCAAATTCAAAGTCCTGACTATCGAGTTTACTTAAAAGTGGGGGACGGCAGCAAACAAGGGAGTATTTGGGATGAAGATTAGAAAGGGAGCTGATCCCACTGCAACGTGAAGGCTACCATTTCACGTATTTTTAATCACACTTGATCCGGTCCATCAAAAACTAAAAGCAAATCCTGCCACTATTTTTACAGTCAGCACTGATTTACCTGTATTCTGTTCCTACAGCTACCAACATTATTTTCTATCCAAATTGCCTTGTACTTTTCTAGCAATGATATGAACTACCTCAGTATGTCACAGGTATTCCTGGAGTCTGAGAATCAGTAAGAGGTGAAAGGCAATATGAACATAGTATGGAATAAAATGCTTATAAGATGCGATTCCTTCTCTCAGCTGGGAAAAGGAGACACAACACTTTAGGTGGTCATTCGGAGTAAAAGCCCCAAGAACGATACATCTGTGTTACACGGGACTCCGGCTGTCTTACGTGTCGACTAGAATCTGAACAACTGTGCTTGCCCGAATACACACTTAAAGGAAAAAGCTATCGCCTAAAAAATAAATTCAAGAATCATTCAAACACAGTTTTACTGGCACAGTTTTGGAATCTATCACGAGGTGTTCCAAGCTGAATTTAAAACTCCTCATTTTTCAAGCTGACCTGTTACCACTAATAGGTTTTAAAATGATGAACAGCCACAGAACCATAAAAATAAATTCCGTTTTATAAAACTGAGGATCATTTTGTCTGAAGTGAAGTTTCATTTTTTAAAAACATCATGCATTTGAAAAAAAAAAAAGTCATATACTCCTGGAAGCAATGGTCATTTTCCATGAAAGAAAATGTTATTGGGATATAGCAGTGGCACAGAAGTGAAATATATACTGTGAGGGAGAAGCTGACTTGCTGTTTGGCAAATACAGGGCTTATTTCCATACACTGGGTAGGAGGGAAGGCAAGAGGAGGCTCCAGGATTACATTCAGGAAATTAGGAGACAAAACCGAACCACGCTATCACAGGCTGGCCGGTCATCACAAGTTATTAGGAGACAAAACCGAACCACGCTATCACAGGCTGGCCGGTCATCACAAGTTATTAGCTGCTTTTGAGACCCTTGCTATTGATGTGTAGAAATTTAAGAAACAGCAAGACTGCGGCTAAAGAAGCATCTTAAGTGTAAACAGATGACTGATGAGAACCTGCCGTACGGCAGGGCCTCTCCTCAGGGCCCCGTGGGACCTAAACGGAAGCGAATCCACCAAGAGGGCCCGCGTGCATCGAGAGCGATGGGTCACTTCTCCGTGCAGCAGAAACCGGTACAACATTACAGAGCAGCTAAACCCAAAGTAAAAAACAAATAATTAAATTTTTTTAAAAAGAAGCATCTCAAATCACATCTCGTATTTGTACACAGTAGGACAAAAACTCAGAGATGATGGTTTGATGGCATCACTGACTCAATGGACATGCGTTTGAGCAAGCTCCGGGAGATAGCGAAGGCCAGGGAGGCCTGGCATGCTGCAATCCATGGAGCTGCAAAGACTCGGACACAAGCTAGAGACTGAACATCAAGAAGACGAAAACTCGGGCTAATAGGGCAAAACGTATGGTTCCCAATGGAATCCTTTGTGGGGTGGGACAGTCTTCAAGGTCACATGCAAGTTTGATGATTTGCTACATTTTGTTTTGATCTTTGGTCAAAGTCAGAAGGTCAGCTCAAATTTAAAGGGACAGAAATAAACTTCTAGATGGCCAGAGAGCCGAGGTGCTTTGCAAAGGCCAGAGACAACAGTGGGGGCAGAGGAGTGGGTGTGGCCATTCTGAGTAATGCGATTTCGGTGGATCTGTGAGCGGTCTGCCGACTCCCTGAGTTTGATATGAGAGACTGGCTATCACGACCACAGGAACGGGGACTTGTACAACACACAGACGGCTGTGTGGGGCGGGGCGTGGGCTGGGGGCCTGGTCTCCATCCCGGAGCACCAGTGAGAGACAGGTCACACGCAGCAAGAACAACACAAGGCAGGCGGCACAGGGTCTGCAAACGCCGGGCAAAGGGCCCAGTCACGGAGGAGTGGGCTGACCAGGAGACGGGACAGAGGAGGGGTCCCGCCCCCGCCCCAAGGGGCAGCCAGGCTGGCAGAGCAGGGAGGCGACAGCCCGGAGAGGAGCGCCCTGCACACCCGGGGGGGCCAGCTCACGAGTCCATCGTGAAGGAGGGGAGAGCAGGGGGGCAGGGCAGCCAGCCGACCTGAAGATGGAGTCAGAGCCTGGCCGGCCAAGGCTGGAGCGGAGAGCAGAGTGGGGCCTGGCGCACGGCTGGCATGGGGGCAAACTGGGCGGCCCCTATGGAGAGCAGGGTGGAGGGTCCTCACAGAACCAAAAGTCACCACTCGGGGGTACACGTCTGGAAAAAGTGAAGACAATCTGATCAGCCACGCACACCCTGATGCTCAGAGCAGCGCTGTTTATAATAGCCAAGACACGGGAGCAAACTGCCTATCGACAGATGAACGGGTGAAGAAGATGTGGCGGGTACACACACACACAATGGAATATTACTCAGTCACATACACACACAAAGAATGAAACGCAAATGGCCCTGGAGAACATTATGCTGAGTAAGTCAGAGAAAGACAAACACACAGTGTGGGATATCACTTATATGTGGAATCTAAAAAAAATTACACAAATGATCATATGCAAAACACAAGCTGATTCAGATACAGAGAACTTGTTACCGTAGGGAAGCGGGGGAAAGGAGAGGATGTGTTAGGGGTGTGGGATTAGCAGATATAAACGACTATGTATAAAATAGGTAAGCCACAAGGAGACGGTGCATAGCAAAGGGGATCAGAGAAATTATCTGGTAGCAGCTTATGATGGCGAATGCTCTGCAGAAACACAGAACCACTATGCTGATACCTGAAACTTATATAATATTGCACATCAACTGCACTTCAATAAAAACGAACAAATGGGCCTCCAGCCTCAAAGCCTGAGATGCGAGTCCTAGGGCCCTGGGTAGGGGGAGGGACAAGGGCTGAAGCAGACAGACACTGAACAAGCAGAGACTTGGTGACCGGATGGATTTAGAACAAGAACAAAAAAGGAAAAATCAATGACTGTGAGGATGAAGCTGAAGAAACTGTGGCATCACTGACAGAAACAGGAAGAAGGAGCGGACTTGAGGACAATGATAAAGACGTACGATTTAAACATGATGAACTGAA
This sequence comes from Hydropotes inermis, assembly GCA_020226075.1. Lineage (NCBI taxonomy): Eukaryota > Metazoa > Chordata > Mammalia > Artiodactyla > Cervidae > Hydropotes > Hydropotes inermis. Next base: position 1,661,391 of record CM035273.1, on the reverse strand, counting down.
GGTGACGATACACAACCTGAAACATTTTCAGCTACGCATTTACTGTGTGGCTTTGAGAACTCTCTAAGCTTAGTTTTCTCATCTGTAAAACAGTAGTAATAGTAATGTGTGACTCACTAAGGTACTGTAAGGATTGAATGAAATAATGGCAATGCTAGCACTCACTAAAGCATTGGGAAAGTAACATATTTTAGCCACTGTTATTATTCATCTTGTATCTGATAAATTGCCCAACCAATCTTTTTTTGTTACATGAACTTATGATTATCCAATACACCTCTCATCGGGAATTTTTTATTTTTCCAATATAACTGAGATAAGCCAAAACACTTCTATTCTAACTGCAGTCCCTGTAAATTTTCCAGGGCATTTGAATCTGAGCAGTTTACAACCTGGAAAGGTCTTCAAATCTATGACAAATTCATCACTACAAACCATTAAACCTAGCATGTCAGCTGATCCATCCAGATTAGATGTGAACATTTTGATGGCTATGGGTTTCCCTAAGAAGCAGCGGGTTGACAAGCAGCTTCTTTACACTGAAAAAATTGAAAGGAAAGTATTGTATGTGGTCTCATAATAATTTGCAACATACTAAAGATGAAAGTTTTTGTCTTTGCTTTGTTTGTTGGGGGTATAAGAAAATAAGATGAAAGAAGAGAGTAAGATTCTGTAGTATGATGTAGCCATGAAGGGTACATTAGCAGTCAGGAAACTGAGAGGAGGTAAACTCCAAGAAAACCTGAGAACTTAACACTGCAGTTATCAGTAATGCTGCAGAGTGAAACACAAACACTTACCCTGTAACAGCAAGAGCCTAGTAAACACGTGTTAAATATTGCTGGATGAAACTGGTGATGAAGCTGATGATGGATGAAGAAACCGATGCCCAGGTCATCTGTGTGTTCTGTTCACTGTGGCAGCGACCTCACTGCGCTCTTCATCGTAACTGTCTTTAAAGGGTAATTAAACAAAAGGTATGGAAACAGAGAATCGAGGTGTTTAAAGCTAGGAAAGAAACTGAGGTCCAAGGAGGTTAACAGACTTGCCTAAGTCAATTCCCCAGAACGTGAGACCAGAGTCTGAACAGCTAACCCACAGCACCGCGCACACCCCATCATCCAGTGACGGAGGAGACAGAGTTACCGAGAGACTCAAGCCAGGCGGTTCTGTGATTTGTTTGAAGGTCTAACAAAAGGTTGAGATGAGTAGATGGATTCTGAGAAACACGCACTTCAATTATTTAAGCCATAAATGTTTCTCATTATGATGCTTAAACAATTCATGACAGTCTAAAATAGATTTTTTTTGCTATTAATGCAGCCACATTTTATAGTATTGCAATATGAGGTTTTTATATTTTTTATCAAAAGATTTTATGACTAAATTGTCAGAAATCAGGGACTTTCATAAAAAGGGTGAACCAGTTAGCTTGTTTAGGTTCATGAGAAGGGTTATAGCCATAGATAACAGAGCTCTGTTTTTGACTGTGAAAATCTATGTGCTGTCTAGATCTTTATTCTATTGAAATTGAACCACAAAAGGCCCTTAAATAAAATGATTCCTTTTTGAAATCCATAAATTGTAGTAGATGTGACTGATGAAGAGATTCAAAATCCCTTTCAAGGGTGCACCTGGGGAGGGTCTAGAAGGGACAGGGCATAGTCTCTCTTGCACGATGTGTTTCCAATGTGGAGCCAGACTGTCTGGGTCAAGGCCAAGTTCTATCAGCTACTGTGATCTGACCCAAGTGACCTGGCCACCATGTGCCTCAGTCTCCTCGTCTGCAGAGTGGGGGCGGCATCAGTGGCCATGTCACAGGCTGGGGAGGACCGCAGCTGAGACGGGCAGAGTGCCGAAGGCACAAGCACTGTGCGCTGGTCCCAGGGCCACACCCAGGGTTGCGTGGCGTCCCACGCCAGCCCTGCCACCCGCTCTGCCTTTGCCCCTCTCTGTGGGGTGCCCTTCCTTCTGCGAAGTCTCCAAACCCTAATGCAGCTGCTGGATGCCTGGATGATCCTGGCTGGAATTAAAGCCTCCCATCTCCCTGTTCTCTACAGCAGGCAGCATATTCTACTTCATCTTATGGTCACTCCCTAAAAGACGGTCCCCGTCTGACTTGCTCCTGTAGCCCGGAAGGGACTCTCCTCAGCGCCTCGTGCATGGCACCCAGCAAGTACTGATATTTGTGGAGTGAACTAATACATAAGCGGGGTTGTCTTCTCCTGCCTATCAACTGATAGCTGTTATTATCTCTTCTATTAAGAAGGAAAGGCAGGTCCCAAGAGGCCCAAACTAGTTGAGGCCACATCGTTAACTGTCTTTTGGAATAAAGCAAAACTGATGAGATGCAAAGCTAATTTAATTTCATGAAAACTCAGAGAATTTCTGGAACAAAATCAACACAGACTAAAACCTCAGGTTTGGGACATAGCCAGGATGGTCATTACCCATACTGGGCAGGGCATAGCATTATTACTGTCATCTCTTGATGACCCGCAGGGAAGAGGCTGGGCCCTTTGAAGATGAATACCTATTTGTCTGTGGCAAATTACCCCTAAGTCAAAGTTCCTTTGTGTTCTGCTGCTGCTTTCTCTCAGTCTAGAATTAAAGAACTGTGAGCGCCTACAGTGGGATAAGAGGCCTGTGGTACATGCAGCCACTCATTCGATCCTTCAAACAACTCTGTGGTGTTGGTTCTCTTAACAACTATCAGCAAACAGTGGTACAGAGACCCTAGACGTCTTCCCCAAAGTTTCCTGTCTAGTTCCACTCATCTGACTCAGTCCACCTCCCCACGTTTACTGTCCCATACGAGGGTGGGAGGGATCAGCGTGGAGTATCTGGATTATGTTTTGCCCGATGTCCGAATCCCCGAGCGGGAAGAGAGAAGGCTTCCAAAACAATGCAACTCACAAAAAAAGGGAAGTTTATTACTGACTCGAATCAGGGCTCCTGCCACACGTCCAACACAGTGGTATGGGGTCAGAGAGCCCTGAGCAGAGGTGGTTACCCAAATTTATAAGGTGTGCATAAGCGGTTAGTAGCTGGCTTAAGCAGATTGGTTACATGTTTGCAAAGCAATTTTATTGGTACAAACTTCGCGGGCTTTTGTTCAAACTTAGGCGTCCGCGGGCTTTTCAGCTCTCCCTCTGTTTCTTACTGGGTGCATATTGATTGGCTGGCTCCAAGTTACCTGATGGGGGCGGGGAATCCCACCATTTCACAGGAAACTGAAACCCAGGTCCAGGCCACCTGCCAGCCCCAGCAGCCCCACAGATTACCCAACTACCTACGGGACAAAGGGCTGGGAGGACTCTGCGGGGGCACGTTCAGTCTGGTCTGGTTGGGCTGGGCAGGAAGGTGCAATAATGCAAACTGCGATGAATTTCAGGGGTCAAAGGAACCCTGTGAACTCAGGCTAGATGCCCAAACTCCAAGTGGGTAGGTAAAACAATGGACTCTCTGAGCAATGGTGGTATGCAGGCGCCCAGCATGACGCGGTTACTTTAGAGCAGAAACTGGCTAGGAGCTGGAGTCCTGGCCGTCAGACAGGAAGCTAGAAAAGGGAAGCTGGAGTTTGGGACAAGCCTCAGCGCTAATCAGATGAGAAGCTGGGTGTGCGGAGCTGGACACACTCTGGGCTTCAGGAGCCGCGTCTGCACGGGAGCCGCCAGGACCAAGCTAGACACAGGTTACTGCTGCCGCATTTGATTCCCTTCTTCATCACAGTGGAAGACAGCGGTAAACCACACACCCGATCCTGTTGCGTCTCTACTCAAAACACTTCAATGCCTTCCCAGTATCCTCAGGGTCAACTTCAAACTCCTCGGCACCTCACGCGGCCCCTCATGGCCTGGTCCTGCTCATGTCTCTGGTCTCATCGCTCTCCATTTATCCTTCCGGCCCCACCCAGCCAGCTGATGATTCCAATCATTCAGAGGACCAAGCTCTCCTACTCAGCTCGGTGGATACGCTCAGCTTAGAACACGCTCCATCCCTTCTGGCTATACTTCCATCTTTCAGGCCTCCCATTGGCCATCACTTCCCCTGAAGTCAGCCTTGCTTCCCGTTCCTCGGCCTGCATCCAGCAACCTTCTGGGATACTCCCACAGTGCTCTGCAGTCATCCCTCAGTATTAACCATCTTGGATTCTAACCACCCACCACCCCAACTGGACGCTAAGCTCCTAGGAGGCAGGGCGGTGCCAGTCTTCTCTGCTTTGATCCATCCCCAGTGTCTGCAAGGCAGACGGACATTTGTTTCCAAGTCAAAGAAAGACAGAAACCTGAGGAGAGAGGATGGCGTGGCGGACCCGCCTAGTCCAGTGATCAGGGGGCGAAGAGAAGACGAGAGTGCCCAGCACTTGGTAAGCGTGAGGTGAGGACCGCGCGGTCAAGAAGGGGCCTCAGGAGGATTTGGAAAAGTCACCGAACATCCAGAGAGGCTCTCTGTTCCAGTTACTGACTTGAAAGCTATGCATAGCGTGCCCAGCGCAGTTGCAGAGCAGAGGGGTCTCCTGAGCGCCCTCGTCACTTCAGGTTTTGAGAGCTTCTCATGGAAGACATGAGAGCCTGCCTCTAGAGTTTTTATCACAGGAGGAAAAGAAGGAAGAAGGACAGTGAGGGGAGAAAACACAGAATTCGGAAAAGTCAAACTGACATGAGCCTACTGACAAACATCCAGGAGAGAACAAAGAGGAACAGAGAGAACTGGGGACTCCGTGCTGCAATATTTGCCTGTGACAAAGGGGAAACCACAAAGGCCACTGTGTTTAAAGCATTAACAAAAGTGCTCCTACATTCGTAAAAAAAAAAAAAAAAAGTGCTCCTAGTTCACATGCTATGGATCAGGTTCGGCAGGGGGAGAAAAAGACAAATTAATCTAAGGCTGTTCATTTTGTGATAGCTTAAAGCAAACAACTTGGAGCAATACTATGAAGCCAGCTAGTAAAATAAATAGAAATGAAGTCCAAGGAATTTAAACATGAAAATTTGGGGAGGGGGAAAAAGAACCGCACAAAGCAAAACACAAGGCTAACCAAACAAAAGCTAAATCAAATAAATAGGCATTGCCGTGTGCCCTGGAGGACTGCCAAGGGGAGTGAATTTCAACAAAGAATGCTTCTGCTACCAGTTTGGAAAACTTCAATTCCAGAAAGATGGGAGGAAGGCGGAGCCACATCTGAGTGACTCCAGGAGCATGGGGTGGAGAGGGAGCTGGTCAGTCGTTATTCTGGGCTCTGCAGACAAACGCTATTAGCTTCTCCTTGTTCGTTCAGTCACTCAGTCGTGTCCGACTCTGCAGCAGCACGCCTGGCTCCCATCCTCCCCCCATCTCCCAGAGTTTGCTCAAATTCACGTCCACCCAGTCGGTGATGCCAGCCAACCATCTCATCATCTGTAGTCCCCTTCTCCTCCTGCCTTCAATCTTTCCCAGCATCAGGGTCTTTTCCAGTGAGTCAGCTCTTTGCATCAAGAGGCCAAAGTACTGGAGCTTCAGCTTCAGCATCAGTCCTTCCGAGGGATATTCAGGGTTGATTTCCATGAGGATTGACTGGTTTGATCTCCTTGCAGAACCCTCCCCTGCTGCTGTGAAGTCACTTCAGTCATGTCCGACTCTGTGCAACCCCATAGACGTCAGCCACCAGGCTCCACTGCCCCTGGGATTCTCCAGGCAAGAACACTGGAGTGGGTTGCCATTTCCTTCTCCAATGCAGGAACGTGAAAAGTGAAAGTGAAGTCGCTCAGTCGTGTCCGACTCTTAGCAACCCCATGGACTGTAGCCCACCAGGCTCCTCCGTCCATGAGATTTTTCAGGCAAGAGCACTGGGGTGGGTGCCATTGCCTTCTCCAGAGCCCTCCCCTAGCAAGATGCAAAAAGGCAGCCCACGCCCTCCCCACGCCTCCCATGGACCCTACATACAGCCAGGTATGAGAAACAGGAGCACGTCATACACAAGAAATTGGCGACACCTGCGGCAGCCTTCTCTTCTCCACTTGCAGATAAAAAGGCCATTGTAAATACCTCTAGGCTACCGTGCTAGGAATCCAGTCCCTGGAGCCCAAGTCAGACAAAGCGCTGGCAATTATTTGTGAACGTGGATGCTGGGGACAGGACCCTAGGCTTGGTGCTGGCATCGCTCCCTGCAAAAGTCATAGTCCTGACAGTGGTACGGTAATCCTCTCAGTCATAAACATCGCAACAGTAACCCCCGCCCGGGTGTTTGTTTATCCCCTCGCAGGCACAGAACTAGGTCCTTTGCATGAATCATCCCCTTGAAGCCCCCAACAAGTCAACATCTTAATTCTATAGCTTCTCGCTCTACAGACAGGAAAGCCAAGGCAAGTTAAGATGCTTTTCAAAGAGCTCCCAGCAAACTAGGACTGAAGCAGGGATTTAGATCCAGATAGTTATTTCAGGACAAGCTCTTTTAACCAACAGACTTGTTAGAAATCCAATGAAGGGAGGTGGATAATCAGCAAACACTTATTAACAGTGGGGAGATGTGTACTATGAACTCTGCTAGGTTAAACTGGGGTAAAATAGTTAAAAAACAACACAAACAACAACAACAAAGCTAGGGGCTTTCCTCATGGGCTGGTAGCTGAGAATTCGCCTTCCGCTGCAGGGGATGCAGGTTCGATCCCTGGTCCAGGAGGATTCCACGTGCCACGGAGCAGCGAAGCCCGTGCACCACAGCTACTGAAGTCGGCACGCTCTCGAGTCTGTGTTCCACAAGGAGTCCTCGCCCACAGCGAGAGAGCAGCCCCCACTCACCACGGCTAGAGAAAGGCTGCATGCAGCAACAAAGACCCAGGGCAACCAAAAATAAACAACAAACGATTTTTTAAAATGAGGAAGACTAAGGCTGAAGCTGAAGCTCCAAAACTTTGGCCACCTGATGCAAAGAGCAAACTCACTGGAAAAGACCCTGATCCCTGGAAAGACTGAAGGCAGGAGGAGAAGGGGACAACAGAGGATGAGACGGTTAGATAGCATCACCGACTGGATGGACGTGAATTTGAGCAAACTCAGGGAGAGAGTGGACGTGAGAGGAACCTAGTGTCCTGCAGTCTATGGGGTCGAAAAGAGTTGGACACGACTGAGTGACTGATCACGTATGCACCCTTCAATGTCCACTGTATCTCTCCAGCAAACATGTGGGCTGCTCAAACCCCTAAGGAAACTAACAAAACAAACCAAGACGAGAGCTGATAATGTGTAGCTCAGTGCTGTTGGGGGGTTAGCGTTACCCAAATGCAGACTTAGCTCCAAACAGCGGGAGACCTGGGAATCTGAAGTTCCTTAAGATTTCCTTAGCATGGCAATGCCGTCTCCTTAAATTTCTGTATTGCTGTCTTTATTGAGATTTCTGTACATTAATATGTGCTTCCCCCCCCCCCAATATGACCTATTTTCCCAATGGGACTGAAGGGGGGAAAAAATCACAAAAGCATATTTAAGAAAGCAAGAATATTTAAATTCTCCCAAATTTTGTCATACATTTTTTTGTGCTTTCTATTTGAGATGAAAGATAAAAAAACCTGTGTGCGTGATTAATTGTCATGATGAAAGAATACGAGGCAGTTGCTTAAGAGACGAGAACAACAAAGGAATAAACTACTGCAGGCATCACCAGGGCTGGAATGACACTGCTATGTGTACTCCGTTTCCATGGCAACTAGCAATGGGAAGATGAATGTTTCATAGTCACTCCGCTCCGCGGTACACGTCTATAAATCAAACTTACATAAAGAGCACAAGATTTCTGCTGTGGGCTGAACGCAGAGCTGGTTTATTTTCCTGTTACTGTATAATTATGGAAAAGAAGCACAAAACAATGAGGTCATTCTGAGCGGAGAACAAACTCAGAAATTACTAACACACCTGCAGAACGCCATTCATCTCACAGGAAGCGAGAGGCAGGCAAGGCGGTCGGTGGACGGAAACACAGCCCGTCTTGGTCGCAGGCTTCCAGGCACCGACCTGCTCCGGCTGGCGGCCGCGAGTGACGTGCCTGGCCTGGGCTCCCCACCCTGCTCTGTTCGAAAACGGACACAGGGGCAACTTAATCTACTGCCTGCCATGCCCTACAGGTTTTCATTCTGAAAGACTGGGCAGAAACAGTACTCCATGTTTAGTATGAAAGTTTACTGACGCTGAACAAGCATGCACTTGCTCTTAGTTACACCCAAAATGGCTCATCTTGCAGACGTGAGGATGGAAAAACACTGCTTTGCAATTGAACTGGGAGCCAGGAGACCCGAGTCTTGACCCAGGTCTATGTAACCTTGGGGAAGCCATGAAGTTCGTGCAGCCTCCATTTTCTTAGAGATCATGTAAATGATTTTTAAAGTTTCTGCCAATATCTGCTTCCATGAGTCTGTATCTCAAAAACTCAAAGATCTGACTCAATCAGATCTAACCAGAGATATTAGTTGTGCTATTCATATATATGTGTGTGTGTGTGTGTGTATACACACACCTTACACCAGCAGTCTCCAACCTTTCTGGCACCAGGGGCTGGTTTCAGGGAAGACAGCTCTTCTTCCATGGGCCGGGGAAGCTGGAGGCATGGTCTCAGGGTGAGTCAAGCATACTACATTTACTGTGCACTTTTACTTCGATCACTAACACATCAGCTCCACCTCAGATCATCAGGCATTAGATCCTGGAGAC
>CM035273.1:1615621-1652309 GCA_020226075.1 Hydropotes inermis | reverse complement strand
TTTAAATGCTATGCTGGCTAAAACACCTAAGTAATAGCATTTTAGGATTACCATTGCACTGAAGCTTGCTTCTGACTTCTGTCAATCTTTCAAACACAGAATATGCTCTGGAAAACTGAATGGTATCATCAGAGTTTTAAATGCATAAGAAAATTGTTACAGATGATCCTAGGACTGATTTTCTTAATATTATTAACAAACATTTAAATTTTAATAATCTTCCTGTCACCTAGATAAGGGCTGCCTGTCAATTCCTGCCAAACAGGAAGCGTCCTGCCCCTTGAAGTCTGCAGCTCTCAGAGACAGGGTGAGGCTTTCCTGGACTTCATCTCTGAAGAGTCATGCTCAGTACAATCTGTGGAACAAATAAATGGATGGACGAGCAGACTCTTAGTAACACCTTTGCTGCACCTTTCAGAAATCTTTCCCCAGTCTTACATGTTTAGGCAGATTCAGAGCAACACATAAATATCCCCGGGACAGACAGGCACATATCTGAAAACCAGATATAACTACACGAGTCTCTCCTTTGTGGGTCCGTGAGCCTACAAAATCCTTGTGACACTTTATAACCGGGAAATAGCTTTGCTTTAGTGGAGCACGAGGCTGTATCAGACACAGAGAAGAGCTCGTGTCCTGAGGCTCTGGCTAAAGTTCAGGGGTATCGTGGGGGCTCAGAAATAAGTGAGACGCAGTGTCTGCCTCAGGGGAGGAAAGTGTAGGGAAGACAAGACCCAACAGCACTCGCTACTTCCTCTGGGGCTTACACCAACTCAGGAGAAGACTTGGCACCCCACTTCACAAGCTGAGGTCACTGAGCTGTCAAGGGCTGATACAGGGCTTCCCTGGCGGGCTCAGTGGTAAAGAACTCACCTGCCAATGCAGGAGACACAGGTTCCATCCCTGGTCCAGCAAGATCCCACATGCCCTGGAGCAGCTAAGCCCATGCACAGCAGCTGCCGAGTCTGAGCCCCAGAGCCCGTGTCGGGGTCACGGCCCCTGAGCCGGGCCCTGGGGCGCTCTGAAACGAGAAGCCCCTCAGGGAGAAGCCTGAGCCCCGAGACTAGAGAGCAGCTCCCGCTCGCTGCGACCAGAGAAAAAGCCTGCACACAGCAACCACGACGCAGCAAACCCGCGTGCAAACAGAGAATGGATACTGTGAGAAGCGAGGGCTTCCGTTTTCAAAAGACCTGCTGGAGGGTTCTGAATTTCCTGATTTCCTGAACTGATAGGCAGCCCTCATCGAGGTAACAGGAAGATCATTCAAATTTTAACACTTTTTCCATTATAAAAATGAGTTCTAGCAGGTATATCATTTTGATGTTTTCATGAATGTTTCTAAACAATGTACTTTGAAATCAGAATCACTTCTTATTCGTTTTCATGTAATTCTCCTGATGCTCTTCATCACACATTAGTGATCAGAAATGAGATGTTATTCCCCAATCCCTGCCCGCAAGACCTGAGCAGGATCTTACTGTCAGTTGAAGAGAGTTTTACCCTAACTCATGGATTGTGTAGGAATGAACTGCTCTTGCGTTTGACTGACTGTAGATGGGTTGGGGTGTGGTGTATCTGAAGGCTACTGAATGCAACTTACAATGCTTAATAAAAATCTTAATTCTTTCAGTATCAAAAAAAAAATGAGTTCTAGGATTATCTGTTTAAAATTGGGTTTGTTTGCTTGCTTTTGTTTCTTTTACTTTTTAAAACTCTGATGGTTTCATTAAGTTTTCTACTACATATTGAACAACTGAAACAAGCCAGAAGAAAGCTTCAATGTGATGATAAGATCCTAAAACACTATTAATTAGGTGCTTTACCCAGGACAGTAAAGAATCTGCCTGCAATGCAGGAGACCCAGGTTCAATCCCTGGGTCGGGAAGATCCCTTGGAGCAGGAATCCCCTGGAGGAGGAAATGGCAGCCCACTCCAGGATCCTTGCCTGGAGAATCCCTTGGACAGAGGAGCCTGTGGGCTACAGCCCCTGGGGCCACCAAGAGCCGGACACAACTGAGCGACTAACAATTGGCCAGGACAGAAGTCAGAAGCGCACCCGTGTGAGCTGTGTATGTTTAAGAGCGCACACGTGTGGGAACTCCCGGGGGATCCAGGGGTCAGGATGCGGCGCGTTCACCACTGGGACCTAGGTTCAACCCCAGTCGGGAATTAAGATCCCCAGAGTGGGAACAGCACAGAACACCTTTGGTTAGGTCTGCCGGCCAGAGCCGCGCTGAGCTCCTGACTCCAGGGCCTCCCTGCTCACTGAGGGCGCCTCGGGACACGTTCAAGCAGCAGACTGTCCTTCCACTGGATCCTCTGCGCAAAAACCATAGTTAGGAACAAACACAGACCCTAAAAAACACATGATCACATTTTTTTGTTAAGTCGTAATAATACAACACAATATTTCTTAAATCTCCCGGGCGGGCACATGCGGTCATCTCCCTTCCCAGTCCGCAGCCAGCAGGCTGAGGGTCACTCCCGGGTTGACCCAGCTGTCACACAGCCATGCCGTCTCCAGCAGGCGAATCCTACGGGAGCCAATGACATCTTCACGTAAGGTCACCACAAATGGATTCTGCTGCCCATCAAAGACACTTAGTTTGGTGTGTAAGCTTAGAAGATGCAGTAATTTGGGCACACATTTTTGGCATGAATTCTTCAAAAACTAACAGAATAATGTTTATTAAGAAAGCCTCCAGGTTAACCTCCTCGCCTTTCAATTCGATTCTTAACAGAGTTTCTAGCACCACCAACTGGTTAAAGAAATAAACGACAAACGTGCTTGGTTTTCAAGCTGCTCTGTTCGTGAAAAGAGGGATCATATATACATATTTCACATTTAATTTGTGGTAAAGTAATTTATTTCAGTCACTAAATAAAATCAAAAATGCCTTTCCTTTTCAGTCAAATAAAAAATAATCCACTTTGGCTTTTTCACTTAAGAAGGCATATTTTACTTAGTCATTAGAGAAAACTAAATCTACCCACTAAAGCTAATTTGATTTATTCTACTGTAAGCTCACACTCAAAAAGCAATGACTAAAAAAAACTACAATGAAAATGAGAAACTAAGATAGCAAACTGAATGGTACTGAGTAGTATATGTGCCTACAGTGTCTACCTAGGACATTAATTTAATTTGAAATAAAAGCGATTGAGGAGGTAATGTAGGTAGTTTCACATTTTAGAAAATCTGGGCTTTTTCTACCAAGACTCCTGGCTCAGAGATGAACTCTGCCATGTGACATGTGAATATCCACTGTCATTTATCTTTTTCTCCTTTGACTTGAACCACATCTAGTAACAGATGGTGTACAAAGAGTACCACTGAAGCCCAGGGCTTCAAATCTGACTGCCGTGCAATGAGTCAGTTTGTGAAAATAAGCATTACTGAAGCACTGTCCAGTTACTCCTTACCCCAGAACAACCAACTTGTGGATACAAGTTGTCTATGAAAAATACATGCAGCCACTTGTTGCCACAACAGATTTGTAACCGGCAGAATGAATGGCACCACACTGTAACAGATTTGGTCGCTAAAAGTAACTTTTCTATGAGACAATGTACGAGAGAGGAAGTTCCATCCAGTTTATTAAATTTGACTCTGATAGCAGAGTTCTGTCAAATACCTTCTGAGAGAGTTTAAAACTAGTGCAATGAGTTTATGATAGCAGTTTAAATCTCTCCACAAACGTGTAGTCGGGTTTGCAGTTTTTAAAGCCGCCGACTCTTAAGTCTGCAGCGGAAAGTCCGGTAAAGCAGATAAGGACCAGCACCGCCCCACCCGACTCGACACGCACTTTCAGCATGAAAAGATCAGACTCTGATCTTCATTCTACTACTCTGCTCATTTATTTACTCATTCACTCGCTCGTGTTATCTGTTAGAAACTCTCTCCAGCAAACACAGCAAAAATTCTGTAAACAGGGCAATAGGAACAGAACTCTTTCTCTGTCTCCCCTTCTCTGTGGATGAGAGCCTTGACGTGCTGTCCCGAGGCATAGAAGACTCCCATTTGAAACCATGAATGGAAAAAAAAAAAAAAAAGAAACCATGAATGGGGCACCAGGAATCTTAACAAGAGGAAGACTTAGGTTAAGAAAAGCATTTTGAAACTTTTAAGTGTTGCTTCTAAATTGGTTCTTTGGCAGATGCAGAGAAGGGACACATGGACACAATGGGGTGAGAGGAGGGTGGGACGAACCGGGAGGTTAGGATTGACGCGTAAAACGGGCATGCACAGTGTGGGGAGCTCAACTCAGCACCCTGCGGTGATGGAGAGGGTGGGGTGGGGGTGGAAGGGAGGCCCCAGAGCGGGGGGGACGCATGTGCACCCACAGCTCACGCACCTTGTGATACCGCACCGCACACTGCGATATAAATTTTTTTTAAAAAGGGATAAGGAACGAGGAGTAAAACCTCATTTGCCTAAGTTATAGAAATCACTCATAGGTGTAAAAAATAAACATGTTGTTTAACGTGATCCTTAAACGATAAATGTAAGTATATTTAGATATTTTAACTGTAAATTCTTTCCACTATTATTGGACAGCAGTATTCTGGAAAAAAAGCAGAATTTTGAGGTGTAACAAAAACATTAACAAGTACCAGCAACATGACTGCCCTCAAATTAAAAAAAAAATGATTACATGTCAATTTACTATGATTTTTCTTTTTTTAAGCAAAAGACAAAATAATTGAGAAGTCAGTCCAGTTTGGCTTGAGATTAGCAATAAAGGCGCTCAGCTTTATCTGTAGAATGGATGGGCATAAAGCTGACACCAGGGATCTCTGCACCGATTCAGTAAGGTAACACTGGCAGCTGTTTAATGAACGGGAATTGCTGTCTTGGCACAAAAGATGGGGTGGGGGAGCGGGCCTCGAGGGGAGAGTCCCCAGGAGGAGTGCTGGACGCCCTGGGAAGCTGACAAGAACCAAAACCTGGAAAAAGGGCAGAAGGCGGGCTGGAGGGACTGTGGTTGGGGAAGCAGATTTCTAGGCTGGGGAGACTGAATGAATCTGCAGTCAGGCATGGAAGTTATAAACTGGAGAGGGGGTGACTGACGGAGAAAGGTCTTAGAAGGAGGGGAGAGGAAGATACAGGAACAAATCAGAGGCACTAGAAAAAAGAAGAAGAAACTAGAAATAAGAGTTGAAGGAAGATAGAAAACTCTGGAGGTGAACAGGGAGGCAAAAAGGAAACGCAGGCAGAGGTCGTGGCCCTGCCCATGAAGCAGGCGGCAAGGTCGCCGCTGCACACGGCCGCAGGACAGGTTTACTACGGACGCGACAGAGCAGGTTGCGCTCCTGGTGTGAGACGCTAACGGACAGGCTCGGGGTGTCCCACCGAGAAGAGCTCTGCGTCTCACCTGAAGGGTGACAGCCGGCGCAGGGCGGGGGGGGGCACCCGTGCCAACTCTCTGCCATCCCGAAACAGGGAGCTGAAGGCAGAGGAGCTCGAGGTCTCCTGGGAAGCAACAAGGGCACAATGAGCTTGAGTGACAGGCACCCCCAATTCCAGCAGGAGAAGGAAACGCATCCTGGAATCACGCAGGAGTTGGGCTGGAGAGCTGGGCACAGAAGGTGGGTCTGGATGCAGCCTCTGCCTGGCCAGAGAGCACCGCTCCACGCTGGGCAGGCCGTCAAGGGGCCCACAGCGGGCAGCTGGGGTCACAGCGTGTCCGGGGAGCTGCACACGAGGTGCAGGGGTCACTCGGACATGCTGCCTGCTGGGAGAAGGGAAGGGAGTGTACTGACTGCTGCGTGCGTGTCTGGCGGAAGAGGTCAGTGCAGCGCAGAGAAGACAGAGGGCGGGCTCGCTGCAGCTCTCAGGCTGGCGAGGAGCCACTCCAGGGACCAGTGCGCACTCGAGAGCTCGCAGGCCAGGACCCGGGAGCGGGGGAGCTCAGCCCAGTGCCTGGGTGTCAAGTGAACACAAGGAAGGGAGGCAGTGCCAGCACCCTTGGGGCTTAGTTGCAGCTAAAGCGAACAGCGGGGGGGTGTGGAGGACACAGCATGGGCGGGAAGAGGGAAGATGGGTCAGCAGCCACGGTCACCACCAGGAGCCAGTCGGGCGGGGGCTGAAGCGCCTCCTGATGAAGGCCAAAGAGGAGAGCGAAGACCCCGGCTTAAAGCTCAACACTCAGAAAACAAAGATCCTGGCATCTGGTCCCATCACTTCATGGCAAACAGATGGGGAAATCGTGGAAACGGTGGCAGACTTTAATTTCTTGGGCTCCAAAATCACTGCAGACAGTGACTATAGCCATGAATGACATTAAAAGACACCTGCTCCTTGGATGAAAAGCTATGACAAACCAAGACAGCATATTAAAAAGCAGAGACATCACTTTGCTGAAGTCACATAGTCAAAGCTATGGTTCTTCTATTAGTCATGTATGGATGTGAGAGTTGGACCATAAACAAAGCTGAGTGC
Organism: Hydropotes inermis; assembly: GCA_020226075.1. NCBI lineage: Eukaryota > Metazoa > Chordata > Mammalia > Artiodactyla > Cervidae > Hydropotes > Hydropotes inermis. Next base: position 1,645,867 of record CM035273.1, on the reverse strand, counting down.
CAAAGAATTGCTGCTTCTCCAACTGTGGTGTTGGAAAAGACTCTTGAGAGTCCCTTGGACTGCAAGGAGATCCAACCAGTCCATCCTAAAGGAAATCAGTCCTGAATATTCACTGGAAGGACTGATGCTGAAACTGAAGCTGCAATACTCTGGCCACCTGATGCGAAGAACTGACTCACTGGAAAAGACCCTGATGTTGGGAAAGACTGAAGGTGGGAAGAGAAAGGGATGACAGAGGATGAGATGGTTGAATAGCATCACCGACTCAATGCACATGAGTTCAAGCAAACTCCGAGAAATAGTCAAGGTCTCGGAAGCCTGGCGCTCTGCAGCCCGTGGGGTCACAAAGAGTCAGACACGACTGAGCAACGACAAAGCTGGCCCCGGAACCGTACCATGCTTAGTCCAGCAGGGAGGAGGGAACAGTGAGTGGCAGGCAGAAAGGAGCTAACGTTATCAGCACCTTTCCTGCCCTCCTGGCGTCAGCTCAGGAACACGCAGGGTGAGGACAAGCGTCAGAACGAAGAGGTGCCCTGCGAAGCCTGTGGCGCCTTGAGTTCCTACTTTGCCCAGATCTTCTCCAGCAGCAGTTTGCCACCAAGCAGGGAAAACAAGCAGACAACATGGACAAATCGGAGACAGTAAAAGATGACGCTAAATGCACTGCCACTGCTCAGAAGTGTCCTGCAAGTGAATCAAAGTATAATCCTGTCATAAAGAGACAATCAGGAATTCAGTTTAGCACTCCCACCCCAGCTAAGATGATAAAAATTCTGTCGTTGATTTTAAATATTTTCAGCTTTTCCATTTGATTTGGCAAACTCTTTTGCTATTGTGGTGTAATTGCAAGGCAACATGCACAACACACGGGTTTCCATCAAAGCAACCTGATCTGGAATGCCTGCTACCATTTCACGTGATAAAATGCTGCATCCGCTGCCTTTTTTACATTTTTGTAAACAGTTATTTTCATTTATGTGCAGATGGGCTTCTCTGGTGGCTCAGTCAGTAAAGAATCCGCCTTCAATGCAGGAGACCTGGGTTCGATCCCTGGGTCAGGAAGATGCCCTGGAGAAGGAAATGCAACCCACTCCAGTATTCTTGCCTGGGAAATCCCATGGACAGAGGAGCCTGGTGGGCTATAGTCCATATGGTTGCGAAAGAGACATGACTTAGCGACTAAACCACCACCACCAATCAAACAAAATCTCAAATGTTACAATCCCAACCTAACCAATACATGTGCACAGGGGGAAGAGCTATATAATCGTGCAACTGGTTGATCAAGAACACTTCTGGGCAGAGCGAACATGCCCCACTTCCTCTGGTTCCGGGCAGGCATCATAAGGAGGCAAAGGCATGCCTGGTTCCTGCCCTCAGGGGGTTATGCGGTGAGAGGTGAGAGGGAATCTAACGGTGATTAAGAGCGCAAGCAAACTTGGCTCCCTTACTCACCAGCCAGCAGCATCAAGCTCCCTAGCATTTATTTTTCTAACATATTTTTGTTTATTTGGCTCTGCTGGGTCTTGGGTGTAGCATGGGAACTCTCAGTTGTGGCACGTGGGATCCAGTGCCCTGACCAGGGGTTTAGCCGGGGCTCCCAGCACTGGGAGGGCAGAGTCTTAGCCTCTTGACCGCCAGGGAAGTCCCATCTCCAAGCTTTCAAATGCAGACGGAGGGAGCCTAACCCAGGAGGTGCCTCAGAGGATTCCCTCAGTACAGGGTCTGGTACCAGGAAATACTCAACAAACGGTACCTGCCAGTATGACTGTGGTTACTATTACTAGACGCATCACTGTGGCAAGTGTGATGGGAGCTCTAAGGAAGAAACAAGAAATGTTGTTGGCTGGAGTGGGCAGGGCAGGCTCCACAGAAGAGAGAGTTCAGCTTAGTCTGTAGGAATGGATGCTGTTTAGACATGTGGAGGGGAGGGGAAGATGGAGAGGTCAGAGGTGGAGAGGAGAGGGCAGTGGACGAGACAAGGCTGGATCAGGATACCTTCAGCAAGTCAGAACAGTGGGACGGAGTCTTTGATTTGGCCACGCCCGGTCTGGGAGCTGGGGAGGGGGAGGACTCCCACGTCAGGCTAAGGAGTCAGGGTGTCACCCAGCAAGAGGTGAAGTTACTGAAGTCAAGAGGTAACATTCAACAGTAATGCTAACTCCAAAGTGGAATGAGGAGGGTGGCCCAGGGATTAATGTGCATATGGATCCCCCAGAGATCACAGTAATGTAAACACACCTGACTCAGTGTGTTTGGAGCCAGACCCGAAATTGGGCCCCGCCAACAAGCTGCCTAGTCCTGATGCGGCTGGTCTCTGCGGCTCTGGGTAACAAGGATGCATCTCCTCAGGGAAGCCTGATGGGAGAGGAGGCATGTGTAGGATGCAGGTAGACAAGATGGCTAGACATCATCTGTGAGGTCACAAATGCCCAGGTCACGCTTGCCTTGGTTGAAAACACGGTATTAGAAACCTTTGGTCTTGATTTTTAAGGCTATCTCTAAGGGGAACAACTGAAACTCTGAAGTGAAACTTTTAATTCTGAACCTTTTAAATTGGTGCCATCTTTTTCCCTTTACTTATTTTCTGGGCTGTGCTGGGTCTCAGCTGCAGCACACGGGATCTTTGACCTTCACTGTGACACGTTTGTATTTTTTTTTAGGGGCGGCATGTGGGATCTATTTCCCCGACCAGGGACTGAACTCTCCCCCTTGCACTGGGAGCACGGAGTCTTAGTCACTGGACCACCAGGGAAGTCCCTTCTGAGGACATCTTAAACGATGTTAATTTAAATATTTCCTGTAAAATGTAAATTTATCAAATACAAGTTTTTCTTATCTTATAAATGCAACACACAGAACTGTCAAAATTCTCACCCAGAAGTCAGCTGTCTATTACAAGAGGAAAATGTAAGAAAGGGATCCCTGTTTTCTTTGAAGGGAAGTAGCGTGAAGACGTTCACGAGATGCGCCACCGACTGCAAGGGCGGCCGAGAGGCTTAGCAACGTTCAGCTGTCAGAAAGAAGCCATGGCAGCGGTTTCGCAGGTGACAGTTGGATTAAAAGAAAAATAGCCCTCGCAGCATTATAGCAAGGACAGTGTATTCGACCGTATATGTAGATGAGCGGTTGGAAACGTTGACCATAACACTTGTTATACTGACACCTCAAAACCAAAACCCAGGCTTGGAGAGCTGTCAACCCCAGTAATCTTCTCTCGAGAGCAGTCTTTGTCACACTGACAGACCACATCTGTATTCACACAGTGGTGGACTCTGAATGCTGTCTGGGATATGCAGAGAAAATCAAGGAGATGGCATGCCACCCTCCGTGATGGATAACCCCGCCAGTGGGTTCTGGAATGAGAAGAGCTGCCAGGATGTTCGGCACAGCCCCCTCCAGGTGGAGGGTACGGGCCAGAGAGCTTCGGCGACTCATGGAAGGAGGGGCAAGAGGCGGGGCGGGACGAGACTCCCATCTTCTGCTCCCCTGGCCTGCAACTGACCACACTCTGCGGTCCATCCAGGGTCCTGACCCCAGCCCTGGTGCTTTCTACAACACGCGAGCTTGATACACCACTGGGGAGGTGTTCAGTGAGGAAAGCAAAAAAGGCAGACTAAGAAGCGTGTTCACTACATAAGCTGCTCATTTACATCAAGTCTAGTCACCTGCTTGACACGCACGAAACGTGCTCTGCGAGCATGAGGCTGTGCACCCCGCGTGTGCCTACTTGTTTCAAGCCCATTTTCTAAAACTGGATGTAACTGATGCATACAAATACCTATGTGTAAGCATGGAGAAGATATCCATGACAGATCAGAGTTTGAAGAGACACAAACGTGTTAACATGTATCTGTCTCTCTAATCTACTTTACTCTGTGGGGCGGGCTCCAGGTCCACCCACAGCTCTACAAACGACTCAATTCCATTCCTTTTCGTGGCTGAATAATATTCCACTGTGTGTATGTACCATGTCTTCTTTATCCATTCGTCTGTCGAACACTGAGGCTGTTTATGCATATTAACGCATGCAGGTGGAATCCAGAAAAATGGTACAGCTGAACCTAGTTCCTGGGAAGGAACAGAGATGCAGACGTAGAGACGCAGGGGTAAGAGGAGGGTGGGATGAATTGGGAGATCAAGTTTGACATAAACACACTGTGTGTGTGTTAGCCGCTCAGTCATCCCCGACTCTTTGTGACCCCAGGGACTGCAGCCCTCCAGGCTTCTCTGTCCATAGGATTCTCCAGGCAAGAACACTGGAGTGGATTGCCATTCCCTTCTCCGGGGGACCTTTCCAATCCAGGGATCAAACCCGGGTCTCCTGTGCTGCAGGCAGATCTTCACCATCTGAGCCACCAGGGAAGCAGACTCATGACTAGATGTGAATCAGATGCCAAGGAGGACCTGCAGTGCAGCAGAGGGGGCTCATGGCGCTGCGGCGGCCCAGAGGCAGCGGTGCAGGCCAAGAGGGCAGGGGTACGTGTACACATGCCACTGAGCCACTTCACTGCACAGCAGAGTAACTCAGTGTTTCAGAGCAATTACACTCCAGTGGGAAAAGAGGAGACAATTTCTCTTTCAGGGTTAAGAGGTGGTGAGCAGGCTGTCGGTGGGGTCAGGTTTCAAGATAAGAAATACCTTAAATCTATAGATTGCTTTGGGTAGTATAGCCATTTTGACAATATTGATTCTTCCAATCCATGAACACGGTATATTTCTCCATCTGTTTGTGTCCTCTTTGATTTCTTTCATCAGTGATTTATAGTTTTCTATGTATAAGTCTTTTGTTTCTTTAGGTAGATATACTCCTAAGTATTTTATTCTTTTTGTTGCAATGGTGAATGGTATTGTTTCCTTAATTTCTCCTTCTGTTTTCTCATTGTTAGTGTATAGGAATGCAAGAGATTTCTGTGTGTTAATTTTATATCCTGCAACTTTACTATATTCGTTGATTAGCTCTAGTAATTTTCTGGTAGAGTCTTTAGGGTTTTCTAGTAGAGGATCATGTCATCTGCAAACATCGAGAGTTTCACTTCTTCTTTTCCTATCTGGATTCCTTTTACTTCTTTTTCTGCCCTGATTGCTGTGGCCAACACTTCCAAAACTATGTTGAATAGGAGTGGTGAGAGTGGGCACCCCTGTTTTGTTCCTGATTTCAGGGGAAATGCTTTCAATTTTTCACCATTGAGGGTAATGCTTACTGTGGGCTTGTCATATATAGCTTTTATTATGTTGAGGTATGTTCCTTCTATTCCTGCTTTCTGGAGAGTTTTGATCATAAATGGATGTTGAATTTTGTCAGAGGCTTTTTCTGCATCTATTGAGATAATCATATGGTTTTTATCTTTCAATTTGTTAATGTGGTGTATCACATTGATTGATTTGCGGATATTAAAGAATCCTTGCATTCCTGGGATAAAGCCCACTTGGTCATGGTGTATGATTTTTTTAATATGTTGTTGGATTCTGTTTGCTAGAATTTTGTTAAGGATTTTTGCATCTATGTTCATCAGTGATATTGGCCTGTAGTTTTCTTTTTTTGTGGCATCTTTGGTTTTGGAATTAGGGTGATGGTGGCCTCACAGAATGAGTTTGGAAGTTTACCTTCTTCCACAATTTTTTGGAAGAGTTTGAGTAAGATAGGTGTTAGCTCTTCTCTAAATTTTTGGTAGAATTCCGCTGTGAAGCCATCTGGTCCTGGGCTTTTGTTTGCTGGAAGATTTCTGATTATAGTTTCGATTTCCTTGCTTGTGATGGGTTTGTTAAGATCTTCTATTTCTTCCTGGTTCAGTTTTGGAAAGTTATACTTCTCTAAGAACTTGTCCATTTCATCCAAGTTGTCCATTTTATTGGCATAGAGCTGCTGGTAGTAGTCTCTTATGATCCTTTGTATTTCAGTGTTGTCTGCTGTGATCTCTCCATTTTCGTTTCTAATTTTGTTAATTTGGTTCTTCTCCCTTTGTTTCTTAATGAGTCTTGCTAATGGTTTGTCAATTTTGTTTATTTTTCCAAAAAACCAGCTTTTAGCTTTGTTGATTTTTGCTATGGTCTCTTTAGTTTCTTTTGCATTTATTTCTGCCCTAATTTTTAAGATTTCTTTCCTTCTACTAACCCTGGGGTTCTTCATTTCTTCCTTCTCTAGTTGCTTTAGGTGCAGCACTGTTTATAATAGCCAGGACATGGAAGCAACCTAGATGCCCATCAGCAGATGAATGGATAAGGAAGCTGTGGTACATATACACCATGGAATATTACTCAGCCATTGAAAAGAATTCATTTGAATCAGTTCTAATGAGATGGATGAAACTGGAGCCCATTATACAGAGTGAAGTAAGCCAGAAAGATAAAGACCATTACAGTATACTAACACATATATATGGAATTTAGAAAGATGGTAACGATAACCCTATATGCAAAACAGAAAAAGAGACACAGATGTATAGAACAGACTTTTGGACTCTGTGGGAGAAGGCGAGGGTGGGATGTTTCAAGAGAACAGCATCGAAACATGTATATTATCTAGGGTGAAACAGATCACCAGCCCAGGTTGGATGCATGAGACAAGTGCTCAGGGCTGGTGCACTGGGAAGACCCAGAGGGATCGGGTAGAGGGGGAGGTGGGAGGGGGGATCGGGATGGGGAATACATGTAAATCCATGGCTGATTCATGTCAATGTATGACAAAAACCACTACAATATTGTAAAGTAATTAGCCTCCAACTAATAAAAAAAAAAAAAAAAAACCCCCCCCCCCCAAAAAAAGAAATACCTTAACACCTGGGCCTTGAAGGAAGAACAGAATTTGCATCTGGATGGGTTTAACATGATAGAGGGCTACAAAACCTGGACATTCAGAATGTGAAAGAGATTATTAAAAGCTGCTTCCAATCAAACACTATACCCTTCTAACATGAACTAATTAGCTTAACTGAAGAAACCAAAATACCACCTTCTACTTGAAAATCTATGTAATGAAGTCATCACTCTTCTCTACTGGTTTTCTGGTCTGGTTTCTGAGCATCAATTCCTGCATCACCAATTCTCAAATTTACTGGTAAAAAGACAGCATCTTCAAATGCAAGGATATAATTTTTGTTCATGAAGCAAAAGAACCCCCTGGGAAAACTTGACAATTTCTTAAAACAATTAGTGTATCAATATTTCTCTAGCTGGCTCTTGCATTTACTTTAAATTTTATTTATTTATTCTTGGTTGCACTGAGTCTTAGTTTCAGCACACAGGCTCCCAACTGTACAGGCTCTGTAGCTTGTGGTTTGCAGACTGAGCTGTCCCTAACGCACGTGGGATCCTAGCTCCCTGACCAGGGATGGAACCCACAGCCCCAGCATTAGAAGGTGGAGTCTTCCCCACCAGGGAAGCCCCCTGGATTTTTAAAGTGCAGTTGTATTTACCATTTTACATGTGAAAGTCCCGGGGGAGAAGAAACTCTAGGTCAGTTGAAAAGCTTATACATGTTCACACTCCCCATTCAGTGATCATGTGCAAGAAATCATCAGAAAACAGAATCTCTGACAACAAAATTTTGAAACCAAAAAAATGAAAGAAAACCCAAGTCATCATTGCAGAGAAGATGCAAAAACTCATGAAATAAAGACTGGAAACTCAAGAAGTCTAGTTATTTGGTCATTACACTCACACACCAGGACTAGCTGGTTAACAGCTATCCATGTATAGTTACAAAGAATGAGATATGATTTCTAGCGTTTTTTAACTTTTCTGTACACAGAAGTACGTGGATAGTTCAGATAGACAATCACATTCATCAAAGCAGGGGATAACTACTAACACCTGTGATCTGGGGGAAGCCACCTGACCCATTTATAAGTCATTCTGATGCAGGGAATGACGGGGGAACTTCAGAGAGAGACTGAGAAAACGACATGACAAGTCAGCCTCCAACAGAAAGGACGTGCAGGACACGAAAGATCATGGTGAGGAGTAATTCTTTAGAAGAGGTGCAAACGACTTGAAAAAACATGCGATTTTTCTCCCTTAAATACATGCTATCCTCCGTCACTCCCCTCCGAGCTCCTTGGCTCTCTGACACTCTCCCACTCGGCCGGTGAGCTCACTTCACCCCGGCTGGGGAGGCCCCTTTCTCCTCCCGTGGCTGTGACCTAAGGCATACCCGAGGGGGTACACGCCACTCCCTTGGAAAACTGCGTTCCTGGGACTTCCCTGGCATCCAGTGGTTAAGACTTTGCCTTCCAGGGTAGGGGGCGTGGGTTCGACCCCTGGGCTGGGAGTTAAGATCCCACATGCCTTGTGGCCAATAAACTAAAATATAAAAGAGAGGCATCATTGTAAAACAGTCAATAAACACTTTAAAAAACGGTCCACATTAAAAAAAAATCTTTAAAAAGTAAACAAAAATAAAATGGCATTCTTAAGCCTGTACCCCACTGACACTCTGACACTGAAAATATATTATCCAACAAGTCATGAGGCTCTTATCATTCAACCAATTCTTAACACTCCCAAAAGGACAGCTGGATATTCTGTTTTTTGACCTTCCCCACGTGGTATGAAGAATGAAACTTAGACCCAAACTACCAGATGCCACTCTAATGGCACTCTAAATGTGACTGAAGCGCATTTTGGTGCCTCGGTATTTCTGCCTGACGTTACTACCTGACACTCCACTCGCACTCAAACTCTGGGACACCGGTGGGCCTTCTGACCAACCATCCTTCTTCATTTCATGGCTGGAAAACAGAAGAAGCTTCCCAGAGCTTTTTGCCAAACGACAGGTGGTGGGAAAAGCGCAAACCTTGATGCTTACGAGATGGAGAAGGCTCCTAGGCATGGAGAGGCAGAGATACCCACTCAGAGAAACACACCAGCTGGAAATACCATGTGCATCGGTGGGGGGTAAAGTCAAGACAGGACATTAAGCCGGCGCCCTGTTAACAGCTGGGGCTAAATCAGGAACTGAAAAGGCCTCTCAAAACACAGCAGAGAGAGGCCATCCGAGGTTAATTCATAGAAGTCACACGGAGAATGAGAAAATGGAAGGCAAAGCCATATGTGGTTATAAAGCTCCTGACTGCACTTGAAAGGGCTCTTTGCTAGATTATAAGAAATAAATTAAACCATAAAGAAAACAGCAAGTGAGGATTTTTCTGTCAGTGGATATTTGGAGTAAGTGACAATAGACCAACAATTATTCAGTAACTAGTACTCATAAGGCAGGCAACATACTGACAACAGTGGAAGTTACAGATAAATTTGCAAACTCAAAGAGCTTTACGGAGATAACTGTAAACACTGTATTTTTATCAAGTGATTAAAAAAATTACACAACCATCAATCAAAATTCAGAGAAAGGAGAGAAGACTGTTCAATGTAAACAAAAAAAGGCTTTTTCTGTACATATGTATTTATTGAGCAGGACCTCAAAAGGCGGGTCTAATTTGGACAGGTGAAAAGTAGAAAAAGGTACTGCCAGAAAGGGCAACAGAATGAAGAATAATACACATCACACATCGAAAGGAACAAGTGTTACGCCAGGAGAAACAGAGGAGTTTGGGATGATGAATGAAAGAAGAGTTTGGAAAGGGGACCAGATGTTGGAGAGCCAGGTTAAACAGTTTTAACTTCACCCTTTAGAGTCACTAAAGGGCTTTGAATGTGTTTCTGTTCTTGCTTCTTCTTTTTTTTTTTTAAAGCACTACAAAGTTTCCATTAAGGTCTATTAGTATTAAGGAGGAAAGATTTTTTTTATTTTAAACATGCAGCGCTAGAAACAGCCTATTATCTCAGATTTATTTCACTGGAAAAACAGCACTACTCAGTTCATGGCAAATAGATGGGGAGAAAGTGGAAAGAGTGGCAGATTTTATTTTGGGGGCCTGAGAACGGTGACTGCAGCCTCGAAATTAAAAGATGCTTGCTCCTTGGAAGAAAAGCTATGACAAACCTAAACAACATATTAAAAAGTAAAGACATCATTTTGCCAACAAAGGTCCATCTAGTCAAAGCTATGGTTTTTTTCAGTAGTCGTGCACGAATGTGAGAGCTGGACCATAAAGGCTGAGAGCTGAAGAATGGACGCTTTTGAACTGTGGTGTTGGAAAAGACTCTTGAGAGTCCCTTGGACAGCAAGGAGATCAAACCAGTCAATCTTTAGGCAATCAAGCCTGAATGTTCACTGGAAGGACTGATGCTGAAACTGGAGCTCCAATACTTTGGCCACCTGATGAGAAGAGCTGACTCATTGGAAAAGACCCTGATGCTGGGACAGACTGAGGCGGGAGAAGAAGGGCACGACAGAGGATGAGATGGTTGGATGGCATCACCAGTTCAACGGATGAGTTTGAGCAAACTCCAGAAGACAGTGAAGGGCAGAGAAGCCTGGTGCACTGCAGTCCATAGGCTGCAGAGTCAGACACGACTCGGTGACTGAACACCAACAGTTCTCATGCCTCTTAGACTTCTGCCATTTGTAGTGTGTGGGGGAATAAAAAGAGTTCTTCAAGGATGGAATTTCCTAAGAATTTCTTAGTAATAATAATGAAACATCATCTCTGATATAGCTTTAGTATTTGAGTACACAGGTATACAAGTCATGATTATCAGCTCTAAGTGAAAAGCAAAGTTTTAAGATTCAAACACTGAGAGGAGCCTCAAGCTTTTTTTGTGTGATGCATCAGGTCTCAGCTGTGGCAGGTGGGATCTTTAGCTCCAGCATGCAAACTCTTATTTGCAGCATGTGGGATCTAGTTCCCCGACCAAGGATCGAACCCAGGTCCCCTGCACTGGGAGCATAGAGTCTTAGCCACTGCATCACTGGGGAAGTCCCTTTAAAATCTGAAATCCAAACAGTAAGCATTTTATGATATCTTTAGAGGTAATATAAAGAAGCACCTTTTGTGTGCCTGTGTGTGTTTTTACACAAGATATCACCTCTTGGTTTAAGACAGAAATACAACTCAAAACCTTTTCCTTGGTAGAAAACTTCCCCTCTTAATTTATAAGAAAAAAAGCTACAATTTGCAGCCCCCAAGCAATCAACCATTAAAAGTAAAACCTCAAAACTGCTCCCCTCAATAAAAGCCAACAATTCCATAAAACAAGAGATGAAAGCAGATACAGAAAAGCTTAGGGTAGATAGTATAAAATAACGATATAGCAAAATAACAAAATGAAAGGAAACCTCAGCAGGTATACAGCCCAAGAAAGAAACATAAGGGGAAAATAAAACCCTAACAGGAAAAAAAAAGGCCACGATGGACACAGCACAAAGGAGGACAGACCCTGTCGAAGACGTGCTGAGAGGTGGGGCAAGCAACGCCAGCCAGAGGAGACGGGGCTTGGCTTTTCACACAGTGAGGTGTCCGGGGGCAAGCACTTCCGGGAGCGGCTCCTCCTGGTCTTCAGAAGTCTCCTGGGGAAGAACTGGGCAATCTCCTCCCGTCCTTCAAACCACAGGCGGCTGGTCTAACCGGAAGCCCCGCTCTTGGGCTGCCTCCCTGCGGTGGTCTTCAGACCTCCGCTCACCCCTGCCTAAGTGGGAACCTGGGACTGAACTGCACTCGGGCCGGGCACCTAAGTCAAAGCCGGTCAGGCTTCCCACAGCGTCCAGCCCTAGGAATGTGACGTCTTTCGCATCGCAAAGGGCCCCAGCAGCTGCTTTTCTTTTCCCTTCTCTTGAAGACTATTTGCATCCCTGAAACAGGGACGTAGGGAAGTCAGACAGCTCTGTCTCCGGCCAACTTCAGCTTACACACCGAGGAAACGGCTTTCTCTCTTTTGGTGTCACGGTTTCACTTCATTCTTATCATGCATCAATCATTCTGCTTCAGGGGATGTGGTGCTATAAATAATATTGTAAATGTGACTTTAAGCAGGCTGGGTTTGGTTAACTAGAAGGCCTTGTCCGGCTGTTTACAGCAGTGGTCTCTCAACTCTGACCATCATCCTAGGAAGTACAGGGTTTGTGGGCATGCAAATATGTTTATGGATAGATGACGTGGACATGTGCTACAGTATCCATATGTTCTGTTCATTGTAAAATACAGAAATTTGTAAAAAAAAAAAAAAAAATCAAAGACAAAAACATTTCACTTATTCATGGCAAATGAGTTTTTGCCATCACTCGAAATTATTAATAACACTTAACAAGAACAATGTGATTTTCACATACTTTATGATTTCTGAACATTCCGGGTGAATTCTTTGTGACTGAGCGATTTCAGTGTTTTTTAAATACTTTATTTATTATTTATTTGGCTGTGTGGGGCCTTCGCTGTGGCACACGGGTCTTTGAGGCACACACACTGTCTCCAGCTGTGGCTCAGAGGCCCAGTGGTTGAGGATCACCAGCTTCGTTGCTCTGCAGGACACGAGTTCCCCAACGAGGGATCACGCCCATGGCCCCTGCACCTCGAGGCGGATTCTTAACCACGGGACCACCAGGGAAATCCCAAGTTCAACTTGTTTTAATACTAGGTCTTACATAGACAGATCCAAACAGGAAATGGGCATCATGACACTGAATCTCTCAGTTTTTAATTCTATCCTCTGATTATAAAAAAGTTTAAGGGGTTTGTTTCATTTTGTTAACCATTTTGTTGGTATTGCTAATTGAGATTCAGCTAATAAATATTCATCTCTCCTGATATCAATTAGTTAGTTGCTCTTAACTTATCAAAGCTATTAAATTTTTATATTGATACTTTAAAAAAATTGTACTGTCAAATCACAATGCTTCCTTTTTTTCAGCAGATTAGAACACTGGTTTCGACTTATTGACCATGCAAATATAAAGGTTTTAGTAGGTGACACATATTTTTAAAAACAAAATCACATTTCCAAACACCCATTCTCAAAAATGTTCTCCCTATAGCATAGGTTTCTTTGGAGAAGTAGTTGCTTTCCCACTCACTGTTAAAACACGGTTTCTACCTTGAAAGGCTGTACTTAAGTGGATTTTTCAAAATTACATTTGTGGCACGAGGGGACAGCTCCTAAAACCGTTTAACACCCAAAGGTCAGCAAATGTGGACACCTGTCTTTTTGTAAAAGTAAAATGAAGTAATTCTTCATTCTTTTTGTGAAAAACCACCACCATGTGGTATAAATACATTGACTCTCATTACTCATCCCAGAATGTACATAGACACCACAGTATCTGAAAGGCCGTGATATTCTGGAATAAATGGAGTGATACTGTCTTGGGGTACCTTGTCTGCAACTGGCTTGAATTCCTCTGCTCTTCAGTAGCTTGCTCAATAATCTGCTTGCAAATGACACAGCAAAAGAATTTCATATATGTCACTATTGATGACAGTGAGAGTAGATTCTTATTTCAAATAATCTGCTTGATAATTTCTACTGAGGACTGGCTTCTGGTCAGATTTCATGAAATTACTTTAATCCAAATGGGAACACCTGTCAGATGTCCACCAACATCTCTTCTCTCCTTCTTCCTCATAGCAGAAATTCCATTTGAGCACACATGGCTGCCCAAAGCAGAGACTACATTTTCCAGACCCACCTCTGCCTTATAGCTACTCATGGCCTTGAAACTAAGATTCAGTCACGGGATGTATGAAGAAACAATGGATAGCCTTAAAAAGAGAGGCCTATCTTCTGCTCCCCTTCCGCCTATCTATTTGGAATTCAGGTGTGATGGCTGGAACTTCGGCAGCTATCTGGAAGCAAGAGGGAGAAGCCAGGCGCCGAGGCGGCCAGAATGAAAGGGCAGGAATCCGGGCCCTTCACGGCTGTGCTGCCCTCAGCTCAGCCCTGGACGGCCCCGTGTTTCCGGCTCTTTTTTCCGAGCTTTGTTATTTTGGGTCTTCTGGCAACAGGGCTGAGGAGGAGCTCATGTGAGCAGTCCGAGTAGAGGCGGCGCTGCCACTTTCCCAGGGCAGCGTGTGCTGACAGCACGCACGATGCCTTCACTCTGCAGTGTCCCGACGGAAGTGCTCACACCACTCGCCCATTCTGTCAGGATCAGCTTACGAGGACGATGTAATGCAGTCCTTACGTCTACTTTCTCAGTGTGCATGAACCGCAGCACGGGTCCACCACCGCTGAACCCACCTGTATTCTCCATGCGCCCCAAAGGCTGTTTGTAACCTGTGTCTGATGAAATGCAGACCTCGGGGAGCGCCGGCATCCCCGTCCGTGTTAACAGAGCTTTTCGGGGCGGGTGTGGCCAACACATCACTGCACAGAGAAGCCCTACTTTCTCTCTGCTCCTCTCCACCCCTACCAACCAGCAATCCCTGCACGTTCCTGGTATGCAAGCACCCCACCCACTTTAGGGCCCTCTGTCAAGGCTGCGGATGGACTGACAGCTAACTATAAAATTCTCCCCTGGACCATGACGATACCCTGTGAGAGGAACACGTCCACTAGTGAAAAACAAGCATAAGTGAGTGTTATCCGTAAAACCGAAGATTTGCACAGGCAAATGGTAAAACAAGGGCGTGTATGCATAAAGACTGATGCCTTACCTGAATACCTCGAGAATAATCCTTTCTGATAACTTGGGAGCCACCTGCTTAAATGCTTTCTTGAAATCTTCCAGAGTTAAATATCCACGATCTATTTGAAAGCAGAGTACATAACATTCATGTACTACTGAAAGTCCTGTGAACTGCTATTTCGGCCGCTATATTTGCATGAGACTTTACCACATAACTAGGAGAAAAGCAGTAATCTCCAGTTGATTTTACATGCAAGGTAACTGAGATTGCCTCACTGGATCACTGGATTACTCTAGTACCACTGCTGTGATACAGGACAGCCCCAGATGCTCCCGAAGCTTTCTTCCAGCCCCATCCCTTGCCGACTCCCTGAGTCCCAGCGGTAGCACTAAGAGACAGGAAGTGGGCTTGCGGTCTCTTTAAATTGCCAAAATAATTCATTCCTCAAAATGCACATTTTTTTTTCACATTTTTTTTTTTACATTTTTTTCCTTGCTTGGTTTTAGAACTGCATTATTATTTAGAGGAAAACCATTACAGAAGCCAAAATACTGAACCTGGACTCCACGAGTCTTTCAACCCTGCGTCCTATGAGGAGTGGGTCCAAAGCCACCCTTCTCGGCCACCCCAGCACGGGAAAACAATGCCTCCAGTCACATGTGGGTCAGAGGAGGAGTCAGAGGGAAAAGCCCCGTGGTCTCCCAAGCTTCCGTAGGCTGCTCTTCACCTATATTCCCACGTGGCCAGCCCTTCTGACGTCCCCATTAAAATGCAAGCAAATCGTAAGTACAATCAGATTACTGCCGAAGCTGTTTCATCCGCTGTAAAGGTCAAGATGTGGTTAAGGCTGTGATGGAGGAAAAAATATGTACACCAACATCTACCATAACAGCTAGTGAATATAGGAAAACAGTCTTCCAATATATTATTTTACTGGGTTGGCCAAAAAGTTAGTTCAGGTTCTATAAGATGTTATGGAAAAACTAGAACAAACGTCTTGATCAACCCAGTATTTACTGAATATATGTTCCCATCCACAGTTCCTTAATAGCAACTTTTTATACCCAAACACTTTAAAGATACTCACAGTGCCTGTCAAAAGCCGTGAAGATGTGTCTTACTTCACTGCAATACAGTTGAGCTTCCTTCTTTTTCCTTACGATGTCTAAAAACTCCTTAAGTTGTATCCCTAAAAATTGGGAAAAAACGAGTTTACCAAAAATGACTGTCTTCCTCTTTAAGAAAAAAGTGAAAGTGAAAGTGGCTCAGTTGTGTCCAACTCTTTGCGACCCCACGGACTGCAGCTCATGGAATTCTCCAGGCCAGAATACTGGAGTGCATAGCCTATCCCTCCTCCAGGGGATCTTCCTGACCCAGGAATCGAACCTGGGTGTTCCTGCATTGTAGGTGGATTCTTTACCAGCTGAGCTGTCAACATAAATGGATAGTGATACTATCACCCACAAATGTTATCTTGATTGTGGTAAGCAGTCTTCATTCATACAGATCTCTGAAGCTGAAGAGGCATTTTGTTAAAAGCCAAGTCGGCTCCACATTAGCAACATGTAAGACACTTGAACAAACATCGCAGCACTTCAGGAGTTCCCTGAGCTGCTTCTGGGAGCAGAGATGTCGACCGTGAAAAGGTGTGGCAGTCTTCCCTCCAGATCTCATGGACAGGGCTAAAACTACTCATAACACAAGGTCTCCTAATTCTTCTTTCCACGGGTGACTTTGATCCCTTTTTTCCCAGCCAGGTGTCATTACGACAGGTTTTTCTCCAGCTGGGAGAGCGGGGCGAAGAAGTAGTTTCTCAAAAGTCAATACCAATCGCACACGGCAGATAGAGGTGGAGCGAACACCCCATAAACATCAGAGCTGGCAGTGCCCCCAGCCTCCGGGACACCCCGTGACTGTTCTGCAGCCTCGGGCTCTACTTCCTGTGGTCCTCATAGTAAAAGAGCCCAGCGTGATCACGGGAGATTGGATACTGCCCTCACGAGGTCTATTAAAATGAATTCTAATGTGATCTTTGTAGTAGGCTTAAAGAGTGAAGCCAAGAATTTAAACGTTTTAGTGAACTGAGCCCTAAATATATAAAAAGAGCAGTTTGTTTTTATAAGTCAGGATTTCCATTTTAAAATGTATCACTCTTTTAAAAATAGCCCCAAATCACACAGTAACCATGTGTTAATTTTTAAGGACTTGCACCCTTTTCCTTTTGGTGAGGTATATACTGAGCTACATACAGTTCCCAAAATAGTTTCAATTTTTTTTTTTAAGTAGAAAATAGTTTTCTAAATTTTCCACAGTTTTCTTATTTGTAGTTAAAGATTTAGGAATCTGAAAACGTCTATCTTGGGGACTTCCCTGGTGGTCCAGTGGTTAAGATGTCACCTTCCAGGGTAAGGGGCGCAGTTTCGATACCTGGTCAGGAACTAAGATTCCACATTCCTCGAGGCCAAAAAGCCAACACATAAAACAGAAGCAAAACTGTGAGATAATCAACAAAGACTCAAAAAATGGCCCACAAAAAAAAAAAAAAGCCGACCTATGTGTTTAAATGATCCTTTTGTAGGACTGACTGCGTGCCCAGCACTGTGCTAAGCTCTGGAAATAGAAGGGAAAAGAGAAAATACAGATTTCCTGGGCCAAGGGAGTCAGTGGTCGACTCGGGGAGACAGAGGCTATGCAGGTTCAATTACGAATGTATAAATAATTGCAAACCATGACCTGTGCAAAGAGGGGGATAATAGGAGGGCGTGAACAGGTCACAGAAGCCCTCCTGTCGGGCAGGATCAAGGCTGGGGAAAGGCAGACTCAAGAGGGAGCGGCTAGAGGCGCGCCTGGAGCCGATTCACTTGTGCAGCAGGGCCAACAGGGCGTGTGAAGCTGCGCACCCCAGTAAAAGTGGGCAAAGAGACACAAGAACGTCCGTTTCCTCCCTTGATTAAGCGTGCGTGTGTGTGTGTGTCGGTCACTCAGTCGTGCCCGACTCTTTGTGACCCCAAGGACTGGTGTAGCCCGCCAGACCCCTCTGTCCATGGGATTCTCCAGGCAAGAATACTGGAGTGGGTTGCCATCAAAAGCCTTTAAACTGTATACCAAGTGATAAAACAGGAACTGAAATAATTAATATCAATAAATTACTATTACCATGAAAACAAACAAACAAAAAGAAATCCTCCTGTAGAGTGGACTCTGGTGAAGAAGAGATCTCTCAGAGGAGGTAACACCGAGGCTAAGACCTAAATGAAACTCCAATACTTTGGCCACCTGATTCAAAGAGCTGACTCATTGGAAAAGACCCTGAGGCTGGGAAAGGTTGAGGGCAGGAGGGGAAGGGGACGACAGAGGATGAGATGGCTGGATGGCATCACCGACTCGACGGACATGACTTTGAGTGAACTCCAGGAGTTGGCGATGGACAGGGAGGCCTGGCGTGCTGCAGTCCATGGGGTCGCAGAGTCAGACACGACTGAGTGGCTGAACTGACCTGAATGCCTAAATGGTAAGAAGGTACTAACTGGCTAGAGCGTCAGAAGGGCACTCCGCATGCTGCGGTGAGCATGTGCCCAGGCCACGGGGAGGGAAGTGCGGGAAAGGCCCTGCGGCTTGGCAGTGGTGAAGACACGGGCTGGGAAAGGAGGGAGCGGCTGAACAGGGAATAAGGTGGTTTTTATTTCCGTTAACAGGAAATCAAGTAAGAAGTCTGGATTGAGAAGTGACAAGATCTGATTTAGAAAGATCATGGAAGTATCCCTCTGGCTATTGTTTTGCAAAAGGACTAGGGAGAAAGCAAAATGGAGAAAAGGAGACTCGTTAGGCTCCTACTGGCCAGACAGGTGGTCAGGAGGGTGCAGGCAGCAGGACCCAGGAGCGATGGAAGGTTCCAGACAGACTGCAGAGAAGAAGGGTCAGACACGGAGCGTGCAAAAGAAGATGCCAAGGTCAAGCCCCGAGAGGAGGTTTGAGGAGTCGTTTAAAGAGACGGGAAAGACGAGGGGAAGTGGGAGGCAGGTGGCAGAGAGATGGAGTGGCGATTTGGAGATGCAAGCGTTTGATGCTTTGGAGACAACCAAGACTGAAAGGCAAGAACAAGTGGCAGCAGACGCGTTGGGCGCTCAGACGTGCAGCGATGCAGCCCGCTCTCATCAGGCCCCCCAGTGACCGCCTGCTGCGCATCTACCCGAGACTCACTGAGAGAAGCCCTGTCGTCAAGTTCACCCAGTGTTTAGGAAGATGTTTAGCCTGTAGAAACACTCCTCACATGCTGAATAAGTAAATAAACTCATGCGTGCATGCTAAGTCACTTCTGTCATGTCCAACTCTTTGTGACCTCATGGACTATAGCCTGCCAGGCTCCTCTGTCCATGGGATTCTCCAGGCAAGAATACTGGAGTGGGCTGCCATGTCCTCCTTCACAGGATCTTCCCGACCCAGGGATCGAACCTGCATCTCTTTCATCTACTGCATTGGCAGGTGGGATTTTTGTCACTAGCACCACCAGAAGACATTTTTTCTATTAGAGTTTTCAGCAAAAAGCATTAAAATGTGTGTTTTAAATGCTCTTATAACTCTGGACACTAATGCCAAAAAGTAGGTCACTATTTAATCACACAGCCAGCAAAGTCATCATTTTAGAAACCCCAATTTCTTAATACCTATGATACAGTAAAAAACAAAATTCAGAGGGAAAGGAAATACATGCATATTTGCTCTTCACTTATTGCATTTGATTTTGGGAAATGATAAGAAAAAAAAGCACAACTGCGTTGTTCAATACGTGATGCAGATTCACAAGGAAAAAAAGCTACATGAGCAGAGAATATCTTTTAAATTACATATTCAGAAGACTCACCACTATTTAGAGCTATATAGTCAGGTCTTTATTTCATAATCTTGGGGGTAAAAAGCAAATGTTCTTTACTATTTCCTAGGAGAAAATATATGCAACTGCATATATTCAACTGCAATGCTTATTACCACTTAAAAAGAAGAAACAGGGACTTCTCCGGCAGTTCCGTAGTTAAGACTCCAAGCTTCTAATGCAGGGGGCCTGGGTTGGATCCCTGATCAGGGAACTAGAATCCCACAAGCCTCATGGCATGGACAAAAAAAAGAAGAAGAAACAACCTAATAATACAAATAACTCCATAAATGTAATCAAGTTCATTCATACTATTTTCCCACAGGATCATATACTTTGTGTTCTTAAGTCAACATCAAACCACATAAACATACCCTATAGCCTCATTCCCCCCCCACCTTTAACTTGCCTTAATCTTCAATGGCAACACATGCAAATACATTCAATGCCAATGCAAGTTTCTTTTCCAGAAATAGGGCAGTTTCCATGCAGCTGAGTGTTCATGCTGCAAAAGCATGATGACTTTCCAAGGCCAGTGTATAAAGGCTGGTTATCCCTGCAGCCCTGCGATGCAAACACGTTAATGAAAGGTTTAAACATCTTACTGCTCTTTAAATGGCCTAGAAATACAGTTCCTACTATGAGCTCCACCTGCTGTCACAGTATTCAAACCTAAAATTACCGCTTCACAAAGACTTGCCATAACTCTAAATGCATTACCTGTGTCCACGCCTGGAGTGAAAGAGAATGTTGAGAACCTTCTAATTCCAAATACGAGGCTGAGTCTTCTGTGTAAACTATTCTAATGATAAAAGTTAACCTAAATACACTTCGCTATAGTTACATGTTAAGGTCATAACAACAGGAATCACGTAGACCTGTGTGTTTGTGTTTATCATTAATCTCCAGAAGGTGTTCAAAAATTGCCTAGGTCAGGCAACAGAGACTCGGAGAACAGACTTATGGACACAGCGGGGCAGGAGAGGTGAGACGAGTGCAGAGAGCAGCACTGAAACATACACACGACGGTAAGTAGAACAGAGAGCGAGGGGAGGCCGCGTGTCCTGCAGGGAGCTCAGCCTGGTGGCCTGGCCACCCAGAGGCGTGGGGAGGGCGGGGAGCGGAGGCTCGGGACGGAGGGCGCCGTGTTTACCTATGGCTGATCCATGTTAACGTACGGGGGAACTTGCACCACACTCTGAAGCAATTATCCTCCAATTAAAAATGAATTAAAAAAAAAAACTAGGTAAATGGACTCTGTCAGTGGTTCTCAGACTTTTTTTTTTTTTTAAGCTGGAGGAAAGGTTCTTCTTTATAAATACAGGACATCCCACTGTGTAAAGAGGAAGGCAAGGCACTCGGGGTGCAAGGAGCTGGGCTCCCCAGGCTTCCCTCTCCAGCAGCCCCTAGAAGTGCCCTAGCGGGAAGGACCCAGGACTGAGGATCCTTCCTTAAAGTCCACTGGGGCCACCGACCTTCACAAATCCTTCCGGACTCTGCCGCTCTGTGCATCTCCCACACCATGGAGAGCATTCCTTTCCATCTGATAAACGACTCTTGGCAAAAGGACTCCTCATGTTCTATAACAAATGCATACATTCATTTCCAAGCTACTTAGTACATGTCATAGAGATATATCATATAGAGAAATGGTATCTTTTCTCCTTTTTTGTTTTTAAGCTATCTCCTAGGATGGTAATCATCTCTCACCACCGGGGTGGATATATTCAAAACGCACAATAAAACCATATACATTTTTCCTTGAAAGGTTTTTTCTTTTGTGGCTCACAGTTCTGAGTTTCACAGTCAGCATGCAGAAAGAAACCCTCTTGGAAAAGGAGTCATTTCATTTTGGGCTATCACAGAAAGCTTAAACCCAGGAAAGGAAGGAGAGAATGACAGAAATGCCAAGTTATTTAAACTGGCGGTCTGGTCTGAGATTTAGTAGAAAAGGTAGGGCTACCATTCATTGGGCCATATATTAATTTTTTCCAGGGACTGAAAATGCCTAACAATGAGGGCTTAAAAGGATTAAGTGGACTGTTAAAAGCAATAATGCAAGCCTTTTTAGTTTGAGAAATAAAATTCAGATTATGACCTTTGATGGCCATGCAGAGGGGGAGAAGAAAGGATAAAATGTGTTCACATAAAAACACTGTAAGGACAGAAGGACTTTCATGGATGGCATCAACAGTGGCGAGCTGTCACAATAAGAAGGGAAAGGAAATTCAGAGGACTAATATTCTCTTCCATCCACAAGCTTAAGAGTAGGGGAATGAAAAGAATCTGTTTTAATGAAATAAATCAAGTTTTACCATATCATTGGGAGGAAAATGAAGAGGAAGAGTGAAAACAGCTTATAGCAGAATAGAGAAATCTGAACCAATAAGACCTTATTTCTATCAGACGTGGACAGGAATCACTACCTGTTTTATTAAGTACATCTCCTGCTCATAAACCTTCAAAGGTTCCTCAGCATTAATAGTGCCAAGTCCTGATACCTTATTCTGGAATTTAAAGCTTCATTATTCCTTCCAGGCAAACTGGTCCTTAAATCTCCTGCTTCCCAACTCCCCGCTTCCAGCAGGGTCACTCACTCTGAACACAATTCATTCATAGGAACTCGCCACACTCTATGCTGGTGTGGCGTGTAAAAATGCTCTAAGGAGGGCGGGTTCTACTTCCAGCGGGACTTGACATCAGCAGAATCACAGCTGAGAGCGCTCGGTGGGTGTTCTTGTTCAGTCGCCAAGTGCTTTCCAACTCCGGGACCCCATGGACTGCAGCACGCCAGGCCTCCCCATCCTTCACTGTCTCCCAGAGCTGGCTCAGACTCACATCCATTACGCCGATGACGGCATCCAACCATCTCATCCTGTGTCGTCCCCTTCTCCTCCTGCCCCCAATCCCTCCCAGCATCAGGGTCTTTTCCAATGAGTCGACTCTTCGCATCAGGAGGCCAAAGTACTGGAGTTTCAGTTGCAGCTTCAGCATCAGTCCTTCCAATGAACACCCAGGACTGATCTCCTTTAGGATGGACTGGTTGGGTCTCCTTGCAATCCAAGGGACTCTCGAGAGTCTTCTCTAACACCACACTTCAAAAGCATCGATTCTTCGGAACTCAGCTTTCTTCACAGTCCAACTCGCACATCCATACATGACCACTGGAAAAAGCCTTGACCAGATGGAGCTCGGGTGTGAAGCTGGAAAGGCGTGCAGGGAAGAGGGGTGCCACAACACGGGGGGCGGACCTGAGAGAGGAGGACACACGGGGTGGGGGGGCCATGGGAGAAAGACGCAGGGCTGGCATGCAGAAGGAGACCCCCAGAGGAGAAGGTGTGGACCTGGCCTTCCCGCTGCTAGCAATGGAGAGTGAGTAACATCCCCTCCTCTCCACCCCTGACCAACACCCGGGCACAGTCTAGAGAGCAGACAGGCAGCGTCTGTGTGGGAACGGACTGTGCAGGCTTCAGCCCGCCCTGACCCCGAGGCCTGCACGCACGCCGGCTCCAGCGAGCACCGGGCCACCCGGAGCTGGAGGACAAGCCAGGCGCTGCCGCCTGTCCCCTGCGCCGCTCCGCCTTCTCAAACCCCACCAGCCATCCATGCCCGCTCAGGCCCAGGCCGCGGGCAGGGGGCAAGGGGCGCTCTCTTCAGGCTCTTAGAGGCCTTCTCCTCTATGCTGCTCAAGTCACATCTGACCGTCACGAAAGTCACAATACTTCTTTCGTCTTCCTTATGACATATTACTTGGAAGAAAAGCTATGACCATCCTAGAGAGCATATTAAAAAGCAGAGACATTACTTTGCTAACAAAGGTCCACCTAGTCAAGGCTATGGTTCTCCAGTGATCATGTATGGATGTGAGAGTTGGACTATAAAGAAAGCTAAGCACCGAAGATTTGATGCTTTTGGACTGTGGTGTTGGAGAAGACTCGAGAGTCCCTTGGACTGCAAGGAGATCCAACCAGTCCATCCTAACGGAAATCAATCCTTAATATTCATTGGAAGGACTGATGCTGAAGCTGAAGCTCCAATACTTTGGCCACCTGATGCGAAGAGCTGACTCATTTGAAAAGACCCTGATGCTGGGAAAGATTGAAGGCAGGAGGAGAAGGGGACGACAGAGGATGAGATGGTTGGATGGCATCACCAATTCAATGGACATGAACTTGGGCAAACTCCAGGAGATGGTGAGGGACAGGGAGGCCTGGCGTGCTGCAGTCCATGGGGTCGCAAAGAGTCAGACGCGACTGAACAACAACCAGTGGTTAAGACTCCACACTTCCCATGCAGGGGGTGGGGGTTCAATCCCTGGTCTGGAAAATAAGACCCCACATGCCTTGAGGCTAGCCAAAAAACAAACAACAACAAATGGTCCTAGGATTTCAAGATGAGTATAACGTGCACAGCTCAGTCAGCAAAGAATCTGCTGCAATGCAGGAGACCCAGGTTTGATTCCTAGTTTAGGAAGATCCCTGGAGAAGGAAATGGCAACCCACTGCAGTGTTCTGACCTGGAGAATTCCATGGACAGAAGAGCCTGTTGGGGTCGCAAACAGTTGGACACAACTGAGTGACTAAACCACCAGCATAATGTGCATGTGTTTCCTAATGATAGAAAAGAACAAAGTGAATTAAAATCTGAAGTCAAACACCAGCTCCATCTGCTATACTGTGGCCTCAGTTCCTCAGGGAGAACCCAAAACAACAAAATATACACAAAACAGACACACACACTCTTTACAACATAATATAAAAGACTAGAAAATGGACATTTAAATTTAGGGAAAGAATACTTTTAATAGTCAATGATCTTGCTCAAAACAACTCAGATGAGATCGCAAGGAACAAAAGTCATTAACCTCACCACACACAAATTATTTTTCAATTAAACTGATCCTGGATAGCATGACTGAGCCAAACAGTCCATAATCACCATCGTGATGAAGCAATTGCTTCGATTTTTCCATCGTTTAAAGTTGAAGATTAAAAGTAAGCTCCTGGAAAGCTTTTTTTCCTGTTAAGTATGAAAGTAAAATGTGTTCCTTGTTTTGAAAGGGAAGCCATATAAGAAAACAGAAAGAAGGGGGGAGGGGGGAATAAAGCATGATCTAATCACCCAGTGGAAACAAATTCTGATGTTCTTTGTTTTGATTTTCCTCCCCAAGCATATGTTATATGAATCTGGGATTAAAAATGCACAGACAGCTGTTTGTGGATTCAGTGGGGGCAACGTACACTGGGCAGATTAAGCCAAAGTCTCATAATCTTAGCTGTTGTTATTCATATAAGATGATCTACAATCATCCCACAATGAAGTCCAATCACTGAGATCACCCGTGGCCTTGCCCTTCACAGAACTGCCCAGACACACGCGGCATTAAACCACTGGCCTACGCTGAAGGGCTTCCCAGGGGGCGCTAGTGGTAAAGGACCCGCCACCAACGCAGGAGACACAGGGACATGGGTTGGATCCCTGGGTCGGGAAGATCCCCTGGGGGAGGGCGTGCAAACCCACTCCAGTATTCTTGCCTGGAGAGTCCCAGGGACAGAGGAGCCTGGTGGGCCATCATCCACAGGGTTGCAAAGAGTTGACCCAACTGAAGCGACTGAGCACACACACAGTGAAGAAAGTTCAAGAAACTTTATGCAGTTCACTGCTGTACTTCCCTTACTGTCTGCAGATATCAGTGTCCACTCATCGGTCTCTTCTCTCTGAGACGTCGTGGGGGACACGCCCTACGTCACGGAGAAGGAGCTTCTATGGGGTGGCTGCTCATCGCGGTGCTTGGCTGTGACTCCCTTTTTGCTCTGGACCCTCAGCATCTCAGGAGCAAACCTGACATCAACCTCTAGCGACAGCACAGAAGCTTGTGGCTTGTCTTTTGTGTACTGACGCACTCCTGATATTGACTCATTCATTCACTGAGTAACTAGGACAGTGAAGACTGGTCTCAGGTCCATCACAATGACTAATATGACCCATGGCACTATTAACATCACGCATTATCAAACGGTTTTGAGGGTAAGCTTAGAGACTGCGCTACTGAAGTATGCTACGTGCTAGCGAGCCGTACCACCTGTGCAGATTAGTTAACCTCTGTAGTCAGGATTGCTTTCACTTATAAAGCGAGATAATCCTGACATGAAAGTGAAAGCAGCTCAGTCGTGTCCCGCTCTTTGTGACCCCACGGTCCGTACAGTCTACGAAATTCTCTAGGCCAGAATACTGGAATCGGCATCCTTTCCCTTCTCCAGAGGATCTTTCCAAGCCAGGAATCAAACCCAAGTCTCCTGCATTGCAGGCAGATCCTTTACCAGCTGAGCCACCAGGGAATCCTAACACGGAGCTGTGTTAAATTTAACAATCCCTGCATAATACTCATCACAGCATCTGCTCATAGTAAATGTCCAAGGAATAAAAGCTATAATTATCTGTAATGACAATAAATACTGTAACACATGTAAAAGTATTTTATAAACCAATAAAAAAACCACCAAATGCCAGGATTAAGATTTTTTATTACTCCCTGGAGTTCAGTTTACTCATTTGAAAGCAGGGAACATATGACCATTTTCTAGGCTCTTCTAGATGCAAACTTCTTTCATTTTCTACAGTTAGAGAAGATATGAAATGTTCTATACTCTCAGAGAACAGAAATAAAACCCTCTAAAATGAGGTAGCAACACCAGGTGGCGTGGTGGTAAAAGAATCCGCCTGCCAGCGCAGGAAAGACCAGAGTCATGCGTTCGCTCCTGGGTCGGGAGGACATGGCAACCCTCTCCTATCCCATGGACAGAGGAGCCTGCTGGGCTAGTCCACAGAGTTGCAGAGAGTCAGACACGACTGCAGTGACTGAGCACACGTGCGTGCACACACACACACACACACGCAGTGTGCACGAGAACCAACCCCAACACTGACCTGTTTCTTCCTTAAACAAGTGGCTCGATGTTTTTCTCCTGTTAGTATTATATAACTTCTTGTTTCTGGTGCCTAACAGTTTTTACCGACACTCACTCGCTTTGTTAGGTTATAAAGCATTAAAACGTCATTAGCGCCTCTGCTCTTCATTCCGGCTGCCCTCAAACTCTCCCGGCGTGACTTTCCTTGAGATAGCCTGCTCTTCCGATGGCTTTGTCTTAGCTTTTCACTCGTCTTGATTTTCACAAGGAGCCTCTATAGCGATGACCCACCTTCTATAAGACAGAGACCTAGGGACGTAGAGTTTGGGTGTGAAGGTTTAGTATTGCTGGCAGAGTGTACATCGTCAGGGCTCTGCGCAGCCGGGCTCCATCCAGGATGTGACTCTGGACCTCCCCCAGGAAGCGGGGCAGCAACAGGCCCTTGTGCGGGGTGGCGTGTTGGAGACCTGGAGCAGCCTTTTCTAGATGTAAGAAGGGCCGCACCTAGTGGGAGAATTCCCCAGTCACAGCTACCCAGGAGAACTTGCTGACGGCTCAGCGGGTAGGGAATCCACCTGCAATGCAGGAGACAAAGGAGATGTGGGTTCAACCCCTGGGTCAGGAAGATCCCCTGGAGAAGGAAATGGCAACCCACTCCGATGTTCTTGCCTGGGGAAATCCCACAGAGAGAAGAGCCTGGCGGGCTACAGTCCACGGGCTCACAAGGAGTTGGACACAACTTACTGACTAAACAGAAGCAGCGGAGAAGAACTTCAGAAAGTTGATTATATGAATAAATAGCTCCCAGAAAACCAAGGTCAACATTTCAGTTTTTTAAGATCAAAACATTAAGGAGAGAGATAATATATTGGGTAAAACAGTCTGTGTGTAAACTCTTCCTGTAAAAAAACTTAAGTCAGGGCCTTCCCTGGTGGTCCAGTGGCTACGGCTCCATGCTCCCAATGGAGGGTGCCTGGGTTCGATCCCTTGTCAGGGAACTAGATCCCAAGTGCCACAACCAAAGACCTCAAATCCAGCAACTAAAAAATAGCATGCGTGTTGCAACAAAGATCGAAGATCCCGTGTGCCGAGACTGAAATGCAACATAGTCAAATAAATATTTTTTAAAAAATAAAATACATGAAATGTGAGTCAAATCACTCAAAGGGAGAAAAGGAGGAGCTGATGGTCTGGAACTGGTTCAGGACCGAACAGTTCAAACAAAAACTGCTACGTTAGCAGCACTCAGAGCGCGGCAGTGACTTCTTGCACGGCTGGCTATTTCACTTTCCCAAGGATGTCTGTGCTCTGGACTCTCCCCTTTCAAGCGGACATGAATTGACGCTGGTTGGAAAGTTAGTATCCTGACTGTAAGCCTACCCCTCTAGTCAAGAAGAAACTGGGGCTTTGAGAAGGTTAATTTGCTGTTGACATCAGGACCAGAGATGAAGGGGAAGCCAGGAAGCCTGCAGACAAAGGAGGGCCCTTCCACAGCAATTCTGGAGCGGATCTCGCTCCTCCAACCCTGTCTTCCCCTGAATTTCTCCGATGGCTAATTTACTTTGCAACCTTCTGGGCAGTTCAGTTCAGTTGCTCAGTTGTGTCCAACTCTTCGAGACTCCATGGACTGCAGCACGCCAGGCCTCCCTGTCCATCACCAACTCCCCGAGTTTAATCAAACTCATGTCCATCGAATCGGTGATGCCATCCAACCATCTCATCCTCTGTCGTCCCCTTCTCCTGCCTTCAATCTTTCCCAGCATCAGGGTCTTTTCAGATGAGTCAGCTCTTCGCATCAGGTGGCCAAAGTATTGCAGTTTCAGCTTCAACATCAGTCCTTCCAATGAACACCCAGGACTGATCTCCTTGCAGTCCAAGAGACTCTCAAGAGTCTTCTCCAACACCACAGTTCAAAAGCATCAATTCCTCAGTGCTCAGCTTTCATTATAGCCCAACTCTCATGTCCACACATGACTACTGGAAAAACCATAGCCTTGCAACCTTCTGAAGTATATTTAAAAATTGATTCCTTGGAAAAGATGCTGCAACAGGACGCATCCTAACCATCTGATGGAGAAGCGGCTGTGAGAACAGCTGTCATATCCCTGATAATAAATGCGAGGGACACGCGTCTGAGAGCAGGTCTGGGGGCACAAAAATCACCAAAGTCGAAAGCCCTCACAGGGATGCCTGCTCTCAGGAAGAAAACCTCCAGTTCTGAAGCAACCCTCAGGCCACTATGAGTCTGAGAAAACGTCCCACAGTAAGGTGCTCTTCGCGATACAGAGGAGAACTAGGGTTCAGGAGAGACCACGTGAAGGGAGTGCATGCAGAGGAACTCCTGTCCAGACCTTAAAGCTTTAATGTACATCAGACCTAACATCAAAAGGAGGCTCCATGACTGTGAACACGTGAGAACCGTCTCTGCAGGAGGCGCAAAGCCGAGCATTAAAGAACCTGGGGAGGGGGGCGGCTTCCTTGGTGGCTCAAATAGTAAAGAATCTTCCTGCAATGCCGGAGACCTGGGTTTGATCCCTGGGTGGGGAAGATCTCCTGGAGGAGGGCAGAGCAGCCCACTCCAGTGTCCTTGCCTGGAGAGTCCCAGGGGCAGAGGAGCCTGGCGGGCTGCAGTCCACGGGTCTCAAAGAATAGGACAGGACCGAATAAGCACAGAGTACTTTGAAAGGAGAGAAAATGATCATGAAATTTACAAAGTTTCCCACCACACGTCAATGCTCTCTCAAACATCAGAAAAAGAGAAATATAGGGAGGAGAGCTACTAACAGAATACCTGGAAGGTCCTTCTGCCACAGACCATATTCTGCTCACACCATATTGGAGCACTCACACTCAAGAGAAACCTTCAGGGGCCTCCCCGGGGGTCCAGGGGCTAAGATTCCAAGGTCACAACAGGGGAGGCCAGGGTTCGATCCCCGATGAGGGAACTAGATCCCATGGGCTGCAACTAAATATTCCGCATGCCACAACTAAAGGCTGAAGATCCTCCCTTGCTGCAGCCAAAACCCAGGGCAACCAGAAAAATAGATATTTTTTGAAAAGAGAAAAACCTTTAGAATGCAGTAAAGGTAGAAAAACCTTCGGCCAGAATTTACACTTCAATGTACAGCAAATCACCATAGAGAAACCATATGAATGTGACACATGTGTGTAAGGCATGTCTTACTAAACGTGAGATAAACACAAGGGGGGATCTTAGGAGACGGAACGCGGGAGGTCTTGTCGGAGGTCAACCTTCACGTCAGAGAGCTCGCCACACCTGTAAAGAAAACGGGCCACCTTTCTTCCAGAATAATACCTGTTTGTACATCAGGTAACTGGTTAAGAAAAGAAAACCTCCCTTGTGAAGTCAAATCTCTAATTCAGAATCAAGGAACCGACAGGGAGAAAAGCTATGGAAATAATGAATGTGAGCGTGCCTTTGGCAAGCTGCATGTATTTATGTAGAAACACTACATAAACAAGAGCAGAGGAAGGCCTGCATTCAGAGAGAATCACTACTAACTCCCAGAGGACTCCTAAAGGAGAGAAACCTGAACAATGCAAAAAATGCGAGCAATCCTTCTGCCAGAAGACAGAAGTCTTTCTAGACTAGAAGGTTCACAAGAAACACAGAAAAAAAATACATAAGGCAGGTCTCACCAAGAACTTACAACCTAAATTGAACAGCAAAGAAACAGTATTTGAGTGTTTTGACAATGTGAAAAATTCTAATAAGAAATTTAAAACCTGGGGAAATTCCATCAAGTTAGGGAGTAAAAAAAAGAACGAAACAGTGAAGAGTAGGCTATGTCCTCAAAAATATCAATGTTGCAAAAAGGCAAAAACACCTTCTCCTAGAGGCAATATTGTTCACAAAGTCATGTTCAATATGTGATACCAAAGTGAAAATGGAAGTGTTGGTCGCTCAGTCGTGTCCGACTCTTTGTGATCCCATGGACTGCAGCCCGCCAGTCTCCTCTGTCCACAGGATTCTCCAGGCAGGAAT
>CM035273.1:1558630-1606003 GCA_020226075.1 Hydropotes inermis | reverse complement strand
AGGGGCCGGAGTCCGCCGGGAGCTCTCCTCCGCGGGTTCTTACTCTGGCCCCTCGGTGGGCGGGAGGGCGGGCGGCTTCGGCCGGCCGCGAGCGCGCGGGCGCTCGCTCCGCTGTTCCCGGCCAGAGGGAGCCGCCGTGCTGCTTCCAGCGGTGAGACTTGCGAGCGTGAGGTGAGGGGGCGCGCGGAGAGCTGTGCCCGGCCCGAGGCAGACGCAGAGGCCAGTTGGCGGCTGTTCTTTCTTTCTCCGTGTACCTCCGCCTCCGCGCCCTTCACTGCCTCCCCTCCGCCTTCTCCAGCCCCCAGGGCCTCCGCAGGAGCCGTCTCCTTCCACTTCTGTCCCCCTCCAGACCATTTCCGGACAGAGCTGTTGTTGTTCAGTCTCTCGCGCGTGTCCATCTCTTTGCGACCCCATCGACAGCAGCAGCCAGTCTTCCCTGACCATCACCAGCTCCCGAGTTTGCTCAAAGCAGGTCCATTGAGTCGGTGATGCCGTCCAACCATCTCATACTCTGTCGTGCCCTTCTCCTACCAGAGGATGTTGACACAGTTGTCGAGAGCCGAATTTTTTTTTTTTTTGGGGGGGGGGAGCCGAATATTTTAAAAGTAAATCGGACAAGGTACTCCCCTTCAGTGTAGCCCTACTGTTCTTCGAGTAAAATCCAGAATCTGTAACTTCTTATTCCTGCCATCCGCCTTCACCTTGGACCATCTCCCTGTCTCCCTTACCCAGGTCCGGGTCTGTTTTCTGGAGTACTGCAGCCTTCTTCTGGCCTGGCCTTTGCAGGTTGGGTTCTTTCACTCGGAATACTTTTCTTTCCCACCTCCACTTTATTTGGCTGTTTCCTTTTCTTCTTTCGGGGCTCAGTTAAATGTTAAATTCAGGATATTATAAGGTAAAGGCATCTGTGTTACTTTCTCATACCTATGAAGTATAATGAATATTTGTAAAGATATCTTGGTCTTAGCTATTTTTGTTCCTGTCTGTTTCTTTCTCCTTGAAGTATAACCTTTCCTAAGGCGGAAGCTGTTTCAATGCTATTAATTTCTTATTCCCAGAGCTTGGCACATAGTAACTGCTCAATAAACATTTTCTGGACAAACAAACTCTGGGAGATAGAGCTGATACCCATTTTCAGAGGAGAACATTGAGGCTGAGCAGTTATGTAACCAGCCCAAGTGCATATTTACCACCTGGTAATGACTGGATTTTATATTGGAGTCCATATTTGCCCACTACTGGCCACACCTGGCCTCAGTTGAAATTGATTGCCATGCCCTCCTGATGGTTTGCAAGCTCCTTGAGAAGCAGCTGAGAGTGTCAAATAAATGGCTAGGCTGGGCCTGGGATGGTGGGGGGAGAGGGGGGGCTGGCAGCTTTAAGAGGGGTATACGTTCACACTCGCAGATTGTTTTTAGTGTCAAATAGACACTGATGTTATGAGTTGGCATTTGGTGGTAGAGTTTCTTTAGATTTCTACCCTCCTTGGCATAGTAGCTTAATGCGGTGTTTGCTGAATTTCATTAATGTGGTTGGTCTGGTTCAATTCAGTCACTCAGTCTTGTCGGACTCTTTGCGACCTCATGAATCGCAGCATGCCAGGCCTCCCTGTCCATCACCAACTCCCAGGGTCCACTCAGACTCATGTCCATTGAATCAGTGATGCCATCCAGCCATCTCATCCTCTGTCGTCCCCTTCTCCTCCCACCTTCAATCTTTCCCAGCATCAGAGTCTTTTCCAATGAGTCAGCTCTTCGCATGAGGTGGCCAAAGTATTGGAGTTTCAGCTTCAGCATCAGTTGTTGGTTACTTCCCCAGTTTTGTCTTACTCTCAACAGCTATGGTCTTGGAGAAGGCAATGGCAACCCCTCCAGTGTTCTTGCCTGGAGAATCCCAGGGACGGGGGAGCCTGGTGGGCTGCCATCTATGGGGTCGCACAGAGTTGGCCACGACTGAAGCGACTTGGCAGCAACAGCTATACCTCTATTTGCTTAATGTTTTTATTTGAACCCACTTTTACATAAAAACTGTCTTTAAGAAGTAAACTTTAGTTACTGTAAATGTCATGGAGCTGTTAGATACTTCCTGCTCACATTAAACCAGAGTGTTACTGGTGCCTGCAGAAGAACCCAAAGCCAGTTGTTTGTTCAAAAGCAGGATTAAAGGCATTTCTACAGACAACCTCCTCCTTGATTAAGCTGAGGGATTGGATAGGAATGGAAAACAGAGTTGGTTTCATAATGAGATGTTAATGTCAGGTCCCAGTCATCTCCACTTTGGGAAACACTGTACTTTGATTACCCAAATGATAAATATCAGATCTTAGAGTCAGCACACGTGGGTTGTAATTCTGATTCTACTGCCATCCCTTACCCAGAGAGTGATGTTAGACCTGTGCGTGCCAGACACCACCCAGGCATTTATCAAGATCCAGGTGGAAAGACGAGAGGAGAAGGTGAGCGGGGTTTCTGCTGTCACTTTATTTGCCAGGTTTTCATGGCAGATTCTGCTCATGTGCCCTGAACACCCACCCAGCAGCTGATGTTAGCAAAAATAGCTCAGCATCTGCTAAGGTCAGGTGTGCTATATGTGTGTCCTAATAGCTCAGGACACGGAATTTGAGAGCAAGAGAGTGAGGTTGCCAGTGTCTGTGCGACTCTATGGACTGTAGCCTGCCAGTCTCCTCTGTCCGTGGAATTCTCCAGGGGAGAACACTGCAGTGGGTTGCCCTGCCCTCCTCCAGGTGATCTTCCCGACCCAGGGATCAAACCCCACTTTTTTTTGTCTCTTATGTCTCCTGCATTGCCAGGCGTGTTCTTTACCATTAGTGCCACCTGGAAACTGGTGAATGGGAAATAACAAGGTTTTTGCCTTTCTTTTCCAGAAGCATGGTGTCCCAGGAAGGCAGTTATGGGAAGTGGACGATATCCAGCAGTGATGAAAGTGAGGAGGAGAAGCCACAGCTGGACCAGCCGTCTGCCTCTCCCCTCCCCCATGCCAGGCAGGGGGCCACTGGGCAGCCGCAGTACACCTGCTCCGAGGCTCGGAAAGCTGCCCACAGGAGGAAGCTGGAGCCCGTGAAATTCAGCACCACAGACTCCGTTTCAGAAGCTTCACCTTGCAAAAGACAGAAGAGCGGTTCCCAGGAGGACCTGGGCTGGTGTCTGTCCAGCAGTGACGATGAGCTGCCTCGAGAGCTGCAGCAGGAGCAGGTGAAGGCCTCGAAGGTCAAAGAGGAGAAAGGCCCCCCTTCTCCCAGGGACCGTGTGGCTCGGGGAGCTGGGTCTCACAGCCCCGGGCTCCCGGAGGAGGAAGATGAGCAGGAAACGTCAGGGGAAGGCCAGGATGTCTGGGACTTGCTGGATAAAGGGAACCCCTTCCGGTTCTACCTCACGAGAGTCTCCGGGATTAAGCCCAAGTATAACACAGGAGCCCTCCACATCAAGGGTGAGTAAAGCTGGAGAACGGGAGCCCTCACTGCGTTGAGGGGGTCCCCCTCGGTCATACAGGAGGGCAACCTAGGAAGGACCTCCAAGAACGCTTCTGAACCACTCTTAGGGGAAAATAACCATTTTCACAGGCAGATGGATTTGTTTGACAGCAAACTGTTTACTTAGGTCAGGAAACCAGTGTCTGCTTTCCACAGCCCAGTAGATGAGGGGTCCCCAACCTCTAGGGTCTGATGGCTGATGATTTGAGGTGGAGCTGATGTCATAACAGCAGGAATAAAGTGCACAGTAAATTTCATGCGCTTGAGTCCTCTAGAAACGCTCCCCTACTCCAGTCCGTGGAAAAATTGTCCTCCACAAAATCAGCCCCTGATGCCAAAAGGGTTGGGGACCACGGCTGTGCGGGTGGAAGCCTTCAGACAGTGCTTAGCATTGCTTCACTTGTAAAGGTTAAACTTGATCCAGTGAAAACAAGAGTGCCCTGGTCTTTGGTTTCTATCTTCAGGGAACATCTGTGTGATATTGTGATGTATATAGATATTTGGTCTTCCCTCCTTATAGTTGGGTTTTTTTTTGTTTGTTTGTTGTTGTGTTTTTTTTGGTCCCAGGTTCCTGAAATAGCTCTAAAGTAATTAAAGGTGAAAGGAGTGTATTTTGTTATTCCTAAGGAGCCCTTCAACCCCACCTGTTTTTTTAATGCAGAGCCTCTAGGAATGGGAGGAAGGGGCTGGTTGCCTGGGGAACCAGCCTTGGGGTTAAAGTTGGAACTTTCAGCCCCAACCTCCGCCTCTGGGGAGAGGTCCAGTCAGTCACTAGTGGCCAATGATTTAATTAGTCTTGCTTGTGCAATGAAGCCTCCATTTAAAAAAACAAACTGAAAACCTCCCTTTAGAGGTTGGCAGAGCTTCCAGGTTGGTGTATACAGGAGGTGCTGGGCCTGGGTGCTCCTGGAAGGGGTGTGGTGAGCCCCTCCTCCATACCCAGGCCTGTGCACGGCTTCCTCTGGCTGTTCCCAAGTTGTATCCTTTTATAAAAAACTGGTGATCTGGTGAATAAAGGGCCTTCCTGAGTTCTGTGAGGCACTGCGCAAATTGTCAAACCCAAGGAGAGGGGTGGTGGGTGTAGCTTAGAAGTACAGGCGTCTGGGCTCCTGATTGGCCTCTGAGCCAGAGATGGGGGCAGCCCTTCGCCTGTGGGGTCCAGTGCCAGCGCCACGTGGACGGTGTCAGAATTGAGTTCAGTTGTAGGACAGGGTCTGTGAGGGGGCACCCCACGCTGCCCGCCGCGCCTGTGGTCACAGGCACTGGGCGCAGAGAGGAAACAAGGCTTACCTTTGAGAGACCGGCAGGAGCCCTGGAATCCTGCACAGAAGACTTCAGTCCCGGCCTCAGCATTTGCCTGCTGTGTTGGTAATTGACAAAGGACCTTTGTTGTTGTTCTGACTCCCTGCGACCCCATGGACCACAGCACGCCAGGCCTCCCTGTCCATCACCAACTCCCAGAGTTTACTCAAACTAATGTCCATTGAGTCAGTGATGCCGTCCAGCCATCTCATCCTCTGTCATCTCATCCCCTTCTCCTCCTGACTTCAGTCTTTCCCAGCATCAGGGTCTTTCCCAGTGAGTCAGTTCTTCAAGTCATATGGTCAAAGTATTGGAGCTTCAGCAAACAAAGGACCAAACATTCTTCAGAGTTTTAGTTTACTCACCTTTAAATTGGGGATTCAGAAAAAAGAAAACGGGGCTGGGGGAGAAAACACATAAAGTGCCCAGCACAGCATATTCACATAGTCACATAACACAAAATAAACATTGTCACCCTTATTTCACAGTACCTTTCTTGCCCACATTCAAGAATAGATTGTGTTCACTGTGAATAGTATTTTAATCGTATATCAAATGTGTAATTGACCAAAAATTTCCTTCAGGGTTTTCTGTAACACCTTGTGGAGTCCCTGAACAAACTTTTTGGCCAAACCAATACATCTTGTGTGTGATGTGTAAATGTTAGTGTATTTAATTCCATACTATAAAGACTTTGATTCTACAAGTTGTTTAAGCATTTTTCCTTTCTGCAAATGTCTGCCTGCTCTGAGGAAATGTAAGATAGCTTTCAGTGTCATATTGAGAGAGATTGAAACAGGAAATAGCTATGCAAGGATTTGCTACATGTAATAAACTGATGCCACTAGCTGTCAGCACCAAGGTACGAAGGACGGGGAGGTAACATTTACGACAGGGACTTTCATGTGGGTTATATAGGCGATCTTTAATTCTTACAGTGGCTTTGTGAGTAGATGCTAACAGTTGTCCTCCTTGAATCCGTGACCGATCTGCAGAGAAGTTGAATAAACCTGCCTAGGGTCACAGGAATATGGTTGAACTGGGATTTGAATGCAGGCATTCTGGCATCATGGCTTCCCTTGTGGCTCAGCTGGTAAAGAAACCGCCTGCAAAGTGGGAGAGCAGGGTTCTATTCCTGGGTTGAGAATATTCCCTGGAGAAGGGAAATGCTACCCACTCCAGTATCCTGGCCTGGAGAATTCCATGGACTGTATAGTCCATGGGGTTGCACAGAGTCGGACACGACTGAGTGACTTGCAGTTTCATTCTGGCATGAAATGCATGCGCCTATGGTGTCCCACACCAGCAAATGCCATAATTGTAGGTTATT
Organism: Hydropotes inermis; assembly: GCA_020226075.1. NCBI lineage: Eukaryota > Metazoa > Chordata > Mammalia > Artiodactyla > Cervidae > Hydropotes > Hydropotes inermis. The sequence continues at coordinate 1,599,881 of CM035273.1, read as the reverse complement.
TAGAAGATCTCGTGGAGGAAGAGGAACTTCAGATAATTCAGAAAGGTAGAAACAGGGGCTGCAGTGGGAGGAAATGGGGAAACAACATATCGTGATTTCTCTTTTTTCAACTCTCCCTTTAAGACAGGCGCTTCCAGAGCTTCCCTTCCCTGGTGGTTAAGACACTCTGCTTCCCCCGCAGGGAGCGTGGCTTCAGTCCCTGGTCAGGGAACTGAGATTTCACAAGTCACATGTGGCCCAAAAATAGAAGGAGAAAAAAATTTTTTTTAATTAATAAGATATTTGGAAAAAGGAAGAATGGAGAATTATCGTTCTCATTGACAGTTTCTAAAATTGACTAGCCATTCAGTTCTAAAGTTGTGGATCTTGATTTTTTTTCCCATTATGTTTGGTTAAATAATAGTGATACATGATAAATATTATCAGCCCAGGGAAATTTTCTCTTGAATTTTCTGGAACATTAAAGTCTAGCCTCACAGTAACTCTTCAGTGCACTGTTTCCTAAGCCAAATTCTGCTCGTCAGTGACTGTTTAAAAAGTCAGCTGTGATCATTATTAGGTAATTTTTATCAAAAATATGAATTTGATGTTTTGTCTTTTCAGACATTTTATCTCCTCTCTTTGGGACACTTGTTTCTTCGGCTCAGGTGAGTTTCCAGTTTGGCCTTTGGATGGGAGGGGACACACAAACCACTCTGTAGGAAAATGAGCAGTGGGACCGCTGGGTCAGTCCCGGGCAGGGTCCCCAAGGCGGGTCCCCTCCACCTACCTGGAGGCCAGCACCCAGCACCACCATTGTGGGATCCATCAGCCTGGAACATGGATGCACACTCACCGGGGCTTCTGACTCGGTTTCCTGACTGGCCAGGAAATCATCCTGGAAATTCCACCCTGGGGGACTTCTCTCTGGCACGCTGATAATCTCACAGGACTCTGGTGCAGCTCCTTGGGAGGTGTGGGTAGAGAGTTTGATTTGATTTAGAGAAATAAAGGAGAAATTTCCTACACCTCCAAAGAGAAGCGAGAAGTTATGCATGTAGACGTGTCTGCATATTTGATTGCTCCTGCCTGAGAGGCCTGGTCCCTTTGTGTTGATAAATCACCTTAAGGTGCCAGGCTTTCCAGCAGATAGAACAAGGTCTTGTCCCTAAAGAAGGCAAAGCTTCCTGTCTGCTTCATGTTCTGCTTGGCGGCAGAAATCCTGGTCTCCAGATGGAACATGGGGTGAATTTGTGTGTGTTCTTCCAGCTAGGATGAGTCGTTATGTTCAGGAGAAGGGCCAGGGATTACCCAGGCGTGGGGAGGACACCCATAGGTAAGCCTGGTCCAGAATTTGTAGTCTGATAAACCTGTAGTGAATGTCCAGTTCCAGACACCTGTTTACAAACCTAACTCAATAGATTGCACACATTACAACTGAGAGATTCCCCCTTCTCCAGGGGATCTTCTCAGCCCAGGGTCTCTGGCATTGCAGACAGGTTCTTTACCATCTGAGCCACTAGGGAAGCCCCTTCATTACATTATGGAAAAACCCAAAGTAACTTTTTGACCAACTAAATACAAATGCTGCCAAAGTGTGCAGAGATAATTTTCTGTTTTCTCAGGCACTCCCCCACTGACTCAAAACCTTTAAGCCATGTATTCCCCTCAGCATGTATTTTAGGTTTGTGAGTATTACAGCATAATGGTCCAGGTTTATAAATAACAGTGTGTGTAGTTCATGATTGGTTTAGATTCTCTGAGTTCAGTAAGTTGACAGTTCTCCTTATGAACTGCTTTTCTGAATTGCCCGTGACATCTTTTTTTTCCTCCCGTCTAGTTTAACTACTGCTTTGACGTGGACTGGCTCATAAGACAGTATCCACCAGAGTTCAGGTGAGTTCTGCAGAATGATGGATGACGTAAAAATTCTACTTAGTGGAGCTTGAAAACACAAGGTCTGTGTTTCTCAGGCACCTGCTGTCCATCTTTCTTTGAATTTTTCTTTTGAAACTATTGAAATCCTTATAACATTATTATAATGGGAAAGCAGGCTTTTTTTAAAAAAATCTATTCTAAACTACAATTCTAAACTATTAAGCCTTCTTAATACAGATTTTAGTATGTCCCTCTGTTCTGTCCAGAAGTAGGGTAGGACAAATTTCAACCTGAATAAAATAATTTTAGGTCCAGTGCTCATAGGAAGGAAAAGGTCATTGCCACCTTCGTTCTTGACCAGTAAGCCTGCACTTCACTTAGCACTTTGATGCTGGGTGGGTTTTTTGTGTTTTTTGTTTGTTTGTTTGAGTCTCTCTCATTTCACAGGAGATTCTTCCTATAGCTCAGAAGTTAATGCAGGAGTCATAGGGCCTTCCATGATGCAGATATGGAGGTGATGTTAGGCAGTGCAAACCAAATAAAGATCCCAATGCATGGTGACATGCCACCTGTCCCATTTCCAGTACATCCACTTGGCAGAATCCTGTAGCAGCAAGTGAAGTAGAGGGATACACATGCAGGAAAATGGTTGTCAGGATCCTCAAAGTCCATGTTGCATTGAGCACATCAGACTGTGTGAACTTTCATTAATAATAGTATGTGTGTGGGGGGGTGTGTGTGACTCAGTCGTGTCCGACTGTGTGACCCCATGGGCTGTAGCCCACCAGGCTCCTCTGTCCATGGAACTCTCCTGGCAAGAACAGTGGAATGGGTCATCATGGCCTTCTCCAGGGTATCCCGACCCAGGGATTGGATCCTGGTTTCCTGCACTGCAGACAGACTCTACCATCTCTGCCACCAGGGAAGCCCTGTAGACAGAATGCTGTGTGTGATGGAAAGACGGAAATAACGATTCAAATCAGGGCTTCCCAGGAGGCTCAGTGGGAAAGGATCCCCCTGCAGTGCAGGAGACTCGGGTTCAGTCCTTGGTCAGGAAGATACCTGCTCCAGTATTCTGGCCTGGAAAGTTCCATGGCCAGAGGAACTTGGCAGGCTACAGTCCATGGGGTTGCAAAGAGTTGGATACAACTGAGCATACATGCACACAAATCTGAGAGAAAATTTCTCCAGCCTGTTCAGAGGACGGGGTGATACCTGTTCACGTCAGGGAGGGTAATCTGCTTTCCTGAGCCACCAGTTCAAATGCACATGGTATCCAGAAACGCCCTCGCAGACACACCCAGAAATAATGTTTTTACCTGGGCCCTCTTGGCCCCGTGAAGTTGGCACACAAAATTAACCATCATGCAGCCTTTTTGTGATAGTTTTTAGAACACTGATAAATTTGAAGTGAGGCTTCCTTGGTGGTTCAGTGAAAGACTCTTTCTGCCAATGCAGGGGAGGCCAGTTTAATCCCTAGGTCAGGAAGATCCCCTGGAGGAGGAAATGGCAACCCACTCTAGTATTCTTGCCTGGAGACTCCCATGGACAGAGGTTCCTGGCAGGCTACAGTCCATGGGGTCACAAACTGAACACGCACATGCCAATTTGAAGTAATTAATGAAGACTACTACTTCTGTCAGTAATGTTTAATCTTTTTTTAAAAAAAAAAAACTTATGATCTGATAACACAGTTTCCAGACGGTAGAGTCATGGTTATCTATTACATTATTCTCTACTGTTTTTCCGGTTGCAAAACAGAAAATTTGTTCCAGGTAGAAAGCAACTGAGAAGATGTGTTTCTTTGTTTTATTTTTCCAAACATATTAGCATAAAGCTGTTAGGAGTTAGGCATTAGTCCCGGACGAGTGTTTTCTGTCATGTTTCTTTTTAGTTGAGCGTTGTCCCTTCCTGTATGACAGAGAATCGTTCTGCGTGTGACTGATGACCGTGGAAGTTGTTCATCTTACTTGATTGCTTGTTGGAGAAAAATCCAATTTTTGTTTTGTTGGGTGAGCTTATAAAAATATATTGACTTCTGAGGATTATGTCACTTCGAATTAACCAGAGTAGATCATGGTTCTCTTAAAAGCCTTTTCAATTTATTACTGCATAATATTTTTTTTCAAACTTTAAACTTCTTATTTTGTATTGGGGTATAGCCAATTAATAATGTTGTGGTAGTTTCAGGTTGAACAGTGAAGGGACTCAGCCAGACGTATACATGTATCCATTCTCTCCCAAACCAGCCTCCCATCCAGGCTGACACATAACATTGAGTATAGCACATGAACAACTTCCATGTGCTATACAGTTGGTGCTTGTTATCCATGTTGAATATAGCAGTGTGTACATGACCTTGCCAAACTCCCTAACTATCTCTTCCCCACCTCCAGCCACAGTAAGTTCCTTTTCTAAGTCTGTAAGTCTCTTTAAATTTTGTAAGTAAGTTCATTTGTATCATTTCTTTTTAGATTCCACATATAAGGGATGTCATGCTGTATTTCTCCTCCTCTGGCTTTCTTCACTCAGAGTGAATCTCTCTAGGTCCATCCGTGTTGCTGCCAATGACATCATTTCTTTCTTTTTTATGGCTGAGTAGTATTCCACTGTATATATGTACCACATCTTCTTTATCCATTCCTTTGTCAATGGACACTTAGTTTGCCTCCATGTCTCGGCTATTGTAAACAGTGCTCCTGCAGAATATATTGTCCTTTTGAATTGAAAAATAAGGCATTTTTAATGCACATTGGGCTCTGTTTCACTGAAATATAACTACCTCCTAGTGAATCCCCATGCGTGGACCTGGGCCCTTTCACTCTTGTATCTTGGGGGTGTGGTGCAGGCCTCACTCACAGCAGGTGTTTAATGAATGGATGGCTAGTGAGGAAGGGACTTATTGTTTGGTCCAAAACAAGGGAAAGAAAAGAGCATCACACTCGACAACACTAAGTGTGTTATCTCTTAATCTAATAACACAGCACTGATGATGCTTCCTTTCGGACATAGTCCCAGCCCCTCTGGGTCACTGCAGAGATTCAGGATCAGGCCACGGGGCCCCCGTATAAAGGTAACCACTTAGCAAAGTGATCACTTGCCCTGTGCTGGCCCTGAACTCAGTCACCACACAGGCCAGACACACGTCGGTGGCCAGCCTTCCTTCACTGAGCACCAGACCAGCTTCATGAATGAGGGATTTCAAATACCTGTGATCTCCTTTCAGGAAGAAACCAGTCCTGCTTGTGCATGGCGACAAACGGGAAGCAAAGGCTCACCTCGTTGCTGAGACAAAGCCTTACGGGAATGTCACCCTCTGCCAGGTAAGCTGCTTATTGCCCTTCGAGATCTCGCTTAGGCTGAGAGCTGGAAGGAAATTGTCCACCCTCCTGATGCAGGAATCCTCTCTGCAGCATCACCAGCAGACGTCTGTCCAGCCTTGGCTTAAATTATTCCTGAGGTCGCCTGTCCTGTTTGTGCGTAGCCCTCATGGTTGAAAGCTTTTTCTCTATGTTGACCCAGTTTCTCTGTAATTAGGGTCTCCAGAGAAACAGAACCTGTGAGGTTGTACCTGTGTTTGAATTTGTGGAGACATTTACTGTAGAAGAGCTGGCTCACATGATTGTGTGGGCTGGCAAGTCCAACATCAGCAGGGTAGGCTGGACACCTTGAGAAGCGTTGATGTTACAGTTTGGGTCCAAAGACCGACTGGAAACTGATTCCCTGTTCCTGTGGGAACTGGTCTTTTAATTTTTTTTTTTCTCTTAATAACTTCAACTGACTGACAGGCTCACAAGCATTCTGGAGGGTAATCTCCTTTCCTTACAGTCCACTGATTTAAATGTTGTTCAGTCACTAAGTTGTGTCTGAGTTTTCGTGACCCATGGACTGTAGCATGCCAGCCTCCTGTGTCTTCCCCTGCGTCCTAGAATTTGCTCAAATTCATTGATTTAAATGTTAATCTTCTCAAAAAAAAAAAAAAAAAGCCTTCACACAACATGTCACCAGATATCTGGGCACTGTGGCCTGGCCGCACTGACACGGCCTTCTTTCCCCGCCTTCCACCTTGGTTCTCGCTTTCCCCTCCGGAGTCACACAACCTCCTTGCTGGTGTTGGTGGTTCCCGGATTTGAAGTCATTTATTTCATCTTCCTAGTTTTCTCATTTGGGTTCCAGCATTTGCTTTCTTAGGCTGCACCTGGTGTATCAAGGGTTCCCTACCTTTCCCCAAGCTGCCAGTCTGCTGGTTGGCATCTCTCTTGTCCGTGGCCCCCTGGAAATGGGGGTTTCGACGTGGGGCAGGTTCTCTGGAGGCGGTTCAGTGGCAGTTTCTGTGAGGGCAGCTTCAAACTGGTAGTTTTTATTGTGACCACCTACCTTATATTAGCTGCCATTGACATTTTACCCACAGCCCTTAGATCCTTTTTAAAGACTTTTTTCTTTTTAATGTGGACCATTTTTTAAGTCTTTATTGAATGTGTTATAGTATCACTTCTGTTGTTTATGTTCTGCTTTTTTAGGCAGCAAAGCTTGTGAGATCTTAGCTCTCTGAACAGGGATCAAACCCACATGCCCTGCACTGGAAGGCGAAGTCCTAAGCACTAGACCACCCGGGATGTCCTGCCCCTAGTTCTTTCCACAAGAATTAGCTGACACTAGAGAGACTCAGACTGAAACTCAGCCTGTCAGAAAACTGCCTTGCGACTTGCGCAGCACTGTGTGATTCAAGTCCCAGGAGGGGCAGTCACTGGTCTCATAACAGGCTTGTTTTGCTGGCACCAAAGCAGAGAGGCGGCGAAGGGGAGGCTGCTGCCCAGCTTCTTTCCTGTCGTCATTCACTCGCTCAGTCGTGTCCAGCTCTTTGCCGCCCCGTGGACTGCGGCACGCCAGGCTTCCCTGTCCTTCGCTATCTCCCAGAGTTAGCTCAGACCTGATGCCACACAACCATCTCGTCCTCTGTTGCCCTCTTCTCCTCCTGACCTCAACTTTTCCGTTTCTTTCTACATCCCTGTAATTTTGTCCTGAGACTTTCCAGTCAGTACGTGGAGTTTCCTCTGGACTCATTGTTTCAGACCCCATGTCTGAAGGGTCTTTTTGTGTGTGACATTCCCTGTAAGAATTAAGGGATGTTGATGGTTTCCTTCCTGTGCTTGGTTCTCGACTGGCTGGTGAACGTGTACCTTTTCCTCTGTGAGCAGCTGTGTCAGTCCGTTCCTCAGCAGCTTGATGAATGAAGCTTTCATGGACCTTTTCTCTCCTGGCCAATAGCTTAGTGCAATTGACTCAGGACTTCTGCTCTTGGAGTACAGAGACAAGGGTAAATTACATAGAACCTGATTATTTTTATTTTCCATTTACTTTCTAATGTCCTTTTTCCTCCATTCATGCAAGATTAAAGAATTCCAGCTCCCAGTTGTTCTATCATTCTTCAGCTGTAGAATATTAACTGTGTGTGTGTATTATTTTAAAGATAAAAGCAGTGAGAAATCTCAATCTGATCAATTTTAAACCCATCTCACAATGTTTTTCCTGTGATTTAACTCACTGTACTTTATGCATTTGGAGTTTTAAATCATTCCATCTCTTTAACCATCACTGTTTAGGCTCACCTTCTGCACAAGATCATCCTTTGATTAGCAGTTGCCTAAAATCTGTTTTGCATTTGTTTCCAAAGACAGCAGAGGTTAAACTGAAGTAGGATAGCACTTAAAATGGGCAGAAAATAAATGACACAGGAATCCTGACAACCATCAAAATCGATGGAAATGCAAAGTGTTTTTCACATGTGCTGAAGTTGAGGAGAGGTGGTAGCGTGCTTCAAGGAAGCCACTAGAGGGCGCCAGGAGCCTTGTCTTCCGAACCTGGGTTCCGCTCAGTTGCTCAGGCCTATTCGATTCCTTGCAACCCCATGGACCGCTGCACACCAGGCTTCCCTGTCCATCACAGACTCCTGGAGCTTACTCAGACTCGTGTCCATTGAGTTGGTGATGCCGCCCAACCGTCTCATCCTCTGTCATCCCCTTCTTCCCCCACCTTCAGTCTTTCCCAGCATCGGGGTGTTTTCCAGTGGGTCAGTTCTTCGAATCAGGTGGCCAGAGTATTGGAATTTCAACATCAGTCCTTACAATGAATATTCAGGCTTGATTGCCTTTAGGATGGACTGGTTGGATCTCCTTGCAGTCCAAGAGACACTCAAGAGCCTTCTCCAACACCACAGTTCAAGAGCATCAATTCTTTGGCACTCAGCCGCCTTTATGGTCCAACTCTCACATGCACACATGACCACTGGAACTACTGTATACAAAATAGATAACCAACAAGGACCTACTGTATAGCACAGGGAACTATACTCAGTATTTTATAGTAATAACCTGTGAGGGGAAAAAAATCTGAAAAGGAATATATATCTATACACACACATATACTGTGCACATATATATACACCAAGGGCCATATACACACACATGTATGTATACGTATAGAACTGAATCACTTTGCTGTACTCCTGAAACTAACACAAGGTTGTCAGTCATCTCTTCTTCGATTAACAATAACAAAGACATGAATTACTCCTTCCTGCCCTCTCTCACCCTGAGTTTGTGAGGGTGGTAAATGCAGCCACCTGTCCGTGAGCATCGCCGAGACGGGCTGTGTCCTCCCCATCCACGTGCTCTAGGTGCCCGTCGCTGCCCCAGGGCCGTCTGGAGAGAGTGGGCGGGGGTGCACTCTGACTTTAATAGTACTTGCTTCTGTTTGTAGAGCGCTTACTCCATACAGCTCCTTTTCCTAACCACTTGAAGTGTACTTTTCCAATTTATTCCTAACAACTCCCAGAATCTCTCAGCAATGCTCTCATTTCAAAGAGGAGAAAGACAAGGTTTAGAGAGTCAAGTATTTTTCCAAAGTTATACAAAGCTGTGAAGAAAGGACTGGGGTCTGTCTGTACACCAAATTCCAGCTACTAAGCTGGTTTTGATATCTCTATTTAATTTTTTCATATTGAGGCATATTCTGCTTAATTAAGGTCTTGCTATACCAGATGTTAGGTAAAATATTTTACTCCCTCACCTGCTAGCCCAGTTTGTAAAATTATCATTTTGTAACATGAAAATGGATATAAAGTATTATCTTTACTGTCAACACTTATGTTAAAAATACAAGAAAACTTGTTTTAGTATCATAATGTCTCCATATCACCACTACTTTTAAGGTTTCTTTAAAATGTGCCTGGGAAGCTTACTGGTGTGCCTGTGTGAGCCAGATGTCTCATTTAGAGCTTTGACTAGAGTCTCGCTGGCTGTTGCCAGTTTCCTGATAGCTGAGGAGAGTTTCCTTCTGTCTTCTAATTACTGTAATTAAAAGTGCAGTATGTATTGAATCATTCTGGGTAACTTAAGAACAAAGTTGTTTTTAAATAAGCCTCACTGGATGTTATTGTAAAGGCTCTTGGTGATCAAAGGCTTACCCACTAGAGGGCAGTAAAAACTTAAAAAATTGAGCTGGATCTTTTCTAATTTTATTTTCAATGGATACGGGTATTGTTAAGGTTTTTTTGTTTGTTTGTTTTTAATGACTTGACCTCTTTTTTATCCTAGGCAAAGTTGGATATTGCATTTGGAACACACCACACGTAAGCAATTTTTATGAAATGGGGGAGGATATGAGTTTAAAAGATCGAATGATGCTCTTCAGAAATTACTCTTAAAGGGGATGCACATGTGACAGTTTTGTTGAGGGGAAAGCTGTCAGGAAGTGGAGGAAGTGGAGTTTTCCTGACAGTCTTGAGACCCGGTACCAGGAGAGCAGCTCTGGACCTGAAGTCTGAGTCTGTGATGTGGTTTCTGCTCTCTGCCCCCGGGGGGTGGAGGCGGGGATAGGTTGTGGTCCGTGGTCGCGAGTGACTGTAGAACCATGGCCGTCACATGCCTGAAGATTCCCCTGGTTTAAAGAAAGCCCTGTGAATTTTGTAAGATTCTCAGTTGCAGCAAATAGATTATTGTTAGGTCAGCTCTGTGCTGTGAATAAAAGAAAAACTATCTTGCAAGAAGTTGTCACCCTGAGAGACTGGTGCCTGTCCTGATTTAAGACATCTCAGAAATTCTCTTAGGGTGGTGTCTGAGACACTGCAAGCCATAGGCGGGAGAAACTTTTCTCTTCCTACATGACATACCAGCTTGACTCCCGTTTTAGTTGCGTCTTAAAACTTTTATGGAGCTCTTTTACATAATTGGTTCTCTAGCTGAGAAAAGAATAAGACATAGTTGCCTTCATTTCATTGTTTTTGTAAATCAAATTTATCTAGAACTACGTCACGCTCTTCTGAGTGTGACAGCCTCGTCTTGCTTCTGGACCAGCAGTGGGAACAGGTCGCCTGCTGCTTCAGGCTTGTCCCTTGGGGCACCTGTTCCTCCTGTTCCTAAGGCAACAAGGAAGCTCGTAGGTGGAAGCGTTTGGCCCGAGTCTTGCAGTGACCACTGTTTTCCTGATATTATGCCAAAAATGAGGGCATGTGTTCATCATTTGCTTTGTAAGCTTAAAGCTATATTTTGCCAGCCTGTTTTCAGAAAGGAACCAGAGCAGAAAGCCTTGAGCCACTTTGTGAAAGGACGCCTATCTACCCCACGTCATCTGGTTTTAGATGCTCTTATGTAAACGTTGCCACATTTACCAACCATGCCTAAGTGGTAGCTTTAGTGTAATGGAGGGGTTGAGGGTTGTTGAGAGTGATCTCAAGTACCTGTATCGCTGGGGAATCAATTGTTCTCTACACGGCGTAGAGCTCACAGGAGGCTGATTTCAGCCCAGGATACAAACAGCACTGAATAGACTGGACAGGCATCTTGGGCTTCTGCAGCTTCTCCAAGGGAGAGGCTAGTGGGCAGCAGCAGTCAGCTGTCCTGGGCTGACATCCTGCCGGAAGGGGTCCCACTAGATGGACCCTTGTCCCCGACCCTTAGCTGGAATTCAACCTAAACACCTTCCCGATTCGGAAATACATTCAGCACGCCCTGTCAGTCTTGTGGATCCTGGTTCGCTAGGCCTGCAGTGCTGGGTTCCTGTGCGGGACGCACGTTCCAAGCCGGCAGTCAGCTTTTCTCGGGCACATTCATGCTACACACTTAACTGTGTTGGCAAGTAATCGTGGGAGAGCCTGGGGCCCAGAGGGACTGAGTGCTGGGCTGGCCTGGGTCTGACACAGTAACACATGAGGCAGCGGGGCTGTCCTTTTCTTTTTTTTTCCAAAAAATTACTTGGTCCTTTGTCATCATTTTATAGATTAGAGCCCCCAAGTCAATAAGCAGTTCTCCTCCAGTCAGTGTTGGAGGCAGGACTAGGACTGTTTATTTTTGCTTAGGTTCTTAGTTTGCTTTTTTTTTTTTAAGTTTTTTATTTTATCTTTTTTTAGTTTTTAAATTTTTTTTATTTTTGGCTATGTGCCATGTAGGACCTGTGTCCCCGGTAGTGGAAGTGCAGTCTTAACCACTGGACCACCAGGGAATTCCCTTAACTTACTTCCGTTGCTTCCTCACGGGTAAAATTAAGTCTCTTTCCTTTGGCCCATCCCCCCGGCCACATACACACAACACACACACAATTTGCAAGTTCCATCCCGCCAGTCACACCCCCACACACACACACACACCCCATCCCAGCGACACACACTTTGAAAGTCCATTCCTCCTTTTCCCGCCAACACAGGCATTTTGCAGGTTAAACCTAGGAGGGTTCCTCATTCAGAGTGGCAGGTGCCTGGGGAAGTAATGGTGGTAGAACCATCCCTCACCCTGTGGTGTGAGTAGTTTACATCCTGTTAAAATGCCAGTATCTTGTAGGAGATTGAGCTCATGTCTTGAAATTACTTCCAATTGGTCATTTTAAAATGTGTTAAAAATTATTCATTAAATCTATTATGCCCTTGAAGCCCAGCTCGAGGGGATATAAAGCATTTTGAGATGGACTGACTTTTGTCCTTGCAGCTTTCAGTCTTTGGGTGAGAGAGGCAGATAAACATGAACTACCAATGGAGGGAGGCCTCAGCTCCTGGTAAGGTGTGGGCCCCCCCCCAACAGAGTGGGGCTGCCACGGTGACTCCCCGGGGTCTCTGGGGTCATACGGTCTTACCTGCACCTGTGTCGTGGAGGATCTGGAAGTGACCAGACGCAACCACGTCCTCCGGGAGCTCACGGTCCTCTTGGCGACAGTGAACGCGTTCCATCCAAGCTTCCCAGATGCCCTGCCATCTTGGGACGTATCTCCTGGTGCTTTAGAATGCTGAGGCTTTCTGCTGGCCCATACAGCTGGGAGCGAAGGCCCCTCCCAGGCCCTGAGAATCCATAGCGGGGAGAAGCATCAGATATGGCCAGTAGCTGGGCGCAGGGCTACCCTCTGGGCTGTAGGAAGCCTTCCTCCTTCTCCTCAGGATGCTGTCCCCTCTCTCACCTGGGCTGCCCCAACCTAGCCTCGCCTGCCCCTGCCCCAGAAACATGAAGTAGCTGCAGCCCACCCCTCACTGGGGAAGCCGTGCCCAAGGATTGCTGCGTGCAAGACGTGATCCCAGTAAGCGCTGCTTCTGGTTCATGTGGGACCCTGGATGGTGCTCGTGACCTCTCCCAGCCACAGAGTCTGCACTTGCATTATAAAATGGGAATGATAGTGCCTCGTCTGGATTAGGTGGGGTTTAGCATGCTAGCATTAGATGCCTGGCACATAAATTGCTGTTGTTCAATCACTAAGTTGTGTCCGACTCTTTGTAACCCCATGGACTGCAGCACGCCAGGCTCCTCTGTCCTCCACTAACTCCTGGAGTTTGCTCAAATTCATGTTTGTTGAGTTGATGATGCCATCCAACCTTCTCATCCTCTGTCATCCCTTTCTCCTCTCGCTTTCAATCTTTCCCAGCATCATGGTCTTTTCCAGTGAGTCAGTTCTTCGCACCAGGTGACCAAAGTATTGGAGCTTCAGCATCATTCCTTCCAATGAATATTCAGGACTGATTTCTTTTAGAATTGACTGATTGGATCTCCTTGCAGTCCAAGGGACTCTCAAGAGTCTTCTTCAACACCACAGTTCAAAAGCATCAATTCTATGGCACTCAACCTTCCTCATGGTCCAACTCTCACATCCATACCTGACTACTGGAAAAACCATAGCTTTGACTATATGAGCCCTTGTTGGCAAGTCACGTCTTTGCTTTTTAATACGCTATCTAGATTTGTCATAGTTTTCCTTCCAAGGAGCAAGCATCTTAATAAATGCTCCACAGATATTAGTTTGCTTTACCCTGTGAGGGAACAGCTTCAAATGTGAGAAACGTCACTTTTGCTCCCTACACAGCTTACTAGATAATATGCAGGTCAGCACTCCTCCAGGGAGACCTCGTTTTGTGTGTGTTTATCCATTTTTAACTCTGACCTTCTTGGGACATGCCACTTGGTCTATGAAAAGATTTAACATGGCTCCCCTTAGAGCAGTTCTTGGTACTGTTTAATAGGATTCACTGACATTGGTGTGTGATTTTCCCTGTAAATGATGCTTTGACTAATGGAAATATTTGTAGAACTTACATCATGAATTGATAACTGGCTTATTGTTAATTAAAACTAGCTACTAATTTGGCAACTGTGTATGTAAGTTTGTAGAGGCTTCAGGAAGCACATCTCATAGGTGGGAGGAAGATTGGCTCAACAGCTGTCTTTCTCCAGCTTTGCATTAATTTACTGTTTGCCAGCTTAAATTTTTTTTTTGCAAGAGCTAAATCTTATTCTCTGTTTTTATATGCTTTTTTATGTTTTTTAATGCTAACTCCATTCTATCTAAATAGTATTCAGATTGTTGTTTTTCGAGTGGTTCATTTTTTTTCCCCAGGTGTAAACTGACTTCCATCAGTAAACATTAAGTAGCATTTTGGCCTCAGTGGAAATAAAGCAGAGTTACTGCCTTGAATAAATCTCTAGCTGGGTGGGGGGGAAAGAATTTAGGTTCCTGAAATAATCAGAAAACCATCAAGAGGCCAAGAATCATCTCGTAGCAGATGACAAAGTAAAGCAGGCCATTGAAGCATAGAGGGAACGCACACATGGGACACTTCAAGCAAAATGCGAATCGCGTGTCATTAGCACAGCATCCCTGTGAAGTGAGCAGAGGATCGGTCCTTCATGTTGCAAGTGAGAAACTGAGGCTTAGCAATACAGAATGACCCGGGTGTTCAGTGCTTCTGTGGCGTCATATGGTTTCCAAGTGATAAAGAGAGGTGCTTAGGTCTTCCAGCCTCAGATGGGAACCTCTTATCTGTGTGCTGTTCCCCCTCCCCTCCCTGGAATTCAACTAAGAGAAATAGTCTGATGACTGGGGAAGCCCCATCTGAAAGAAAGGAGTTTCGAGAGCTGATTTGAATCAAGGGAAAAGACAAGGCAAGACTCAGCTCCAGCCCAGGTTCAGGCTTGTGACAAGTCTGGCGTCTGTGGAGTATGAAGAAAGGTCAGTGGTCACTATTCTCCCCTCTGCTGTAGCAGGAGCCCCAATAAAGCCTTGCCTGAAGAAGGAAAAAGATCAGTCACTTGAAAATGAGGCATCTTTCAAACTTAAACTGCATCCCACAGTAGGAAGTGCATCTGTCATTTCAGTCTGCTGCACACATCCACACTGATGAGTGCTGAAACCAGTTTCATGAACCTGCACTTACCTATATGCAATACACTCTTGAGTTTCTAATGTATTCTGTTGCAGCCTTTTGTGTGGTTTTGTTTTAACACTAGGTAGCCACAGTGTAGCACGAGGTTGTGACCAGACGCTGAAAACACTGAGCGAGCAGGTTGCTCTTGTCCCTCATAGTGACGGGTGATGCAGAGCAGATGGTGAGGGGCCAGGACTGGCCACGTGGACGGGGTGGAGCAGAAGTTCACTTCAGTCATCCGGCACTCCGAGCATTTTGGAAAGTGGCTTTCCACCTGTCACTTGAGCAGACTTTGATAGTGTATAGAAGAAATGGAGACTATAAATTTTGAAGTTTGGGTGATGTAAGAGTTTTTACCTATTGCGTTTGCACTGGAAAGGTGTTTGAGAGTACTGCTAACGCTGCTTGTTGCTCTCTCCGCTCTTAAAGGAAAATGATGCTGCTGCTGTATGAGGAAGGCCTCCGGGTGGTCATACACACCTCCAACCTCATCCGCGAGGACTGGCACCAGAAGACGCAGGGGTGTGTAGGGCTCTGTCCGTTCCATGCTGGGAAACATCCAAGATGAGATGTTCACTGTATGCTTCTTCTCCAGTTTTTTTCATTGTGGGAGGAAAAAAGCAGAATTATGGCATAGAAAAGAGATGCATGCAAAAGAGTGATACTGCCTCCCTTGTGGTAACTGATGTTAACCGTTTAGCCCATGATCATTCACACCTGTCTGTTTATACCGATAAATGTTGTTCAGTTGCTAAGTAATGTCCGACTCTGTGATTCCATGGACTGCAACACTCCAGGCCCCCCTGTCCTTCGCTATCTTCCTGAGTTTGCTTAAAATCATGTCCATTGAGTTGGTGATGCCATCCAACGATCTCATCCTCTGTCGTCCCCTTCTCCTGCCTTCAATCCTTCCCAACATCAGGGTCTTTTATAGTGAGTTGGCTGTTTGCATCAGGTGGCCAAAATATTGGAACTTTAGCTCCAGCATAAGTCCTTCCACTAATATTCAGGGTTGATTTCGTTTAGAAGTGACTGGTTGGATCTCCTTGCAGTCCAAGGGACTCTGAAGAGTCTTCTCCAACACCACAGTTCAAAAGCATCCGTTCTTCAGCACTCATCTTTCTTTATGGTCCAACTCTCACATCCATCCATGACTGCTGGAAAAACCATAGCCTTGACTGTATGGACCTTTGTTGGCAAAGTGATGTCTCTGCTTTTTAATACGCTGTCTAGGTTTGTCATAGCTTTTCTCCAAAGAGCGTCTTTTAATTTCATGACTGCAGTCACTGTTCACAGTGATTTTGGAGCCCAGGAAAATAAAGTCTGTCACTACTGCCATTTTTTCCTGTAAACATAGCAGTACATAACATTTATATGCTGTAGTTTTTTTCCTATTTTGTACAGAAATGGCGTCATAACTATATTCTCCAGCCAAGTAGGTCTAAGGATCTGAGGCAGGATAGAGGATAAAAAATGGAAGGGCCAAATGTATTATTTTTCCAATAAGACCCTCCTGATAACTTTCTTGGCCCTCACTCACCCTTACACCCACCTGTACCTGAGCCTGCCAGCTCCCAACAGGCATCAAAGGAAAACTCAGGGGTTGATTGTATGCTAAAAATATCCCTTTATGGAGAAGGAAATGGCAACCTGCTCCAGTAGTCTTGCCTGGAAAATCCATGGACAGAGGACCCTGGCGGGCTGCAGTCCATAGGGTCACATGACTGAGCACGCATGCATAAGGGTAGAGGGAGATGGGTTGGTAGCAATAAACTGGTAGAACTAAAAAAAATATATATCCCTTTACCTCCAGTCAATTTACTTTCCCATAAAACATTCTAAATTGCTGTCTTTTCAGAGCCTGTAATATGGTTGTAAATCTCCAAGAGAATTGAACGCAAAGATTTTTCATGCTTTTTTGTTGTTGGTGCATATTTACTAGATCTAGTTTTTGATTTCTTGGACAAGTTAGGGTTTATCCTTAGACATTTTAGGGACTCGTTCCAAGTCACATTTCACCCTTCATTCTCCTTCCCAGGAAGCCCTCTTTACAGCCAGCCTCGAGTTCCCTTTCTTTCGTTGAAGCCATTCTGCATGTCTCTGCCTGCCTGTGTTAGAAGAAGCACCCTTTCGGGGTTTACATTTTCCCCTGCATTCTGCTCTGTGTTCACTTGCCCATATCATCACCCAGCCTGGGGAGAGCTCTGACCCCGGGCTCTCACTGAGCCCGCGTTGCACCCTGAGTTGAGCTGAGACAGGGAGCCTCCCAGCCCCCATCCTCCTGACCCACTGAGCCCGGCTGGGCTGCCCAGCCCTCGAGTCGCCTCTTCTATCACACAGCCCTTATGAATGTGAAAGGCAGTTTTTCCCCAAGCCAGGCATCTTGTCCCTCTTCACTCTCCTTTCCCACCAGAGCAGGTGTTTGAGCCCCTGTCCCCCTGCCTGGTAGTTTTCCGACAGACACGTTCTTGTGTCCCGTTTAAGATACACTTCCAAACCGCCCTGTTCTGACGGGGTGGGGGTGGACGGTCCCTAAGAGCCTTGGCTGCTGGGCTCCTGATCCACTGAGTTTCTGGTTGACAAGGTCTTTTGCTGCCCCTCAAGCTTCTAAGCTGCCAGTTGAGTTTTGGGACCCATGACTCATCTGTAGCCCCATCTAAAAAGGAAATGAAATTGACATAGTTTGTCCTTAGAGGAACAGTAACTAAAAGGCTTTGTGGAGTTGACTCTGAGTCTCCTGTGGCTCGAAGAATCCCACCCACGGCTCTCTGGCTCCTTCTGTAGCTGGGTGTAGAGGCAGCCCTGCTTCCTTAGGCTCTGACTTGGCTGATGTGGGGAAGGGAGTAAAGATAAAGGATTTACATGTTTTTTCCTTTATTTAAAAACACTTAATTTTTTAAAAATGTATTGACTAGGTGTAACTTCACATGGCTCAGAACTCAAAGTACAAGTGGTCTAAAATCTCCCTCCCGCTTCCCTCTGCTGGCCCCCCGGGAAAGGGCTACTGTCAGCCTAGATCCTACTCTGTCCTGCACTTTACTGTTTCGCGTGGCGAGTGGAATCTCATCTCACAGTCTGCCTGTCACGGCCCTGTGGATCCTCTCTCCTCCTGATGGTCTCCACCCGTCCTTTCCACCAGCTTCTTGGTCCGCCTGTTCACGCCTCAGTTAAAATCATCTGGCCCGGAGCGCTTTCTGTTCTTATTCTGTCAAAGGGTAAAGACGTCTCCCATCTCCATGTCCTGGTTTGGAAAGTCGTAGTCTGTCATGCTCCTCTTCCAGAGCCATTCTTGTGAGTGACCCTCTGAGCCAGGAGGAGCACCCTCGCCCTGCAGCTCCGAGTCGCTGTGGGAAGGAGAGACTACCCCCGTCCATCCCGCCCAGCACAGTCACGGTACACACAGGAGCCAGGCGGGGCAGAGGGGTCACGGAGCCTGCACAGAGTGACACGGCCAGGTAGCAGCAGATCCCGGGGCAGAACCTGGACTCCTTCTGGTCTCACACGTTACCCATTGTGCGAAGTGTTGACTTTAAAAAATGCACACCGTCAGAGCTGTGAGTCAAGTTTTATTTGGGGCAGAATGAGGACTGTAGTCCAGGAGATGGCATTTCAGAAAGCTCTTCAGAAGCTGCTCCAGAGAGGCAGGGGGGAAAGTCAGTATATATGTGATTTTTGTGAATATGTGCATGCCGTCAAGCACATTTTTAGCAGAAGGTTTATGCCAGTTTCATGACGGTTACTGCTACTCATATGAGAAGCAGGTGTCACCGTGAAGGATTTTAGGACTTTCCTGGGTTCGAGGAGATACAAGAATTAGGCTCTTAAATCGGCTCCTGGAAATACCTGACTCTCTGGAGGCCTGTTCTGCCGGTGTCCCCCAGCACAGAGCGCCCCGTTTCTGCTCCCCGCCCTGACCTCCTTTCAGCGGGCATTGCAAGGCAGCCGCCGCAGCAGCACATGGTCTAATGCTTGTATATGGAGAGGGCGAGTGCCAGCCTGCGGTTGACAGAGGGGTCTCCTTGAGGTGGGGAAGGCAGATGTGACAGGCCAGCCTGCTGGGAACAAGTTCAGAGCTCAGGAGATGCCCCCCAGCATCCTCGGGGTTCTGACGGCTTGCCTGTCAGTCTCCTTTGAGGGCTGCCAGCCAGGGAGGAACGGGCAGCTTCCGCTGTGCTTCCGGGTAGGACGGAGCAGGTGGCGGGAGGAGCCACAGTACCGGAGGCCGGCAGACGCAGCTCCTGGCTGCTGAGGCTGCTTCCTCTTGGGCCCTGTTCGTTACCTCGTAGGCATCTTTGTGAGGTAGGACTGGCTAGCTAACCCGGTTTTGCAGCTGAAGGAGGTGCAAAAGAGCTTTGAAGGCATATTTCTCTGTGATCTACAAGGTGCCAGTTCACAGAAGGACTGGGTTTAGATGTGGTCACTCGCCATTCGTGGGTATGACATAGAGGTTTTGACAAAGTACACTGACAAAAAGTTGATGAAGTTAGAGATGTCATTAAAGTTTTTTTACCGATTTATTTGAAAGCCTGAGGTTAGTGTTAATGTAATATGACCAAATGTAGACTATACCTCATTCCAGACACCAGATATGGGGGGGAGAGAGAGAGAGAGAAAGAGAGAGATATGAAAATGAGTTTGTTTATTGAAAACATATTTGCACATACATTTTTTCTTAATATAGATAACTTTTATTTTCCCCTTGGCTAAAGAGCTGCATTGACATACGTTTGGGCAGAAACTTGCTGGGGTCACCACTGTGTAGAGTTGCCATAGCAACTAGGAGTAGAACTGTTGTCATCAAGGCTTTGAAAGCAGTGTAGGGACTTACCTGGTGGTCCAGTGACTGTGACTCCACATTCCCAATTCGGGGGCCCGGCTTCAATTCCTGGTCAGGGAACCAGATCCCACATGCTGCAACCAGGAGTTCACATGCCACAACTAAAAATCGCACATGTTGCAAAACTAAGCCCCCATGTAGCCAAATAAATATTTTTAAAAAAGCAGTGTAGAGCTGAGAAGGTAAGCAGGGGAATAAGCAGTGTGGGTGAGTGAGTCGGGGAGCATGGAGGGATCCAGTTGGGAGAAGCAGGCAGAGGCCAGGCCTTCCTGGGTCTAAAATTCACTGAGCTTTTCAAAAATAATTCTGGGCCTGATGAGAACCATTGGAGTGGTACAGTCAAATTTGTGCTCTATTTCATAAGGATGGCATCCCATCTGGTGCTAGTGGTGAAGATGCAGGACACCTCAGAGATGCAGGCTTGACCCCTGGTTTGAGAGAGCCCCTGGGGAGGGCATGCGGACCCACTGCAGCACTCTTGCCTGGAGAGCCCCATGGACAGAGGAGTCTGGTGGGCTACAGTCCATGGGGTCACAGAGTCGGAAATGACTAAAGCAACTTGGCACTCACACACACAAGGATGGCCTTACTAGCAGGTAGAGAGAGGTAGTGAGAATTCCCCTCCTCAAGGTGAGTGCCTGATTACAGAGAGAGCACGGTGATCAGCTCTGCTCCTGACTGTTCAAGGTGGTTTTCTTTTTCCATTCCAGAGTATGGTTGAGCCCCTTGTACCCACGAATCGTCCACGGGACCCATAAATCCGGAGAATCGGCCACACGTTTCAAAGCTGACCTCATCAGCTACCTGGCAGCTTATAACGCCACCCCTCTCAAGGAGTGGATAGACACCATCCAGGAGCACGACCTCTCAGAAACAAAGTAGGATGAACATGGCCTCTTAGCAACTCAGGGGGCTTAACTTGAGAACCACATGAGGTCTGCTGTGCAGGGGCCTAGCGGGTGGTGGAGGGACACTGGGCTGTCCCTCAGGAAGTGCTGAGAGCAGGGCCCGTCCCTGTTGGCACCTGCTGATCCTTAGGCGCTGGAGCGGAGGCTCGGGGCCCTCCCCACTCACCTGAGTCCCCACCGGAGTGCCTGCTGGGCAAGCCCCTGTTTCAGGCTTCTTTGACTTCCGCCCTGTGTGGGTCCCATGGGGTACTTGAAAATGATTTTAAGTGTCAGTTAACTCCTCAGAGGAGGCATCTCAAGAAAGCGGGTTGGCTCTTGGAATATTTCATGCTTAGTGTTAGTGTTTGTGTATATTTTGAAGTCCACACATCACTATGTTCTTTAACTTGTATTTTGTATCGTTTTAGTGTTTACCTTATTGCCTCAACCCCGGGACGCTTTCAAGGAAATCAGAAAGATAATTGGGGACATTTCAGGCTTAGGAAGGTAATAAAATTTTTACTGTTTAAAAAAATTTTATTATATGTTCACTCCTATTTCATTTACAGTTGGTATATTTTGAAAGCAGCTTTGTAATATCTCTAGGACAACTCTGGGCAAGTATTAAGCACTTGAAATTGATTATCTAATTAAAAGTGAAACTGAAAGTGAAGTCGCTCAGTCGTGTCTGACTCTTTGCGACCCCATGGACTATAGCCCACCAGGCTCCTCTGTCCATGCGATTCTCCAGGCAAGAACACTGGAGTGGGTTGCCATTTCCTTCTCCAGGGAATCTTCCCGACCCAGGGATCGAACCCAGGTCTCCTGCATTGCAGGCAGGCACTTTAACCTCTGAGCCACCAGGGAATTATAGTTTGCATTAATTACTTGCATTTTAACATTTTGCCTCTTTTAAAGGTGCAGAGTTAACAGATCTAAATGGCAAAAGCATATGGACAATTTTTAGTTTTTTTATTTCTTGTAATAAAGATAATTAGAGACTTTGTATTTATACAAGTAGTTTTTGCTCAGCATATGAAGGATTTTTTTTTTTAATGTCGGATTTTTCACACAGATTCAACAAAGAACAGAAAATAGTGTTGAGCAAAGACCACAACTGAGCTATGATGTGTTTTGTTTGCTAAACCAGTGCCCTAGGAATTGTAATTATGAGAATGACATTTACTGCTGGTATGAAAATAAGCCAAGAAAGATCTGTAACATAATAAAACAAGCAGCGGGTTAAAGCTTCAAGTTTCCTCTACCTCCCTCTAGGAGTCAGTTTACCTTAGTAAATTCCCAACACAATTTCTTAAAAGCCCCTCTTTTTCCATGGATTACTGATGCTGTGTGAGAATCCCCCTGGCTGATGACAGTTTTTAATGTCCTGTTTTTAAGTGTGAGCACAGCTGAAAGCAGGCAGGGTCTCAGCACCACTGTCTTTCTATCCTGCGCTCGGGAGCAGGCGAGCCCCACAGGCTGGGTAGCGAACGGTGCTCGGTTGTGTCCGACTCTTTGCGACCCCACGGACTGTACCGTCCATGGGATTCTCCAGGCCAGAATGCTGGAGTGAGGAGCCTTTCCCTTCTCCAGGGGATCATCCCAACCCAGGGATCCAACCCAGGTCTCCCGCACTGCAGGCAGGTTCTTCACCAGCTGAGCCACCAGGGGACCCCAAGAGCACTGGGCTGGGTAACCTGTCCCTTCCCCAGCAGCACTTGCCAACCCAGGAATCAAACCTGGGTCTCCCGCACTGCTGGTGGATTCTTCACCAGCTGAGCCACCAGGGGAGCCCGCAGTTTGGATAAGTGCACAGCTTTGTGAGTTCATACCCACAGCAGGGGCCCAATCCTGACCCGGTTACAAGCCGTGCAACTGTGACTTGCTCCCGCCCTCTTGACATCTGTCAGATGGGCATAATGGCAGCACTTCCCTCACAGAATCATGCAGAGATTGAATGAGGAAAGGAGAGCACGACGTGTGTTGATTGTGGAAGCACTTGTGGGGTTTAGCTTGTGGACTGGTGGTTCAGAAAGTCTGGGTGATCACACACACTTGTGCAGGATCCCTCTCTTGCTGAAAGCTGAGTAGCCTCTTATCCAAGTTTGCGACCCCTTTGCACAGTCAGGAGCTTATGTTGCATCACAGCTGTCTTCCAGTAAAGACAGGGTGTGATCAGAAGTCTGCCCCCCTCCTGGGGAAGAAAAGCCCAGGACTTGGGCCACAGTCCTGTGGCTGATCAAGGACTAAGCCCAGAATAGTAGCCGAGTCTTGTGATTGTCAGCTCAGTCCTGCTTCCTACCCCATGCTGCTCCCAGGGTGGAAGTTGAGAACTGTTTGGGGCCCTTTGGGGAAGTGTGTTTATAAGTATTAATGCCTGCTCAGTGGTAAGGAGAATAACACATATACCCTGAATAATGCATCTGTCACATTATGAGCTCCACTGGAACAGGAACTGTGGCTTATTTTTATTGCTGTCTCCAGCTAAAGAGAGAAAATTCTCAAGTGTTTTCTGACTTGTTTCTGCAGCTTTCCATAAATATCAAATAAAGCAGGAAATGCAGGTCAGTCTTCCCCAGGGCTTAAGGTGGTATGTATCCATATGTAAATATATTCTCTTTCATTTATAGAGCATCACAGCAGCCCAGAGCCCAAGCCCTTTTTCAAATGATAGGAGTCAAAATATATAATAGTTTGACCTTCTAGATTTTATTTCAGTGTATTAAACCTTTGGAATTTCAAGGCAGAAGGCTAATCTCATATGGCAGGTTGCTAGTTTGTCTGACATTGCTACTAAAATGGGTCATTTTTTTTTTTATCTGTTTAACTACAAATCAAAGAACTTTGGAAGAGAAATACTTTTGTCCTCTTACTCCACTAAAATAAAATATTTTCAGTATTTAAAAATATTCCCCAAAGGATTAACATATATACACTACTATATATAAAATAAACAACTAATAAGGAACCTACTATGCAGCACAGGTCACTCGACTCAGTGCCCGGTAACGACCTCTATGGGGAAAGATCTAAAGCAGTGGATCTGTGTACAACTGACTCACTCTGCTGCACACCTGAGCCCAACACAACAGTGTGCACCAGCTACACACCAGTAAAGTGGTAAAAGACAAGGTGAAAGTTTCCCAAAGAAGAAAAGCTGTGGTGGGTATGAAACTGAGCATTAACCATTTTCAGCATTTCCTTGTGAAGTAGGCAATCCGAGGACAGAAAACCGTGTTCTGAGCGGTCACGGCTTTTCTCTCCACACGATCGGACTGACTCTAGCATTCATTTTTGTTCTCTGACAGCTTCTAAAAGAGCACGCCTCACCCATACCTAAAGCAGAGCCTTGGCCAGTCATAGGCCAGTTCTCCAGCATTGGCTCCATGGGGGCAGACGAATCAAAATGGTTGTGTTCTGAGTTTAAAGAGAGCTTGGTGACCCTGGGCAGGGAGAGCAGGACCCTCGGAAGTGCTGTTCCTCTCCATCTGGTGAGTGCCACTCCTCCTCAAGGTCACTGTTGTTACCCTCTGGTCCAGGAGAACAGTCAGATCTGTCCTCCTTGCCACAGAAAGGGGTTTCATTCCATGGTTCGGAGATGGAAGATGTTGAATGTAGTGCAGTAGCACTTGCCGTTTGTAACCGAGTCTCCCTGATAGCGTCTGGTGCTGGGAGCTTGCTGGTTTCTTCCAGGCTCTGTCTCAGCCACAGACGAGCCTGCAGATTCTCCATTCCTTCCTTTAGGTTGTCAAGCCAAGGGAAAAAATTTTTGATAAAGCATTGCCAGCAGAATTACAGGCGTTATGAATTATTTAGAGACATTTGAAGTAAGAATTAATTTTACATTCAGTTCAGTTTTCTTTTGGTGTTTCAGAGAAAAAATACTTATTGAAATGTAATTTTCTTTAATTGACTATAAATGCTTTCTATAGTTTAATTACTAGAAGTTCAATAGTTTTCAATAAGATGGGAACTTTTTAAAATTTAAAGCACGTTTTCTAAGTCTTGAAGTATTATTTCTAATTGAGGTTTTCATCTTCGTAAAAACTAAACTTCTTTCCTTTTAACACGCATGGATAGTTTCTTCAACATGGTGCTCTTTAAGTGTTGTTGCTTCTATTTCTAGATCTATCCTTCAGTGGAAAATGTGCGGACCAGCCTAGAAGGATATCCAGGTAATTGTTGAGAAGACTGTCCCGATTGTGTTTTTGTGTGTGCATTTCATAAATACCCTGGTAAAACTTTTTAAAACAAGTAATAAGAATGCCTTCCTCCTTAAGGTCAGAAATGTATTGATGAGGAGTTTGGAGATTATTCTCCCTTAACTGGATGAGGATCTTTAAAGTAGGTAATATTGAGTGGTGCTGGGTTCCAAAGATGATGCCACACAGTTGAGCAATTTGAGTGCTGTTTAATCTTCACAGTAGCCCTGAGTGTTTGATACTTTTGCCAAAAAGATTGTTCTCCCCTCTGCCACCAGTTGTTGTCCGGATAAGACATCCAGATAAAACCAGCTTCTGCCACAGCTCCGTGCTATGCCTTTTTCTAACACCTCCCTCTTCCCCAACATTCCCTCCCAACCAGCCCCCCAGCCTAAAGTACTATTTCTGTGGTTCTTCCAGATTTGAATCCCAGATACAGATCATGTCCGGAGGGTCCGGACTGAGGCTTAATACTGAGATGCAATCTTTGGTATGATATAATTTAGTTGATATAGCTAGTCTCTCAAGGGCTTCATCTGTAAACCCCAGGGCTATTTTGTAGACATCTTTCAGTCTTGTCCTCTAGTTCCCTTATGTCAGTGCTGGGATATTAACTTGTTTGGAATTCAACAACCCCCAGGTAGTGTATTCAGGAGGTATTAACCAAAATCCCAAACAGGGTATACGTGTGTGCTAAGTTGCTTCAGTCATGTCCTGACTCTTCTGTGATCCCATGAACTGTAGCCCATCAGGCTCCTCTGTCCATGGGATTCTCCAGGCAAGAATACTAGAGTGGGTTGCCATTCCCTTCTCCAGGGATCTTCCCAACTCAGGGATTGAACCCAAGTCTCTTGCGGCCCCTAAATTGCAGGTGGATTCTTTACTGCTCAGCCACCAGGGAAGACCATAACAATGTGAAAGTCACTCAGTCATGTCCGACTCTTTGCGACCCCACGGACTATATAGCCCACTGGGCTCCTCTGCCCATGGGATTCTCCAGGCAAGAATACTGGCTTCTAATTGTGTTTCCACTTGGAACTATATCTTTATTTTCTCTGTAGGACTGTGGCTTTTAGGATTCATTTTTAAAAACGAAATGGTTTACTAAACATTTTATTTTAGTGATCCTTGGTTATTGCATTTGTAAGAATCCGTGTAGCTGGGACAGAGTCTCTTTGGAAACATCAATATAAAAGGTGAAGGAGGCAGGAGAACCAGGCTTTCCTCCTAGTCTCCCCTCTCCTAAGTGTCCTGGTCTTGGGCCCCAAAACAGACGCACGAGGCCTTGTCTTAAAGACTGTGTCTCTGGGTGTCCCGCCTGCGCAAGGACCGCAGGGTGGACTGGGACTCATTCTCTGCTCTCTCCTAGCATTCCACACCTGTGCTGTTACAGATGGGAAAGTGACGGCTGTTGCGGAACGATGAGTCGCCGGGATTCTTGGCCTCCGGAGGAGACGAATTCAATCTGGGCCCAGAGACGAGGCTAGATTGCTCAGAGCTTTTGTGTAATAAAGTTTGATTAAAGTATAGAGGAGATAGAGAAAGCTTCTGACATAGGCACCGGAAGGGGGCAAAAGAGTAACCCCCTCCTAGTCTTTAGCTGGATGTTATATAGTCACTCACAGTCTGTTAATGAAAAGAAAGGAGTGTCATAAAATTCAGAATGGCACCAGATAATTCATCCCTGGCCATAAAATGATTGCTTGAATCTTGTAGAAGGGCAGAATACCAACAAATAGTTTCGTTTACATAGATTAGGGAACAATATCTGAGTAAATTAGGCCGTTTGGCGGAACCAACTTGAAGATACAGTCTGGGGTACATTAACATAGCTTAAGACAACATTTCCATAAGAAAAAGAAATGTATTGGTTAACTCAAGGTTTGAGAGTAGTTAGCTTTAGGTGAGACCAGGTGTCATGGCAACACAGCATTTTAAGAGAAACCTCCTTTTAAATTTGTATAGAGAAGAAAAATATCGCTGGTTTGTTTCTTCCTGCTGCCTGAGAGAGATAAAAATGTCTGGCACTTGCAGCCTCTTTCCTCCATTTGGAGACCCCTGGCCTTCCTCCCTGTTACCTTCTCACCACTACCCCCTCCAATGATTAAATATCTTTTTCTATTGAGATAGTCAACATTTACTATTTGATATGCACCCTACGAAGGAAGTGTATTCATTTCTGTCCAGTATTCTTGCCTGAAGAATCCCACGGACAGAGGGGCCTGGTGGGCTACAGTCCATGGGGTTGCACAGAGTCGGACATGACTAAGTGACGAACACTATGCACTTCTAAGAAAGGAAACCCCATTGAGAAAACAAACCTCATGCAGGTATAGATGTTTCCTTTCAGAGAGCTATTCCATAAGGTGAAATAAGTAGTGGCTTCTTTAACCACTATATATAGATTTTCTTAATGAGGGTCCTCAAATTATAGTCAATAATTTTTATTTGTTTACTTTATTTCTCTCGTTTTAAAAGCTGGGGGCTCTCTTCCCTATAGCATCCAGACGGCGGAGAAGCAGAATTGGCTTCATTCCTATTTTCAGTAAGTAATCCAGTTAGAATGCTGCTGTTGCTTCTTTCAAGTAAAGTAAGAATGTTGTCTGTCTGATTTTCTTTAAAAAAAAAAAAAGCTTTACATAATATGGCTGTATTTTTAATCTATAAATGTTAGTGATAGAAATCCCTTAAAGTTCTACACATTTCTTGGAATTGGTTTTTAATACCAGAATCTAATTTATCTCCATGAGGTTCCTGTTTAAATATTGGCATACAAAGAAAAAAAGATAAGTGAAAGAACATGTTGGGAAATTTAGAATTTACATAAGCAGCGTTTTAGTTCATTTTTCCAAAATACGCCATCCTCTGTGTACACATTCATGCGCTGGGAAGTTGCAGGCTTTCTGAGGGGAGAATCCATGTGCCTTCTCTGGGACACATGGTGGCCTCTGGCTTGCTGCATGACGAACGCTCAGGCTGAAGGGTTCTCTGTGTCCTCCGGTCTCCCACCCTGCATGTTCTTGGCCAGCTGCAGCCTCACCCTGGCTTCAACAGGCACTTATTTAAGCTGGAACCAAAAATGAAGACAGATTGCCTTTCAATAGCTTTAGTCTGGGAATTCCCTGCCGCTCCAGTGGTTAGAACTCCTTGCTTTCACTGCCAGGGGCCTGAGCTCAGTCCCTGGTCAGAGAACTAAGATCCTACAAGCCACCCAGGGCATGGCCAAAAGGAAAAAAAAAAAAAGAGCTTTCATTGTAATTCAGTATGTAATCCCAGAGCCTTTCTTTAATGCTTTCTTTGTAAGTGTTTGGTTTTATTTTGCAAAGGACGTTTCTCCAAATTGAGCCCCTTTGAGTACTGTGTTCTTACAAGTGGATTTTGGTTTTTTGTTTTTAACTTCTATTCATGTATTTATCAGCCGCCCTGAGTCTCTGTTGCCACAAGTCGGCTTCCTCTCTTGTTGTGGAGGGGGGTGCTACTCGTGGGCTTCTCATGGTGGTGGCTCCTCTCATTGCAAAACCCAAGTCTGGGGCACATCAGCGTCAGTAGCTGCAGCTTGAAGGCTCGCTAGTTGTGGCTCAAAGCCACGATGGTTAGCACATGGTCTCAGTTGCTTCATGCGTGTGGGATCTCCCCACAGCGGGGATCAAACCTGTGTCCCCTGCGTTGGCAGGTGGATTGTTAACCACTGGACCACTGGGGAAGCCCCACAAGTGAATTTAATAGTCTAATAATGACTCTGCCAAATCCCAATTTTACTCTTTCAGACAGTCTGTTCCTTTGAGGGACCATCCTCTTATATTCATAAGTGAGAATTGTTACCTTATGACATAGGTCTTTTTTTCCCATGAAACCTTAGTCCCCAGAATGTTGGAAACTTAGAAACCAGACTTAGACATGTGCATATCTGCGTTTGACAGGTACTTCTGAATTATCCCCCTGCTCTTCAGCATTCCATTTTGGTATTCATACCGTTTGTATTTTGCTCATTCAGCAAGCATTTGGTGAGCCTTTCCTATTCAGTAACATGCTCTGGGAAAACAATTCCTGCTTTTAAAGAGACAAGGTGTGCTTACATGCAGTTAGAAGCATGACAGGGATAGTATGTGTGCATGTGTGTGTGTGTGTTCCTAACGCGACGCGAGGACCGTGTGCCTGAAGGCCACAGTGCTGTTTGTGGGTAGCATTGTCTGCATGCCTACACTCTAATGAACACATGTTATTCTGTTAGCAGAGTATAGGGCGTTACCACAGGTCATATCCAGAGAACGATAGGATTTTGCTTTTCACACAATTTTCTCATATTAGGACTGATGACCCATTTGTGTTTTCTGACGAGTGATTTGTGCCTTTTCCGTCACTAGCAAGTGGTCAGCTGACGCCTCAGGCCGCAGCAACGCCATGCCACATATTAAGACGTACATGAGAGCCTCTCCAGACTTCAGTCAGATCGCTTGGTTCCTTGTTACAAGGTACGAGTTCTTAAATTCTTGATGGGAAAAATTGTTAAAATGTATTTGCAGCTCCTGTTAAGAGTACTGAATGCACTTCCAAAAAGTGATTTTGTGAATCGTCCTTCTTTTTCTCTTAAATATGTATGGGTATTTGTGTGTTTGTTATTTGTCGTTTACTTGCTAAGTCGTGTCCAACTCTTTTGGGAAAGTGGTGGCTGCCTTTGCGGGTCCTTGTGAGAGTTAAACGACAGAGCCCAGTGCTGGGGACAGAAAGACCCAGGACACGCAAGGCCGTGGTCACACCTATTCAAGCTCTGCCCTCGCGGCCATGGAGGATGGCCAGGGGGACTGCTGCCCTTCTCCGTGCTGTGTGCCTTTACAAAGAGAAACTTCTGCCTCTGACGAGGAGGGTGCGTGGGTATGAGGTATGCCCTGTAGATACCCTGGTGGAGAAGTCATCGTCTGGGGCAGGAAGTGCCAAGGAGAGCAGAGGTGTAGAGGGCTTGCAGCCCCTCTGTGGGCTTGGAGCTCAAGCCCTAGCTGCTTTGGTGAGTGCAAGAGTGTTCATTACTCCCCTGATTTCACTGTAAATAAAACACCCTTGCAAAAGCTAGGTTACTGCCAGTATTCCTAGAATGAAAGTGGTAAGAAATCAAGTTACAGTGCTACCCAGTCTTCTACAAAGTTAACCAACAAGAACGTGAATTCAGTCATCACATGGATCCTTGAACATTCTCCAAAGGGACCTGGATATTCAAAGACTGCGTCTCTGTGTCAGTCACCTGGGTGCTCGGTAACTGTCGGATGTCGAATGTTAAACCGGGTCACTAGGTTGAGGGAGAAAGACCTGCTGTTGATTCTGCTTCAGTCACATCCTGATGCTGCGTGTGGCCCTCACTTCCTGTTATACTCCGATGACCAATCAGCAGGGCTAGGTGGAGCGGTCCATCTGCTTCCGATTCCAGAACACCGCCCTTGGAAGCGGTGCTGAGAGTGTTATGCCTGATGTCCAAATCCCCGAGCAGGGAGAGAAGAGGCTTCCAAGACAATGCAACACGCAAAAAAAGGGAAGTTCATTGCTGACTCGAGTCAGGGCTCCTGCCACAACCAACGCAGTGGTGCAGGGTCAGAGAGCCCTGAGCCCACGCTGTTACCCAAATTTATAGAGTGTGCATAAGCAGTTGGTAGCTGGCTTAAGCGGATTGGTTACATGTTTGCAAAGTAATCTTACTGGCCCAAACCTTCGCGGGCTTTTTTCAAACTTGGGCGTTCGCGGGCTTTTTCAGATTTCCCTTGATAGGTTCCCTTTTGTTTGCTAGGCGCATGTTGATTGGCTGGCTCCAGGTGGCCTGATAATCATGTTACCCCGGAAAATCAGGCCTACTCCTAATCTTGGCTGCCTGTAATGGCGCAGCCTCACAAGAGCAGGGCCATCATACACCCCAAGGGCCACTTTATTACAAAGCTCATTATTTTGCTCTTTGTTGAGGCCCTAAAATGATGTGACATTTCCTTCGATCAGATCTGACAGATTCTCTACCAGTTTGGGTAATAGGACTCTACCCATCGTATTACTTTTTTATACTCATCAAGGCTCTTATTGAAATCATGTCAGTTTGCAGGAATGTTGAATTTTAAGGCTGTTCTTCCAACTTTGGTTAAAATCCTCTTAACTATTAACTTAGAATGCTTTTTCTCAAAATAGAGTCAAAACAAATATAGAGAAACATATCAGTTATTGGGTAAAAGTGGTCTCGTCTAGCACCATGGGTTTTTTTTGCTAGGGAAACAGGTGCCCGGAGAAATTAAGCATTCAAAAGCTTGCAGCTTGCCAGAAGGCCATGATGGAGGCTGTACCAGTGAAAGCACTGCCTTGACTTTGCGCATAGCTGACTATGGAAGATGCTTCAAAGACAAGTCCTGGGTTTTGGGTGTGGCTGGTAGGGAGGTGGGAGGTGGTCACCTTCTAGAGAAGTCACAAAACAAAACTGGTTTAGGTGGGAGAATGGCCAGCTGGATTAGATTGACCTATTGTGGTGGGATGGTTAAGTGGAATTGTCTGTTGGCGATGTTGGAGTCAGAAGGTCAGCGTATGCGTTGTATATTTTCAAGTTCTCTATAGAACTGATCGTTGACACCTTGAGCCCGTGTGTGGATGGATGGTCAGGGGAGGGTGGAGCCGAGGGCTGGTGCCCGGGAGGGGAGGAACAGACCAGGACAAAACATCACACCTCCTGGGTTCCCAGGCCACAGGGGTGGGTTGGGCCCAAGACTTCCCTCCGTTATGGAACAACTGGTCACCATCCTCCACGAAACAGTCTTCCTTCTACTTAAAAAGCAATGTTCTGCATTGTATTTTTGATATCATAAAATTTAACCATTCCAACATGTATTTATTGAGCACCTTTTGTGTGGCAGGCACTTTTCCAGGTTCAGGGATCACTGTGGTAGCACATCACCTCAACTTCATAGCTGTGAGAATCACACAAAAACCAAGCTTATCTGCATATATCAAACGCTGACAGTTGCTGTAGAGAAAATTAAGTGGAAGAATAATTTAGGTGCACAGTCCTTTATTCAAGATCCTTGAGACAAGGTATAGTTAAGTATTTGGAGCTCAATATGAATACCTATAGTATCTGTTTAATGTCCCTGGTGTTGTTACAGGTAGCCTCACATTAGCTTAGGTCAGCTTTTGTCACCTAGTGAGTTCACGCAAATAGGTTTTGCCGGTAAGTGTAGTGAGTTAGGTAATGGCTTAGTTTCCCAGTTGGTTTCAGTTGTTTTTAGACTTCCAAGCCGACATATAGTGCTTCGTGCTAAGTCGCTTCAGTCTCATCTGACCCTTTGTGACCCCAGTGGACGGTAGCCCACCAGGCACCTCTGTCCATGGGATTCTCCAGGCAAGAATCTTGGAGTGGGATGCCATTTCCTTCTCCAGGGGCTCTTCCCAACCCAGGGCTTGAACCCACATCTCTATATCTCCTGTGTTGGTGGGCGGGTTCTTTACCACTAGTTCCATGTGGGAACCCCATTGTTTATACCGAGTTTCAGGCATTCTTCTAAACAGCAGAGTCTGTGCACACACAACTTGGAGAAGGCAATGGCAGCCCACTCCAGTGCTCTTGCCTGGAGAATCCCAGGGACGGGGGAGCCTGGTGGGCTGCCGTCCGTGGGGTCAGACAGAGTCGGACACGACTGAAGTGACGTAGCAGCAGCAGATGCAGGCACACACACTCATGTAATGCTGATAACAGTCCTGCAGGTGAGCGTGTTCGTCCCCTCACTGGTGGGAGAACTGAAGCACAGAGAAGGTCAGCAAGCGTCCGGGAGCCCGGGCGTGTGCCGTCCTTGTGTCAGGGAGTGCGCCCCTTAAATAGGATGACCAGGGAAGTCCTGACTGACACGGTGACATTTAAGCAGAGACCTGAGAGAAGGGAGGGAGCCGTGTGGGTGGAGAGCTGGGAGAAGTGTTCCTGGAGAGAGGCCCAGCTGGGAGTGTTCTGGTGTGTTTGAGAAACAGCATGGGTGCTACTGGAATGAGTGGGATAAGAGGGCAGAACAGTTTCTGAGGTTTTGGTCCAGATAACACTTTGTGCAGGACTGTCCTGCCCTTTCTAGGGTGTTAAGTAGCCTGGCCCTCACGTACTGACCACCACGGCAGGGCAAAAGCTATCCAGATGCCCGGGCCTTTCTAAGCATCCCCCGGCTGTCTCTCCTGCTGGCGATGCTGTCACCTGTGGGAATAAGTTCAGAGCTTTGTGAACAGCTGATTGACGGGTGCTGCTCTTCTTTCTTCTACTGCATTTTCCTGTGTTGGAGTGGCGAGCCGTGGCTTCTAGTCCAAATGAAGGGATGATGCAGGCAAATCCAGCAGTCCATCCACAAGGGGCAGATACAGTATGTTTTAAGACTTGGATTGTAGTGAAAGATAAATACATCAAAAGCTGCATACGTTTGACTCCCCCCCCCACTTTTTTTTCTTGACACTTTACTACTTTGATTTATTGTTAAAACTCCATGTTAATGTTGATGCTTGGGATGAATAAGTGCTTTTTATTAAAACTATATTCTCAGAAAAAAATTAGAATAGTAATAAGCAATATGGGTGATAAGCCATGTGAATTTTGATTCTAATATGACTTTTAATAAGCCAGATTTGCACATCCAAAGAAGTGTTGCCCTTTAAAATGGTCACCTTGAGAAACTAGGTATTTTATGAAAAATAACTGCCACCACTCACATCCTTCAGCCACTCTTCAGAATTTCCTTCAAAGTGAGTTTCTATGGCACATTAATAAGTATTGTTTCTTAATAGACATGCTTCTCTTCTGGGCCTTGTGACTAAGTGGCTGAAGGCAATTGCAACTTATTATCTGGCAGTTCCTGTGGGTCAGGAATCTGGCCAGGGTTTGGCTGGTCAGAATTGGTATTCGTTACTCATCTAGGTTCATCCGTATGCTTCTCCAGCCTTGATTTGAAATAATTTCTTCCTGTTTTGAAAATTGAGGTTTGTTTTCCATAGTCAAGGGAAAGTCTCCTTGAGCATACTCACAAGACTGACCCTCAGGTTCCCCCAGAGGCTGTCTGAGAAGTGCAGCCTTAACCTTTGGAGCCAAAGGAGGCAACTTGATTGGAGGGAGGTTTTCACCCTGCAGCACCATGGCTTTGGAGACCCACACTCACTTGGGTGTGTAGAATTGCTAAGTAGAACGCTACAAGGTACAACTCCCCCCCAAAAAACCCAACCTGATCACTTTGGCAACGTACTTCCCATATTTCCCACGAGTGTGTATAGTGATCGCTGGTAGTTTCTCAGCCCGTCTTAAGTAGAGGATGTTGGTTTCCTGGTCACAGAGACTTGGTTTTACCCAGTTGACATTTCACAAATGTGGAAACTGGCTTGAAATTAGGGACTGAAATCCTATAGAAGATGCCAGCTTTCATAGAGTTTTCATCTTTTACTTTATCCTTCTACATATGCAAATACCAGATTTTTCCTTCCCTCTCTTTCATGATGTGTTGTGATTGGGGTTCTGACTGAAAGCATTGTTTATAGAGCCTAGGTTATGTTTTAGTATTATATAGTTGCCACAT
Organism: Hydropotes inermis; assembly: GCA_020226075.1. NCBI lineage: Eukaryota > Metazoa > Chordata > Mammalia > Artiodactyla > Cervidae > Hydropotes > Hydropotes inermis. The sequence goes on along the minus strand of CM035273.1, from coordinate 1,565,874 downwards.
CACCAAAATCTCCCCTAAAACCATTTTTAATGAAGTTTCTTTGTGAATGGACCTGTCTCCATTAGTTTTTTCCCTTCTCTAAGAGAAAATGAATTCATGTAAGTCCCATACTTTTTTTCCTACCAGAATGCTCTTCCTGACACCTGGTAATTTTGTGAAATACGTGTGGTTTCTTTCAGACCAATAAAATAGTACCTGGTCTGCAGTGTCCCAGGAAATTTTGAATGAATGGATGGTATCACTCTTCATCTAACTACCATTCGTTTTCTGAATGCTTCTCAGGTTTTAAGTGTGTTTTCTTTTCTGTACCAGAACTCTTAAGCTTATTCTTAAAGGTTTTCTCAAATCTTCCCCTTTGAAACTTCTTCTAGCTCAGGAGACATAAGTCGTTACTTTTTCCTTTGTGTTTTTGTAAGGCTTCCCAGGTGGTGCAGTGGTAAAGAACCCGCCTGCCAGCGCAGGAGACTCAAGAGACTCAGACTCCATCCCTGGGTCGGGAAGATCCCCTGGAGGAGGGAGTGGCAGCCCACTCCAGTGTTCTTGCCCGGGAAACCCCGTGGACACAGGCGCCTGGTGGGCTGTGGTCCCAAACAAAGAGTTGAACATGACTGAGTGTGCGCACAGCACTTCTTGCCTGGTCCTTTTACGTCTTCCTTGTATGTTTTGGGGGCATTTGTTGGCCTCGATTTATTATGACCTGCTTAGGAGCCCGTGCCAGGGGCTTACTCATCTTTATCTTCAGCATCTAATGCATCTAACACTGCCCAGCTTATGTTTAAGGACCAGTACATATTTGAATCAGAGCCCTTTACAAAATACTTCTGCTCAAATAGAGCACACCTACCTATCACAGATCAGGGGCACACAGAGTGAATTTGTCTTCTCCTTGCTCCCAGCCATCCTGCTCAGCCTCAGACCACCACTGCTGGTGTATCAGCTTTAACCCCATCAACCCTTTCAAACTCCGGTACCTCGGATGATCAGCCATCATACTGTGGAGGAAATAGCCCTGAGGTAGAGTCCGAAGATCCATGTCTAAGTTGGGATTGCCACATACTAGCCTTGCCACTCAAATCTTGGAAAGATCATTTCTCTTCTGGGCCTTTATCTAACTTATGGGATGTTCAGAGGACAGTGCTGCTGCTGCTGCTGCGTTCAGTCGTGTCCAGCTCTCTGCGACCCCGTAGACGGCAGCCCACCAGGCTCCCCCGTCCCTGGGATTCTCCACGCAAGAACACTGGAGGGGGCTGCCATTTCCTTCTCCAGTGCATGAAAGTGAACAGTGAAAGTGAAGTCGCTCACTTGTGTCAGAGGACAGTGATAGGAAGTAAATGTGGCTCAGACGGTAAAGCCTCTGCCTACAATGCGGGAGACCTGGGTTCAATCCCTGAGTTGGGAAGATCTCCTGGTAGCATACCAGGTTCCTCCGTCCATGGGATTTTCCAGGCAAGAATACTGGAGTGGGTTACCATTTCATTCCCCAGGAGAGTTGGACACGACTAAGCAACTTCACTTCACTTCTACCCATTAAAGTGTATGAGGTGTTAAGCGTTAGTTAGCCATTTAATTTTTACTGGCTGTTGACAACCACGTGTTATTATTAAGCTCATATTCATTAGACTTCTAGGGAGTCAAGAAAGTTTATCAAGACTACCTGTTTGGTTTATATGACATATGGATGTGTAGCATGTGACCTAAAGACTTTTGATAAATAAAGCCTTTTCTCAACTCAGTGTGGTTAAGTTTAAGACTAGTCATAATTATTCTATAACAGCAACACAAGTATATTCAGCCAGAAGAATATGTTCAAAGAAACTTAAAATTAGCACTTTGGATTGAACTTATTAGAATGTTATATCTGCAGGCTTTTATCTGGTTGCTTTTATGGAAAGCTATTTATAGTTCTAAGTGCTACTGTGAAATCATCCCATGTTTGATGGGCAGCCTGTTATGGAAATTACCAGAACATAATGACAAAAGACAGTGTTTAAATTTTACCACAGGACCAAGCAGGCAGGAAGATGAGCTTGAAGAAGCAGTCTTGGCTGAGAAGATAGTGCCTAGGAGTACTTGGCAAACCCCGATGAGAACAATTATGAAAGCTGTGCATTGTGGGTGGGCAGAACGGGATTGCTGTCACAGTTGCCTAGCAACCGCCGGGATGAGTAGAAATGTTGATGCTGCCACTTTAGGGGAAAACAAGACAAGTGCTTGACTACAAAACCACTGCAGCTCTTTGAGGAGACATTAAGGGCACTCTTGCCTCCCCTGCTTTTCCACACAGTAGTGCGGTGGGTCTTTAATGTCTGTTCCTCTGATTCTGAAACAAATAGTCCTTTTCCTCCTTTGAGCTTTAAAAAACAAAAAAAATCACATTGGACCTCACAGAAAAATTATTCCTAGATGTCACTGGAGCGGACCTGGTTCCCTGGCCCTAGGGCTCCAAGTACTGATATTAGTTGGTGTGCCTCAGGTACTTTGTTACAAATGACTGTCATGAGTACGAAAGTCTGCGAACGACTTCTTTATACCGCAGAGGTGATCACGGGTCGCTTGCTTTCTTGTGCTCTGGTACAAGTGGGCCAGGGTCAGCGCATGCCCCTTTGCATGCTCGTGGGAGCAGGTGTCTCGAAGCATCATCCCTGATGGGAGAAAGCTTGAAACTCCCAACCTAGAGTCTCTAGGCCCTTCGTACTTCAGCATTGCTGGTGACAAGCTGCACCTGTGGCTGGAGGTGAGGCACTGGGGAGGCCTGCAGCAGGAACTGACCTCCAGAGAACACGCCTCACAATGATGGCAGGTACGTGTGTCCTGACTATATGCTCACTCCCTGAATTCTCTGGGCTAGTAGCGAAGTACTCTAATCCTAAGCAGGGAGGCCTTAAATGACATTCCCCAGGAGGCGCAGCTGGCAGGGTGACAGAGGCAGGATTCACGCCCTGGAGTCCAGCGTGCCTGTTCCGTGCCTGTGCTGGACGCTGCTCTGGGCTTTGGTGCCAGATGATGAACGGGGTGTGGTCCCTGCCCTCAAGGAGCTTGTGTTCTAGCTGTTGGGGCCCTGGTGCCTTCTGCTTTGGGATCAGCCCTGCTGGCTGAGACTTGGGAGAACACAGCTCAGAACCTCATGGCAGCCTCGTTCCCTGAAGACCACCGTGCCAGATCTTGCCTCCTCCTGGTTAACAGCCTCTCCCTCTGCTAAGCCAGGCGTCTCCCCTCAGCTCTTCTCTCCCGGCGTTTAGCCCAGAATGCTCTGACTTCCTGCCCGTTGCTTTGCCAGAGCCTTGCCCCCCTCCTCCCCCTGTGAGGTTTTGGTTTCTGCCGCGGCTGTCCATTGTGGCTCCTGCTGCGCAAACTCAGATGACAGCGTGGCCGCTGTGAGGGGCCTTAGGCTGCTCTTTTCCTAGCCTTGTGCATCCTGCCTCTGCTAGGCCATCCACCAACCATCCCTTCTGTGCCAGGATGTCCAGTGCTTAAATCTTCGGGGCTCTTTTTTTTGGCTGCACCAGAGACAACATTCAGAATCTTAAATAGCTCCCCGGCCAGGGATCAAGCCCGTGCCCCCTCCAGCGGAAGCTTGGAGCCGTGCCCCCTGGAGCGCCTGTCTTAGCCACCGGGGCGTCCCTCCAGGCTCTCTTGAAATGCCGCTTCATCCCGGCCATCAGTTCCCACTTACCAGCCAGCACCGGGACCTGAGCGAGGGCCTGACTGCCCAGCCTCCGCCCAGCTACTACGTTCACACCGAACCCAGCCACATGGCAGAGAGGCTCACGCCTCCCAGAGCCTGGGTCTTTCGAATGTTCCTGTCGTCCCACTGTGAAGGCCCTTTTCATTCACTCCTCCATCAGCTCTGCCTTTGTAGACCCACACTCAGCCCCTGTTACCACCGGGCCGGGCCTGCGGGCCTGCCGATGCCCCGAGCTTGGGGTAGTGATGGCTCGGTCTGCCCGTCTGCCCAGCGCTTGATCAGGGTAGAGGTAGACATGCGCACAATTCGGTGCGTGTGTTCCGGGAGTTCACGATTCACTCCGTGACCTGTGCATCCAGGGTGGCAAAATCCAGGGAAGGGATGGCTCAGAGAAGAGACAGACCCCTCTGTGTAAAGTGACCGTGCTCTGGGCCGTGGTCCACCTTGTGTGTGCTAGGCCGAGGGGACACGCCCGGGGGGAGAAACCGTGGACTTGAAACCCAGAGGCAGAGCGCGCTGCGTCAGGGCAGGCGCCGGCCGCTCTGCGGGGGCCCAGCCGGTGGGCGGGGCCCCGGGGTGACGTCAGGACTCGAGGCTTTTCAGGTGCCGGCGCTCCGGACCGAGAACAGGGGAGAGGGATGACTCAGCGTTTTGCTAATGTTGCTGATAATGTCTATCATTGGTCAAGGCTTTGATGTGCTGTTTTCATGGTAGTGCCATCCTGTGCTCTCTGGATCTAAGGAGAGCAGATATTTCACGCACATAGAAACGGCGCAGAGCTGAGGCTGCTCCTCGAGGACGTGGTCGAACCAGAGCTTGAACAGCTCCTTCGTCCAAGTCACATACTCTTTTGGAATTGGTTTATGGGGTAGAAAAGAGGAAATAAAGCCTGAGGGCAGAAAAAACTACCGAGAGGCCGATGCGAAGTTCCAGACAAAGGTGGCCACAGAAGGGCAAAGCAGAGGGGTGTTCACACAGAGGCCTTCTTACAGAAAGATCTGCAGGACACGGGAGCAGGCTGGGGCAGTTGGAGGAACCAGGTCGCCCCGCAGGGCTGTGGACAGAACTCTCCAGGAGAATTGCTGGCGCGGCAGGGTTTGCAGAGCCGGTTGCTCACCCCAGGAAGGCTGCCCACATTCTGTCTTGGAAGATTTTAATAGAAACCACTCATGGGTTCCACAGCTTCAGTGCTGTTGCTGTGAGGCTCGCAGAGGCTGAGCCTCCGGGGACCCGGGGAAGCAGAGGCCAGGGGCTTACCTTCACAGACTTTGTTGGGGGCTCCGGGGAGGGCTCTGCTTCAGAAAGCCTTTAAAGGGCCCTCAGGTTAGTTGACCACTTATGGGCTGTTCATCAGACCTTTCAGTGTTACCCAGATGTGCAAACGGCCCACTGCCCACAGCCGCTCCTCTGCTGCTCGGCAGCTCCTTCCATTCTCTGAGCTGCTTCCCTACGCGGGGAGTCAGGGACTGGGCTATCTTGGGGACTTCGTGCTGTGTCCTTGGAGCCCTGGGGGTTTTGGAAACCACTCTCAGAGCCCACTGTCCTGCTCTGAAGAGAGGACTCCCTAGGTTTAATAAAAGGGCTTCCCTAGTGGCTCAGCTGGTAAAGAATCTGCCTGCAGTGTGGGAGACCTGGGTTCAATTCCTGGATTGGGAGGATCCCCCTGGAGAAGGGAGCGCCTACCCACTCCAGTATTCTGGCCTGGAGAAGTCTACGGGGTCACAAAGAGTCAGACATGACTGAGTGACTCACTTCACTTCAGGCTTAAGAAAAGTTAATATTATAGCAGATAACCTCCGAAAGCCTTCTGACACCATTTCACAGATCTGCTAGAAGCACTGATACTTTCCGGGACCCCCTGGTGGTGCAGAGGCTGGGACTCCATGCTTCCGGTGCAGGGGGCCTGGGTGTGACCTGTGCTCAGGGTGCTGGGCTCCACATACTGCAACTGGGGCCTGGCACAGCTTAGTAAACAGATGGATTTTTTTTTTTTTAAGTGTTGATGCTTTTCAGATGTTACCTTCATGCCGTGCTTTATGATTTCCTAAGCACATTCACCTTATTGTTGATTGTAGTTTTATTCATCCCTCTTTATAACGCAGTGAAGTGAACATATGGTGCTAAACCCATATTACAGGCAAAGAAATTGTTGCCAAAAGGATGTTAAGCCCAAGGTGACAGCTGAAAACCAGAACTCAAACCTGCACCTGTGGGTGGTTCTTGTTGATGTATGGCATAAACCACCATAGTATTGTAAAGAAATTATCATCCAACTAAAATTAATTAATTTTTAAAAAAATCTTACGAATCTGTTGCTCTTTTCAAGTCCTTGTTTTGCCTGTCCACCACAGGAGACAGACCAAAATAATGGAACGTTTCAGTCAAAAATGAAATAGCAAACGATTCTGGCTCATTGGTTACTATTAAGTACACGCTGAAATTCTTTGACATGATATTCTAAATGCCAATTTTGACTTGAGATTTGAAAAGCAACTTTTGATCCCACACCACAGTATTTTTGCCATTTTGGATTCTGGATGCTAACCTGATGGATTCTAAAACCCTTGTTAATTTGATTTGTGGGATCAAAGAGAGGGAACCTTTTATAGTGCAGATTGACCTTTAGGCTGGACTGTGCTGTGAATGAAAGCTCAGCTTCCAAATCCACATTAGAAAGGGGGTCATGACTGACTGAGAAACAGAGTGAGATTGCAAATGGATTTCTCAGTGTATTTGGTGATCAGAATCAGTCAGGATCATTACTTGCAAAAACCCACATCCAAGTATCTTTTCTAATGCTTCAATCTGCTTATCAGTGAAAAAGCATGGGTCATAATTGTTTTCATTTTTCTTTTCCTGCTGACATTTCTTTGTTAATATAGTGTATCTGTAAGTCAGATACCAGCCCCCAAAACACAGCTGATATGATGTGTCCTTTGTGGTAATTAACCTCACAAGACTATTGGACATCTGCTTTAATTTTAACCATGCTTTTAAATTCCTGGCATTGTGTCTCTCATATCTGTAGTGAAATTTGGGGGACATATAACTGTATCTAGGAGACCCAAATCATTCTTTACAAAATAAAATAGAAGGTCACTCTGCCTTGGACACTTGTGGTGGGATTGCTAAATCAGTGAAGCAATCTGATGAGTAATTTTTGAACCCATTTATCACTATAACCTTCTAGGACTAGGAGACCTGAATGGACCTGCCTTCTGGAGAATGCCATTGCTTGGTGAGTCCCACTGGAGAAAAAGAACCAGAGTCACCCTCCCATAAAGTTAGCCAAGTATCATGATGGTAATAGGTAGCGTCTATTAAGCATCATGTATGTGCCTGGGATTTTACACAACTTATCTGATATCTACACACCATTTTTTTTCTTTTTCTTTTTTTTAATATTTATTTGGCTGTACAGAGTCCTAGTTGTAGCGTGCAGGGCCTTTAGTTGCAGTTTGTGGGCTCTGTTTCGATCCCTATGAGAGATCCCTGGAGTCTTAGCCACTGGACCAGCAGGGAGGTACCTGCACGTCATGTCTACGAGGCAGGTGTGTTA
>CM035273.1:1522656-1558620 GCA_020226075.1 Hydropotes inermis | reverse complement strand
CCCTCCTCTGCAGAGGCAGGACTTGAAGATGAGCAGGGTCGTTGCCCTCCTCTGCAGAGGCAGGGCTTGAAGATGAGCAGGGTCGTTGCCCTCCTCTGCAGAGGCAGGACTTGAAGATGAGCAGGGTCGTTGCCCTCCTCTGCAGAGGCAGGACTTAAAGATGAGCAGGGTCGTTGCCCTCCTCTGCAGAGGCAGGACTTGAAGATGAGCAGGGTTGGCCCTCATTAAGATTGGAGTGTGTGCGAACTCGTGTTCTGCTCTTGCTCATTGGTCCACTGTGCCTCTCCTGCTTAACTGTCAACAGTTAGACCTTTCCTCTGCATTTTTGTGGTTAATTCTCTAAGTGTAGTGAACAAAAGTCTTGATACATTGTATCTTCTAAGCCTTTGTGTGTCAGGCTCTTTTCTTGAATTAATTACACGTTTCTCGCCTGCCTAACATCTGCAGGATTCAGGGCCAGCATCTCGCCTGCCTAACATCTGCAGGATTCAGGGCCAGCAGACGTCTGTGGGCTAGAATAGCCATCAACAGCATCTTCAAAGAGCTGGAGTCTGTGGAGGAGGAAAGGGCTGTCATCACAGGAGTGGGCAGGGTGGGAGATGTCGCGGTCAAGGAAATGATGTTTGCAAAGATGTGGAGACAGTCGGAATGTCAATTAAGTTAAGAGTAGAGGAATCATAAAAGGGCATGAGGCAAGATGATCCTGAAGGGCGTAGACTTGGTCAGACAGTGGCGGTTCCTAAGCTTCAGTATGTGCTTAAGGAGAAAGGGTGCACTGGCACCTAGAGAGCCCAGGAGGAAGACACAGTCAAGAGATGAAGCAGTTCGTTTGTGTGAGGTCTGGAGTGGGAAGGACTGAACTGGGGAGATCTTCTTGGAATAGAGGATGTTACGGACTTCCCTGGTGGTCTAGTGGTTGGGAATCCGCCTGCCAACGTAGGGGACATGAGTTCAAATCCTGGTCCGAGGAGATTCTACATGCCTTGAGGCGGCTGAGCCCATACGCTCTAGAGCCCGTGTTCCACAAGAGAAGACCCCCTCCATGAGAAGCCTGTGCACCACACCTGTAGAAAGCCTGCGTGCAGCAACAAAAACCCAATGCAGCCCCCCCCAAAAAAAAAGATGTTATGGGGCAGAAAAAGAAAAAAACTTGATACCTGCCTCTATATCATTGCCATGTGAGCCAACAAGTCCAAAAAACTGTGACTTCTGAGCCTGCCTGAGACTGTGGACAGAAGCAAATTCAAAAGGAAACTGGTTTTCAGAAGGGAAGACATGCTGATGAGCTTTCGATTTTTAGAAAGGTGGGTTTGGGATGACCATGCAGTATCCCCACAGAAAAATGCAGCTTCTGATTAGAGATGCCCATTTGGAAATTTGGTGAGCCACCCAAGCTGGCCTAGTCTGAGCGTCATTCTGTTCAAGTAACAGTTGCCGTTGGTGCGTGGGAAAGTCCTAGGGAAGAGACAGAGAAGAGAGCAGAGGGGTGAGTGGGAAAGTCCCAGGGAAGAGACACAGAGAAGAGAGAAGAGGCACAAGGACAGAGCGTCGGTCTAGAGCGCACGGCCGTCATAGTTCAGTCACTCGCTGTGTCTGACTCTGCGACTGGGACCGCAGTATGCCAGGCCTCCCTGGCCTCCACCACCTCCTGGAGTTTGCTCGGACTCCGGAGGGTATGGTACCAGGTGGAAAGAGCAGCAAATGTCAGAGAAGCTGAGCCCGAGAGCTGGGAGACAACCAGGACAGTCACAGAGAGGAAGCCAAGGAAGCCAGAGGCGGAAGAGGAACACCGCCCTGCAGCAGAGCGGTCTGGAGCGGATGCTCAGCTGTGGCACCCCGGTATCCTGGCCTCTAGAAAATGTCCCCAGACATTGCTCAGTGCCCCCTCAGGGCAAAATCAGCCCCAGTGAGAACCACTGGTCTGGAAGACTAAGCAGTGTGGAAAGCCCGCGGGGTTTGCACTTGAGAGTGTTATTGGAGTAGAAGGCAGACAGCAGAGAGAGGTTTTGCAGGAAAGGAAGGAACGCTGCCGACGCCTTGTTTAAGCACAGCAGGACCCGTCCAGGCTGATCTCCAGAGGGTGAGACAGGGATTGGCGGCGCTTTAAGCCAGTGACCTGTGGCAGGTGTTAGAGCAGCAGCAGGAAACTGAGGCACACTGTACGCTAATAAACAGACTGATGGCGGAATTTACAAGTAGGAAAGTCTCGGAATCAAACGTGGGTTTAGAGAGGCACCAGAATCCGTCAGAATTGAAGATGGTTTCTTTGCATGTACTCATTCAGTTTCACACCCTTTGCAGTGAAACTGTCTTTCCGTATTCCTTGCAAAGCATGTTTCTCAGTACACACAAAGAAACAGCTCAGGTTCAGAACAGGGAAGCCCACCGCAGATGTGAAGTGGGCTGTGATGCGCGGAGGCCTCGTGTGTGAGAGAGAGGCAGGCAGCTGGCGCATGGGGACAGCGAGACCGCAGCTCGAGCCCGAGTGTGTCCTTGCCACCCTCGTCACCCAGCTGGTGTGTCGCTGTCCACCGTCTGTTTACGGCATCTGCCCCCCATCCCGGAGGTGTGGCTAAAAGCTCAACCTGCTGGGCATCTCTGCTCGGGGGCAGAGGACCAGCGATGAAAGATCGAGGACCAGCGATGAAAGCAGCGTTGCATCAGAGGACACGTTTCCCAGAGCAGCAGTCGTCCTCGGCGATTCAGACGCCTTCGAACAGAATCTTCAACTCCACCCCCACTCCAGGGCTCGGGCCGGGGCTGGGGGTGATGGACGCTGCCGATGCTGCTGTTTCCAGGTGCTCAGCCTGTAGAGACACACAGCAGGGCTGTCCCAGAGATCACCTCCGTTGCCCCCTTCTCCTCTCACATGGCTGTTTTCCTAGCAGGATAGTGTGGATTTTATCATTGCGGTTGGAGTATGTAGGTGAAGAGATTGACCTCGTTAGAGTAGAGGTAAGCGTGGATGCCTCTAGTCATTGTAGGCTGTTGTCTAGAAAGTGATGTTTGGGCTTATGGGTTGAAACCCCAAATTCTAGAGGTCAGAAGCCGAGGCCCGGGAGGAGGAGGGGCGCTCTCAGTGTCCTCTCCTGGGGTTGGGGTGCAGGACCCTGCTCTCAGCACTGCCCTTCCTTTCTTCTCCGTGTCCCTTCCACGGCCTTTCTGTGCTCTGCGGAGCTTTCTTTTACAAATTGTCCATTATACATTATTAGTTTAAATTTACCCTTCAAGCTTTAAGCCGTGGGACAAAATTCCCATGTTGTGGGCTGAGATCAGATCTCTTAACAGCCACGCTCTGCGGGCCATGGCAGAGAATCGACCACAGCTGAGCTTCTGGTCATTCAGTTCAGTCGCTCAGTCATGTCTGACTCTTTGTGACCCCATGGGCTGCAGCACGCCAGGCCTCCCTGTCCATCACCAACTCCTGGAGTTTACTCAAACTCATGCCCATCGAGTCGGTGATGCCATTCAGCCATCTCATCCTCTGTTGTCCCCTTCTCCCCCTGCCCTCAATCTTTCCTAGCATCAGGGTCTTTTCCAGTGAGTCAGCTCTTCGCATCAGGTGGCTAAAGTATTGGAGTTTCAGCTTCAACATCAGTCCTTCCAGTGAACACTCAGGACTGATCTCCTTCAGGATGGACTGGTTGGATCTCCTTGCAGTCCAAGGGACTCTCGAGAGTCTTCTCCAACACCACAGTTCAAAAGCATCAGTTCTTTGGCGCTCAGCTTTCTTTATAGTCCAAATCTCATATCCATACATGACTACTGGAAAAAACATAGCCTTGACTAGACGGACCTTTGTTGGCAAAGTAATGTCTGCTTTTTAATATGCTATCTAGGTTGATCATAACTTTTCCAAGGAGCCTTTTAATTTCATGGCTGCAGTCACCATCTGCAGTGATCAGGGCTCCATAAACTGCCCAATTGAATAACTGACTGTCTGCTTAACTGGGGGCTCGGGGGAAAAACCTCCCACCCCGTGGAGGCTTCGTAACGTGTCCACTTGCCTGGGCTGAACCACGTTTGTTTTTTGGAGTCCCTTCTCTTGCGTGTTTCTGGCTAGGGCAGTCCCAAAGGCGCCGTGGCTTCAGCTGGTTGGCGGGGTTTCTGCGCGTTGCTGTGGTTCCAGCTGGTCCTCCTCCACGTGTGTGCATCCTCGCTGGCTCCTGCCCACCCTGCAGACTTTAGGCTGCGGAATCAGGGCAAAGTCAGCGACGTTACCCAGACTGCTTTACTGACTCCCGGGGCTCTGATGTCAGGCTCTTATCTATATTGTATATTACACACACACACACACCAGCATGCTTCTGCTTCTCTGGTTGGACCCTAACTAACATGTACCTCCATCCCCCTGAAGCAACTGTTTTGTTCACTATTACTTTCTTAGTAACAACTTACAGTGAGCCCACTATGCATATTTCCTTCATATCTGTAGTCATATATCTGTGATTCATCCCAACCCCCTGACTTTCTTAGTGGCTTTCTTCTGATGAGTGGTACAACACAGCACACCCAGAGTCCCGCCCTCTGAAGTTGTCCAGTTTACAAGTGTTTGATACCCCCAAAGAACGCAAAGTCAGTTCGAACCCAGCCCTCTTGAGTGAAGCGCAGACTATACCCAGATGAACGCGCAGGCCTGGGGGAGAAGCCGCAGCTCAGGCCTGCAGCAGACAGAAGAGACACGGGGGAGTGGGCTCGCGGGCAGCAGTGGCCACAGCGGAAAGCCAGGACAGGCAGTGGCCGTGAGTCCTGGCCGGAGAAGACTGGAAGCTAAAACCACTTTGGCTTTTCAGGAACAAAAGAGCTTCTCGTCAGGAGCCTTGTGGTGCCACTGTGGCCTGGCAGGCACCCACCCTTACCGTCCACACAGGCAGGCAGGTCAGAGTCTGCACATGTACACCCCGTGTCCTGGCTGCCCTGGGTCCAGTGATCCAAAGTGTACTCAGAGTGTAAAGAATTATTAAGGATGCTATTTCATGGAATAGAAGTTTATCACCTAGACAGCCAAGAAGAGACTTTTTAGTCTCATTATTTAGAATAGACTTTAAGGTTCCGGGTGCTTAGAATTCTCTTAGAAGCCAAATACAAAGGAGGCCTGGAAGAGACCATCTGAAGAGGTGTCCTCATGGTCTCCATTGCTGTTTATCTTGGAATAAGCCCTCAAATCTTGGATGTTGAGGAAAATGAGACTAAAGAGGGAAGAGTGGAAATTAGCCTTCCAGAAAGCGCCTTTAGCCTGTGGTACTGCGCTGACACGTGAAGAGCTACCAGGCGGTGATAATCTAGAAAGCCAGGAGGAAATTCACAGGGACACGGCTTCCCCTAACGGTTGTTTTGCCATTAAAGCCTGTGTCTGTCTGGGAGGTCACTTCACATTACTGACAAGCGAGAGAAGTAAAAGCAAGCTGTCATCTTGGACTTCTGAGAAGCCATGTTTTTTCCTAGAGTCATCACTGTGTTGTCAGCTTCCCACTTCCTCTCCTTTTTACGTTTTCGTGACACGTCGCAAAGGGTGATGTTCATGACTGTGGCTCCTGCCCATCACAGCAAGTTCCGCTGGTCCGTTAGGAGGGCGGGAGGTCTGGTCCGTTAGGAGGGCGGGAGGTCTGCGAATACGCGTCTGTGTTTTGACGCCGTGGCGTAATTGCAGTGAGAGCTCCCTCAGCTCTTCTCTCTCTGCTTCTCCTGTCGGTTCCCGTAGCCCCCTGACCAGAAGCGGTTCTGTTCACCACGCTGGTGCCTGTTTCTCCGTGACTCGGATTTTCCCACAGCAACAGTTCCGGCCCACGGCTCAGGAGAATAGTTGATGCCCCAGCAAATGAATCCTTAAATATTCTGTTACCCCATGAAGTCAGGCTTTAAGGGTCTGAATAGCTGAGGTTTTCTCTCCATTCTAAAAATAGAATTTGGGTGAACCTAATTGAAAAAATGTTTCCAGTGAGTAATCAATTTTTGGATGAGAGGTTCTGGCCTTATTTGCTGCAGGAGAGTTTGCAAAGATGCTTCAGAGACTTTTCATCTCCGCTCCTGGCGTCTTGCTTGCCCTGGCGCCTCCCCTCTGGTCTGGTCCCAGCCTCCTTCCTTCCACCGCGATTCCAGCCATATTCAACAGCTCTTAATCTGCATAAAACATGATGCTGTTTTCTTTTGACTGAAAGTAAAAATTAGCAGGAAAAGGAATATGTTTATCTTATCATCTTACTAACCCTGTAAAATGATATTGACATAATTTTTTTTAAGTATAGTAGAGTCATATTAATTTCAGGTATAATATAGTGATTCAGTATTTTTATAGATTATACTTGATCTATTGTTTTTTATAAGATAATGTCTGTAGGACCTCCCTGGTAGTCCAGTGGTTAAGAATCTGCCTTCCAATGCAGGAGACGTGAGTTCGTCCCCTGGTCTGGGAAGATTCCACCAGGCTCCTCTGTCCATGGGGTTCTCCAGTCAAGAGTACTGGAGCAGGTTGCCATTTCCTTCTCCAGGGGATCTTCCCGGACAAGGGATCAAACTGGAGTCTCCTGCATTGGCAGATGGACTCTTTACAAAGCCCATACCGTGTATCCTTGTAGTCTTGTACGTAGCAGTTGGTACCTCTTAATCCCCTTCCCCAGTCTTGCCCCCCCCCCCCCACTGGGACCACTAGTTTGTTCTCTGTATCTGTGTCTGTTTCTATTTTGGTATATTTAGTTGTTTCTTAATTTTAGATTCCATACATAAGTCATAACATACAGCATTTTTCTGTGTTTGACTTCGTGAGCACAATACCCTCTGTGTCCATCCATGTCGGTGCAAATGGCAACAAAGTTCCACTTTTTCACGGCAGTAATACTCCACTGTGTATTTACATAACACGCCACATCTCTATCTGTTCATCTGCAGTGGGCACTTGCATTGCTTCCATAGCTTGATTATTATAAATAACGGAGTGGGTTTTTGGGTCTTATGGCAGTTCTGTTTCTAGTTTTTTGAGGAACCTCCATACTGTGTCCATAGTGACTATATCAGTGTACATTCCCACCAACACTGCACCAGGGTTCCCTTTTCCTCACATCCTCACCAACTTTAATTTCTTATGTGTAGTCTTTTTGACAATAGCCATTGACAGAGCTTTCCAGGTGGTATGGGGGCTTCCCAGGTGGTACTAGTGGTAAAGACCCCTTCTGCCAATGCAGGAGACATAAGAGACGTCGGTTCAGTCCCTGGGTCGGGAAGATCCCCTGGAGGAGGAAGTGGCAACCGTCTCCAGTATCCTTGTCTGGAGAATCCCATGGACAGAGGAGCCTGGCGGGCTACAGCCCACAGGATCACACTGAGTCGAACATGACTGAAGTGACTTAGCACCCACACATTGCCAGTTATGGGTTGCTCATTGTAGTTTGATTTCCATATCCTTGACTTAGTTTTTTCTTAAGTGCAGCTTTTATGTACAACAACATCAGACATCTTGGCTAGGGCTACAGCAGGGTCTTGAGCAGGAAGGGTTTTTCATAGGAAGCGGGAGGAATCTTTCTAAGGAAGTCTGATTATTTTAATAGCCTTCCCTCAAGGGAAAACGCAGATGAAAGTGAAACTGTCTCGGGCAGTTGGATAAACCTTGAAGATTGTAACATAGCAGGATTTACATTCCTGGAAAATCCCATGGACGGAGGAGCTTGGTAGGCTACAGTCCATGGGGTCACAAAGAACTGGACACGACTAAATGACTTCACTTTCACTCCCAAACACAGGACCCTGCCGGAAGCAGAACGGACATGATTGGGGCTCTGGGCGCTGACCACTGCTCTCACCGCTGGGGGTTTTGACCCGCACTGAGACACCTCACCGATTCCCCATCTGTGCTTGTCTCCGCAGCGCCAACCTGTCCAAGGCCGCCTGGGGCGCGCTGGAGAAGAATGGCACGCAGCTGATGATCCGCTCCTATGAGCTCGGCGTCCTCTTCCTGCCATCAGCGTTTGTGAGTCCACACGGCTGCCTGACCGGCCATGAGCAAAGCAGGCGGACAGGGGAGGGGGGGCGGGGTGCCGTTCCTGATGGGCCATGAGTGAGAGCAATGGGGATGCATGCTTCCTTCTTTGGGCTTCCCAGGTGGCACTAGTGAAGAACCTGCTGCCAACGCAGGAGACATAAGAGATGCCAGTTTGATCCCTGGGTCGGGAAGATCCCTGAAGGAGGGCACGGCAGCCCACTCCAGTATTCTTGCCTGGAGAATCCCATGGACAGAGGAGCCTGGTGGGCTTCTAGTCCATGAGTCACGGAGAGTGGGACATGACTGAAGCGACTTAGCACGCACGCATGCAGGTTCTCTTCTTTAGTCTCCGTGACCTGCCCGAGGTCAGGAGGTCAAACAGCTGTGAATTTGTTTCCCTGATCACTGTTTTGGGTGCTGTGTAATCGCAGGCATAGGCTGGCCGCTGAGACGCGTGAGGAGGGCTGAGACGACCCGGGCATAGGCTCGCCGCTGAGACGCGTGAGGAGGGCACTGGACCCGAGTGAGCAGAGCCCAGAGGTCTCAGTGCATACCCACGGTCTTTAGGTGCATTTTTCAGAAACCAGCTTGAGCTGCCTTAGGCCCACAGGAGGGGGAGTGTGGTGGGATCACGGGATGGGAGGGACAGTGGAGACTGGAGGGCTGGGCCGGCCAGCCCGGGGACCGGCGGCAGACGACGGGCTCTGTGGGTGGCCGCCCTTGCTGCAGCTCCATCAAGGAGCTTCTCGGCCCCATTGCGGTCTGTTCTGTATTTCTAGTCCCTGCCCAGGCCTGGGTCTGCCCTCCATGCCTCTCTCCACAGCCCCGGCCCCCAGGAGGGCCTGCTTGCAGAGAAGGGGGTTTGGTGAGAACTCAGAAGCCACCCAAGAGGTAGGAGCTGACTGCCAGAGTTTCAGCCGTGAGTGAGGTGATGTGTTTTACCTGCAGGAAGCAGCTAAAGGGTTTTTGCAACACAGGAGACGCTGTCCTTCAGCCGCTCTGTCTCGTCTGCGTCACGTACTGTTCTGCCGAGCTTCTGAGAATGTAGGAGACCTCTGTGTGGCCCTCACAGGATTAGCAGTTATGGATTTGACTTTGAGGGCAGCCGGGAGATCTCTGCCAGGTCATTAGTCATCATGTGGAGGCTGCAGGAGCCCAGAGCGACACCTAGCTCGTGAAGGAGAGGCCCTCCCTGC
Source organism: Hydropotes inermis (assembly GCA_020226075.1). Lineage (NCBI taxonomy): Eukaryota > Metazoa > Chordata > Mammalia > Artiodactyla > Cervidae > Hydropotes > Hydropotes inermis. The sequence goes on along the minus strand of CM035273.1, from coordinate 1,549,452 downwards.
TCAGAGTGCGCCCGGCTCGTCCCTGGACTCGGTGCCTGGGGTGACCTCCCGCAGGTCAGCTCCGCAAGCACCTCCCGCCCCCCGCTTGGTCCCCCCGGGGAGCCCGAGGAGGCAGACGACACGGGGGCTTTATTCTCGGAGGTCCCTGCCGCTGTCCCAGCCAGGCAGCCCTGTGTGTGGTGCCCACATCCAGTGTTGGAGGTCATCTGTACCCAGTCCACTGATTGACGTAGGAATCTCATGGAGACACCCTAGAGAAACCTGGGGTGATGTTTGCCACTTCCCCGGCATCCCGCGCCGCCCTTCCCAGGAGCCGAGATCTATGTCATGGATGAGCCCTGAGGCTCCCCGCCTCCCCCACCCCCATCTCTCGCGTCTCCACTGCAGGTGCTGCCCCTCGGCACCCCACAGCCTTCGAAAACCGGGGCTTGTCCTGTGTGCCCTGTGTTGTCATTGTTGACTCAGGCGTCTCCTCAGCTGGGCTGCGAGCTGCTCTCACAGGAGGGCCTGGCACATGGGAGACTTTCACTGAAGTCGGTTCATCGGTGTTGCTCCCTTGAGGTTCTTGGAGCACCCTCGCCCTTTTGTGTGAGGAGGACAAATATGCAGAGCAGTGACCATATGGGTGATGTGGATTTAATCAAAAGGGTATTGGGTGGTAGTGTTCAGTTGCTCAGTCATGTCCGACTCTTGGCAACCCCTTGGACTGCACACCTGGCTTTCCCATCCTTCACCGTCTCCCAGAGCTTGCTCAGACTCACATCCATCAAGTAGGTGATGCCATCCCACCATCTCATCCTCTGTTGTCTCCTTCTACCTTCAGTCTTTCCCAGCATCAGGGTCTTTTCCAATAAATCGGCTCTTCTCACCAGGTGGCCAAAGTATTAAAGCTTCAGCATCAGTCCTTCCAATGAATATTCAGGGCTGATTCCCTTTAGAATGGACTAGTTGGATCTCCTTGCAGTTCAAGGGACTCTCAAGAGTCTTCTCCAACACCGGTTCAAAAGCACCCATTCTTCGGTGCTCAGCCTTCCTTATGGTCCAGCCCTCACGTACATACATGACCACTGGATAAACATAGCTTCCACTAGACTGACCTTTGTCAGCGCAGTGATGTCTCTGCTTTTCAGTAGGCTGTCGAGGTTGGTCATCGTGGAGGCTCGCGGACCTTGTCAGGAGCAGTTGGCAGTGTGGGACAGCTCGCCTGCAGCTGTCTGTTGAAACTGAGGCACGTGCACACAGACGCATGTTCGCGGTCGTGGGAGTCTGGTACCTTACTGACAAATAACAGCCCCTATGTGTTCATTCAGTGTCTTAAACTTTCTGTGTTGGTCATTATCTTAAATGGTTGCTGGTAGTGGGGCAGTCTGAGGCCCGGTGTGATTCCTGTGTTTGGGTCTCTCCCTTCAGTGCTGTCAACACAAGCCTTTTAATACGTGTAGCCACACGTTTATCAAAGACATACTTAACACCCAGTTCTCAAGCCGCTCTTCTGACTGGACCTCATCCAGACCCACTTTCTGGAGATCAGCCCTCCTTTGTGGCCCTTGGGCAGAACTCCATGTGCGAAACACCCACTTTTCTGAGTTTGCAGCAGCCAGAATCACCACTTCTGTCCTTTGTCGGTGGGCCATCCCGACGTCTGCGTTCCTGAACACGGGCTTGAGGCCAGCATTGCACATGGTCAGGTTTTGTTCTCGGCGTGGGCACAGCCTCAAGAGCGGCAGAGGCGCCACCCACAGGAAGCCAGCGGCTCTCCTTGCCCGTGGCCATCTCGGGGATGGTCGTCCGGAAGCGTGTGAGCGGACACTGTGGCCTACAGCCTGCGGCGGGTGGAGAGCCAGCACCCCCATCCGTGACAGAGACGCCGTCGGAAAGCTCTGGGACTGATCTGAGCGCCGACAAGTTCCCAGCGACCAAATACTGACGCGTTCCCGTTTTTTCTGCTTTTTATTTTTCTGGCTGTACCAGGCCTTAGCTGCAGCATTCTGGATCTTTAGTTGTGGCAGGTGGGCTTTTGTTCCCTGGCCAGGGATCGACCAGGGCCCCCTGGGCCGGGAGTGCAGAGTCTGAAACAGCTGGACCACAGGGAAGTCCCTTCTGCTGCTTTTGAATGCGTGACTCAGTAAACGCATCATTTTGAGGTTAACCTAACTTGCCATAGAGCGTGGCGTCAGCAGCTCCCTCTTTGATTGGGAACACTTTCAAGACCTTTGGGGATCAATGTCAAGACACATTTGACCATGCTCCCCTTGGCTTTTGTTGCTCACAGAAGGTGTTTGACAAATGTTTGTTCAGTGGAGACTTTATTCCTTTACGGTCTGACTTCAGCCTTCCACTTTTATAATGTTTTTTGAGTTGTCCCTTTTGTCATGGCAGTCTGAATGCAGGTTGGGAAAGGATTTCCAGACACAGAGCATTCAGAAGGGAGCAAGTTTATTAAGAACGAAGAGCAGAGATAAAGCAGGCACTGCAAGTGCGGGGGGCTGCCACCTCCTGACAGGCCAGGGAGAGTTGACATTTTTGTGGGTTAGCAGTCAGCTTTTATGCCTCAAGACAAAATTCCTGCTGGCAAATCGTCATTAGGTGATTGGTTGGGGCCCTATATGGTGACTACCGGGGTGAGCATCTCCACCTAATACGGGGTCAGGAGGCCTGCTGGTGATGATCAGAGGAGCTTTTGGCCGTTGTTACAAAGGAACTCAGTCGGCTTCAGAGGCGACCTTGTGGCCATGATGTAAGGCCTTGCCCCTGTGACTGTGGGACAGGACTCCACACCTTTAATTGAGGTGTATTTAACTTTTAGGTTAGACTGATTCATCTAGGTTCAGAAAAATCTCAATATAGGAAAGATCACCTCGTGATTTCAAAGGCCAGCAGCTGTTTTCTAAACCCTCAGGCGTCTGCGAGTGTTTCAGGGAGATGCAGGTTTTCCCTCTGAACTCGTTGCGTTTTGGTGTTTACTGAGCACCAACACAGGCTGCCCCCGCTTTGTCTAGGGTTCCTCCCACCTCTGGAAGGAACGCACAAAGGTGGCCCAACGTGCTGCGCGTCCCTGCCCTTGTCCCTGGGCTGAGAGCCGGCCTGGCCCCTGCTCAGCCCAGGCGCGCTGCTCCTCAGACGGCGGGTTCTCTTTCCTGTGACCAGAAACAAAAGTGCTACAAACATACGCCCACCAACTTCCAGTCTTCACGTCTTTACTTTCTCTTTTTTCCATTCTGGTTAAACATTTTTTATTTCTGTTGCCAAACATGGCTCTGGCAGGAAGAACTATTAAAATTTACAAGCATCCCCACCTTAACCAACCCCTCGCTCTCCCTACACCCCCCTGCCAACCTGCCCGGGGCCCAGCACATGGCTCGGGCTCTCAGAGTTTCCCAGGAGGCCACGCACGGCTGAGCACCAGGTTTGAGGTGATGTTTCTTTGTAACCTCTGGTGTTCTTCTGCGCAACTGACAGGACCACGTCCTGGCCTTACCTCAGCGCACCCCCCGCGCCCCACCCCACCGCTCACTGGTCCACAGGAAGTCCCCACACCTGCCTGTGCCATCTGCCGGGCACAGCCTCCACTGCCCCTTCTGGTCCTGGCCTCTGCTGCCCGGGGCCCAGCCCATCCGCCCTCCTCGGCTCCCATCTCCTGAAGCGGCTTCTGCCCCCATCAGGGTCTGTGTTTCTCCGCCTGAAGCCTTCCATGGTCCAGGAGACAGCGTCCGGTGTCCTTACTGACAGCACACAGTGAGTGGGAGCAGCGTGCCTCCCACCTCCTCTCCCCCTGCTTTCTGCCCCCACCCCCGGGCCCCACCACGCACAAGCGCTTGTCGGCACCCAGAGAGGTGGGCTGTGGCAGCCGGGGCTGTTTCCTACTTTGTGACGCTCCGAGCCCGCTTTGTGCTCAGTTAGAAGTAATTCAGAGACAGTATAGGATTGGGGAAATTCCAAGGACCAAGAAAGGGAACTCTCCCAGAGCACAGAGTCTGAAGGTTTCGGGACTTGGGATCTGTAGCAACCAGAATGACAGAAAGAGGAGGGAGGTGGCTGCAGCCCCGCTTATGAGCCATGATTCTCGGCCTCTTTACTTCCTTTTTACTCCTCTGGGCTTCCTTCACCGCCATGACGTGGGCGGTCATTTGAGAGTGAAGAGTGGTTACATGTAAAGTATTTACAGCAGCGCCAGGCACTTAGCAGGTGCTGAGCGCAGGCCACAGTTAACGTAAACCAGCGCGTAGACCCGGCCACTCAATAGAGGCAAAGGCGGAGACTGGGCTTTAAGTGACCCGAAATCGCTGTCACACCGTGATGGCGCAGGCTACTTTCTCTCCTTCCAGAACGTCCTCCATACTCTCACAGTCAGCCGCTCGCTTCTCAAGAGCCCATCCCTCTCGGCCCTGCAAGGAGTATGCTGCCTCACAGAGCTCTTCCAGAGCCTCTGGCTGGAGGCCCTGAAGATCATATACTTCAGGAGAAACAGGAAAGCCACCTTCCTGAAGCTCACTTCCTTGTCGGTCGATGCATCTTTGATGAAAGGCACTCACCCCTTCTGGAAGATTCATCTGCCACTAGTGTCCACCCAGGAAAATTGGATACCTTGCCTAGGGTTTTACTGCTTGAGGATGCTGCTCGGTTAGATGCAACTAAAAAATAAGTTACACCTGGAACTGAAATGTGAGCCTGCTTCTTGGTCTCTGTGACTGAGCTAAGGTGTTAAACCTAATCCACCATGGTGAGAACCAGCTCTTTCCCTCCCAGAGCTGATGGAGGGAAAAGCCAGTAATTTCTCAGGCGTGGTTCATGTCCACCCTCTCACCTGGTGTTTCATCCCTATATTGTCATAATAACTGTCTTCAAAGTGACCCGTGCCTGGGAGGGTGCCTTCCTCTGTTTTGTAAAATGCCAACTGGTACCACTGTGGTATATAAATGATGATGATTAGAAGACAGCCTGAAATTATTTGACATCCAGATTGAAGGGGAAAGTGGCACTTTAAAAAATATATATATATATTTATGATACCCTAGAATTTGGATCACAAATGGCAGTCTAGTAAAAAAGCACATTGCTTCCTGTCACACATGGACAGCTCAAAGCTTCTGGTGTGTGAACCAGCCACCGCAGAATGGCTCTGGGGGCTTGAGATCTGGGTCCGAGCCATAAAGACTCATCATCCCTCACCATACTCATTTGAGAAGTAATGCAAGTAAGCCAGGAGCTAAAGAAGAGGGAAGTCATTTTTTGCCTGAAATGCCATAAAGTTTTTGATAATCATTAAATTGGCATCACTTCCCAACCTCTGGCCTCTTTTTTTTTAAGATGTCAAGGGCCAGGGTTTCCAGAATTTGGCTCATCCTGTCTTGGTACTCAGTTGCTCATCGTGTCTGACCCTTTGTGACCCCGTGGACAGCAGCCCGCCAGGCTCCTCTGGGCAAAGATGCTGGAGTGGGTTGCCATGTCCACCTTTACAGTGGAACTGACTCAGAAAACCTTCTGCAACTCCTCACTGTACATCACCGTAAAGGCCACCCTCTCACCAGGGTCCTGCGACACCCCGGGTTGAAGTGAAGGATAGCCAGCTGAAACTTGCTTCAGGCGGATGGATCCAGAGGTCTGGGCGGTGTCATCTGGACTCATTTCTTCTAATGCCTGATTCCATTTGAACCGTGGAACCCGGTGGGCAGCCTGGGGCTCACACATTGCCAAACTGTTGCAAGTTGTGGCCTTCCATAGCCCTGAGGGAGGGCTCTTGTCTAACACTCAGAAATGCATTGTCCGAAGAGACACATGTGCTGACCAAGCAAGAGACCGTATTGGGAAGGGGCGCCCGGATGCAGAGCAGGAGGGAGAGGAGACCCAGGAGGAGCACTCTGCCACAGGGCTCACCGTCTCGGCCTCTGTGGCGACTGGCTTAGTTTCCAGGTTGTCTCTGGCCAGTCACTCTGACTCAGGGTCCTTCCTGGTGGCCCAAGTGTTACTCAGCCAAGATGGATTCCAGCACAGAGGATTCTGGGAGGTTGCTAGACATTTGGACTGGAGTCTGCTCTCTCCTTTTGACCCTTCCCAAATTCTTCCAGTCCGGGTAGCTTGTTAGTTCTGCGTTCCTTGCGGGGACCCCTTGTCGTAAGATAACTCATGCAAGGTGTGACTGTTGTGCCTGAACAGGATGGCAGTTTCAGTCAGTGGTTCCTGTAGCGAGACGAGCTCCCCAGAGAAAGGTGGTCTCTCCCCCGCATCCCTGACTCAGGGCTCGTGCCCCTCACTGTGGCCAGGAGACGGGGGTTCAACAGGGAGAAGCCGCAGGCGTCTACGCTGCTTCCCCTGCACAGCCCTCTGCAGCCTGCCTCCGCATTCCATCCCCAGCATCCCCAACGCTCCCCCCGCCTCCTTCACCATCCCCCTGCAGTGCCTTCCATCAGGTTGACCTCCCCGCCTCCCCCCAACCACGTTGCTTCCTGCCAGCTCTCCGTTTATCATAATTATATCAATTTTTCAAGGTCCAGCAAAAATATTTTCTGTGGAGCCCTTTCTTAACCAACCACCATTACGAGGTCATTTCTTCCCTCTCTGCGCGGAGTCTCACGTGTTGCCTGTTGCAGCTTTACTCACCCGCGTCTGGGGCGGGGCGTCACCCCTCCCTCCCTGCATGTCCCCTCCTGCCCGCAAGGCTTCCGCTCAGACTCCCAAAGAGTAAGTGGGGAAGGTCCTTTAACCCCATTTTTTGCAGCTCAGCATTTCTTGACCACCAACTATGCATCAAGGCTTGTACTGGGTGTTGAAGTGAGATGCATTAATGCAATAACATCCAGAAGTGGGGGCATCCCAGGAGTTGCAAGTGGTAAAGAATCCACCTGTCAACGCAGGAGATGCAGTTTCAGTCCCTGGTGTGGAAGATCCCCTGGAGGAGGACATGGAAACAGACTCCAATAGTCTTACCTGGGAAATCCCATGGAATGTGGCAGAGTCAGACATGACTGAGCACACATCCAGAAGGGTGCTGTTCCCATGTTACAAGCGAGGAAATGGAGGCCTAATGAGTCAGTGGCCTGACACCCCCTGTGACCATCTTTTTAGTTCCTCTTGCACACGTTTTTTGCCGCCTCTGGGCCATTGGGGAGTCTGTGCCCACCTCCTGGACCCACCCTCACCTGACCAAATACAATTCACCTTTCAAAGTTTAATTAAAATGTCACCCTCTTAGGGAGGCTTCCCCTGAACTCCCCTCCCCAACAAATCTAAAACAGGCCTACTATTTTCTTAGGACTCCCCTGTTGTTATTCATAGCACCTATCACAAATTGTTTGTTTTATAAATGTGTCTGTTTAATGTCTCCCCACTAGACTGTACATCCTGCGAGAACAGAGACTGTGACAGTTTTGGTGACTCCTGTATGTTGAGTATAGGCTGACAAAGAAGAGGGGCTCAAGGAGTCGTGAGTGGGGTGAATGAATGCAGCCTGAGCCACTCACACCACCCTTGATACCCGCACAGACTCAGCCGGGTTGCCCGAAGGCCAGGTCCACACGGCGCTGGCGCTTACCATACCCTCCTGTGCCCAGGAAGGAGCAGCCTCTCCTTCCCAGGTCTAAGCTGTATGCTCACCAGGATAGGAGCTGCAGGCCTAGCACTTTGTATGGGTTCCCGTTTGCTCTGTGGGCGTCTAGGCTGAGAAGGAGCAACATGAGTGAACGGGTGCCCAGAGGAGTGAGGTGGAAGCAGCGTGCTGGGTCATCCGAGAAGGGCCGGGGCGTGAGCAGCAGTGTGGGAGCACCCAGCTGACCTCTGGGGTGCCCACGTGGCAGGCAGGCCCCGTGTGAGCAGGCCGGAGCAGTGTGGACGCCGGCCGGATGCGGCCCCTGGCCTTGCGTCCCGATCAGGGTCCGAGCTAGTACTAGCCTCTTCTGGAGTTCTCAGACTCAGCCTTCGTTTGGGTGGGCCTTGTTGAGTTCTCATTGTTACGTTCCTATCCCATTATCTTGGACACTTCGATTATACGTGAAAGCAACTTCCACACTTCACCAGAGTGAGCAGCCATTACCACAGCAATACTGAAAGCATTCGAAGTATTTTATAGTATCTTCTACATATTCCCCGCTGCTGTACGCCAAGATTGGTAGAAATGAGCTATCACAGCTAAAATTGTTTGTTTTTTTTCTCTCGTATATCTTTGTATACTTTATTAAAGTTTTGCAAGCTTTGGTCTAATTTATTTTCCAAAACTTGGACATCTCATTTTTAGAAAAAGAGTAATTTGCGGAGTGTCATAAATATATTTGACCTAAGCAATATCAGAAAAGGCTCTGAAACAGTCACAAAAATAGCTCTGAATTTTGTTGTGAGCACCATAAAAATATAATTGGATCTTGGGACCTTCTTCCAGAAAATGAGATGCAATTATAGATTCTGTGTGTTTGCAGGGCCTGGACAGTTTCAAAGTGAAACAGAAATTCTTCTCCGGGAGCAGCCAGGAGCCCGAAGCCTCCTTCCCTGTGCCATACGACCTGCCTCCAGAACTGTACGGGGACAGAGGTGAGACCCAGGGGACAGAGCAGCTCGGTGTGAGCGCCAGTGCGGAGACGGCGGTGCTCAGAGAGGGCCGCAGGGTGCGCTCTTGGCGGGAGCCCGCTGGCGGCCTGCTCTGGGAGCACGGGTTCCCTGCCGCTCCTGCGGCCCAGAGACACGGCCCTCATGCCGCTGGGTCTCAGAACCCCCTGTACCCTTACTGATCAAGAACCACAGACAGTTTTCCATTACACGGATTTCTATAGCTGTTGATATCTGTCATATCAGAAGTTAAAGCCAAAAAATTTTAAAGTACTTGCTGACTTGTTTTAAAATAACAATAAGCCCATTGATATATTTAAAATATCTAAAATGACTATTCGCCAATTCAAGTTAGTTTGGAAGATGGCCTTGTTTCCCGTTTTGCAGACTCATTCACTGTCTGGGTTAATGGCTGGAGTCTCATCGCTGCTCTGTGTGCTGGCACACATGTCGTGTTGCCTCTGTACACCCAGGCAGCAGTGACCAGTGACGACTCCATGTTAGGATGACCGTCACTTTCACTTTACAGGTGTACCCTCACCCCCTTGAAAGGTAGGTCCCCAAGTCACCCGCTGAAAACTGCTGCGCTAGGTGAGGACTTTAAGGTCAGAGACCAGGTATTTTTCGCAAGAGGAAGTCCATGGCGTCTCGGTCCAGGTTCCCAGTGTTTCTGGAGGAAGGCTGGCTGGGGTGGGCAGCCCCACCTCCACGCCTGCTCTGACGTGGCCCCTCCAGCCCCAGAGCACTTCTCTCAGCCCCGGGAAGTCTGGCTTTGAGGCAAGTTCACGCGTCGCCAAGCTCACACAGGGGGAGATGTAATACAGTCAGGACAGGGCAGATCCTGGTGCATTTTCCCCTGTAGGGTAGACGTCTACTGGGGTAGGCAAGTTATAGTCCACAGTTTTTGAGCAAACGCTAAATGTGAACAGGGCACGTTTGATGTTTGATTGGCAAGTGTTAATGACGTCATCCCGTTAATACTCCTAAACCTTGGGTTCCCTAATGGGGTCGGCGGGTCCCTTCCTCCCCCGATCAAGGCTGGCTGGGGTCTGGCCGCCTCCCACCCTCACTCACTCTTCTGGCTTCATGGTGAGCCAAGCCTGCCCTTCTGATGGCACCACTCTTGCATCATCTGGGCTCATCTGACAAGCCCCTCCTGCCTCACACTGCTGGCTTCCTCTCTCTGGTCACATGGACAGCTTCCAAAAGCATTCTTGTTCCCTCCCTTCCAAGCCATGTGTATTTTTCCGAGTCCTCTAAGTATGTTGTTGTAAATTCACCATATTTGTTTTTCACTAGCAAGAGGTTCTATCAGAATTTCAAGGAATCTGTGACCACTTCTCCCCACCCTGCAGCTCACAGATGGAAAACACTGCTTTAGATCCAGGTGTTTATGCACCAGCCTGACAGCTTATTATGAGACGTTGGTTTGCCTTATCTAGGCCTTAGTGTCTCCATTTACAAAATGAGAAAATGAAAGCACACAGCTCACTGCTGAAGAGAGACTGAGATGAGGTCTCGAAAGCATCTAACCAGTGTCCAGCTCAGAATTAGCATCCAGTTGCTGTTAACCAGTTTCTGGTACTTAAAATGCCCGATGCCGTTATAACAGGGAGCGGATGGTCATTCTGTCCCCACCCCTGATGAGCGGACAGAGCCTGAGACTCATGCGGGACAGTCCCCGACCCAGGATGTGACCCAGTGCCCTCCTTTCCCTGCTGGCTTTGGGCTGTGCCTTTATCTTTTTTCCTTTCTCTTGTTTTTCCGTTCCATTCCCTCCTTCCTGCCCCCCAACCTCCCAGTTCTCTTGAGTAAACATATTGGTGGTGGGGAAGACCCAGTGTGATGATGGCCTTAGGCTTAGCCTCCTGGGCCATGTGTGTGCGTAGCTTTGGGCCTTGGGCACTGTCTCGACAAAGGGGCACATTGCCAGGCCCGGCTCAGACCTACTGAAAGGAGCTCTCCAGCAGGGGTCCCAGAAAAACGTGCCAGCAGTTCCCAGTCAGCCCAGACAGGGAACCGCGGGGCGGACACAGTGAGGGTCCGCATCCCAGCAGCAGTGTGCACCCAGGTCTGCCTCCGCTCTGGACTGCAACCTGGAGAGGCGCTTGGCTTTGTCTAGCAGGGTGGTGGTCTTTGGTCACTCAGTCGTGTCAGACTCTTGCGACCCCGTGGACTGTAGCCCCCCAGGCTCCTCCGTCCACGGGATTTCCCAGGCAAGAACACTGGAGTGCGTTGCCTTTCCCTTCTCCAGGGGATCTTCCTGACCCTGGGATTGAAGCCACATCTCCTTCATTGGTAGGCAGACTGTTTACCACCAAGCCAGCTGGGGAGCCTGTCTAGCAGAGTACAGGCACCTAACCAGCACTTACAAGCGTTTCATGTACTCACACGACTGTGTCATGAGGCGCGTTCTGTCCTGGGACAGTTGAGAAGGTCTGCCTGAAGCAGGCCTTCATCGAAGCCAGTGAGCGGTAATGCTGACTTACCCCCCACCATCCCCTCCCTGTTGGCATTTTTGTGTGTGTGGCTTTCCCCCAAGGTTATGGAGGGCCTTCCAGCCAGCATGGGAAAGAACCCGCCCAAGAAATACACACATTTGTTTATTTATAAAACAGAGCATGGGATTTGCCAGGCAGGTGGTTTCCAGGTCCTCACGTGGACATTACTGGCTTATTTGAAGGAAAGGCATACAGTCGCCGTTGGTGTCCACAGGGGCGCCCCCAGGAACCCCTGGATACAACGTGCTCAGACCCTCGAGTCCCATGACAAGCTCTCTGTGTCCCCAGTTCCACATCCCCAGGTTCAACCAACCCCTGATCGCGTAGTAGTACTTTTGAAGAAATACCAGCACATAAGTGGGCCTGCACGTGTCAGCCCCCGGCTGTCCGAGGGTGCGCTCTAAGTGCAGCGGTGGTCTTCTCAGTTTCTGGGAAACGTCTGCGCCACAGATCCTGCGCTGCTGAGAGTCTCTTGACTGGCTATTCACACAGCAAGGGTCAGAGTCCCCTGCCGGGGGATGAAGCGCAGCTGCCCTCAGCCCACAGAGCAGTCTGCAGGGACAGAGGAGAAGGCGCGGGACGTGCAGACGCAGGAGGCGGCGTTTCTAGGGCAGGAGAGCGGCCAGTGAGAGTCGGGTCTCCAGGCCTGCTGGCCCCGGCCTCTTACGGAGTTCACAGAAAGAGTGGCTTCCTGCTTTCAGACCGTCTGGAGGCCAAGGGCTCGAGAGCAGGGCTCTGATGGCATGTGCCCACCTTGGGCATCCTTTGGCTGCTCCTGCTGCTGGGAGCTGCTGTTTGCACGTTCACACTGTGATTACTCAACACAGTGGCGAGGCTGGCGGTATGAGCAGCGGGTCCCGTTGTTAGGCAGGCCAGCCTCCCCGCGGCCATCTGCCTCTGCTCAGGAAGAGCCAGCACCTCCCCCAGGGGCGGCTGGCTGGTCCATCCCAGCTGGCCTGCCGAGTGAGCACTCCGCCCTTCAGACTTGTGCCGACACTCGTGTTTCTCAGCACAGTAGTAGGGGGGTTTATTTTTAATCCTTGCCATGTATTTTCACCCTACCCAAGGCAACCCACTCCAGTATTCTTGCCTGGAGATTCCATGAACAGAGGAGCTTGATGGGCTCTAGTCCATGGGGTCACAAAGAGTCAGACATGACTGAGCAGCTTACACTTTCACATTATTTTGGTTCTTTTGGGAAAAAAGTTCACATTTATTGAGCACCTACAATATGCCGGGAGCGAACTTCCCAGTCATTCTCACATTCATGCTTCACAGTAATCCTGGGAGGTTGCAAGTGTAATTAATTCCCATTTCACAGATGGGGAACCCAAGACCAAGACCCACAAGCCTTCCCCAGGCCACAGACAAAGACGAAGGCAGGATTTGAACCTGGGTCTCCTTTCCGTTGTATCAGTACCATTGTAAGGCCTGTTGCTTTCCTCGATGTGGGTCTACAGTCATTATTCAGAGATCTTCATGGCTCACCAATCACTGGCCTTAAGTTACAGAACAAAGCCGCCTCAGGGGCGTGCCTCGGGGCCTGTGGTTCTGTGCGACCATGACCAGCTGAGGGCAGAAGCGTGGCCTGCCTGTGCCCGTTGTCACCGCTAGTTTCTCCAGCTTCTCAAAAGAAGAAAACGAGAGCCACCCTCCTTTCTAGGCCCTCTGTGCGGATGGAACATGGCATCTTGCACAGTTCATAAGCTTATCCCATTTAACGGGCTTCCCTGGTGGCTCAGTGGTAAAGAATCTGCCTGCCAGTGCAGGAACATGGGTTCATTTCCTCTGTTGGGAAGATCCCCTATAGAAGAAAATGGCAACCCGCTCCAGGATTCTTGCCTGGGAAACCCCATGGACAGAGGAGGCTGGTGGGCTACAGTCCATGGAGTCGCAAAAGAGCCGGACATGACTGAGCACTAAACAACAACAGTATCTCATTTAGTCCTACTGCCAGCTCCACGTCTTAGGTGCAGATAAGGAAACTGAGGTTCAGAGGTCACGGAACTTGTGAACCTTAGTGGCAAGCCAGCATTCACCCTGGGGTTCACGCTCTCGTGTCTTAACACGAACCTTTACTGCAAGCTCCTACCCAAAAGGGCTCAGTTCAGAAAAGGGCTCTTGTGCTATGTCGACTCCAGCCTGTGAGTGACTTGATCCTATCAGGTGAGTGGATTTTCTGTAATCATATTCAAATAAGTATTATACTCACGTAATTTTTTTCCTCCAGATCGACCATGGATTTGGAACATACCTTATGTCAAAGCACCTGATACACACGGGAACATGTGGGTTCCCTCCTGAGAGCAGGAAAGCTCTGTGAAGTTGACATGTGAGCCCGAGCCCCAAACATTGGATGTCCTTGTTTGTAATGGGTGTTCACTTCCCTTAATGTTTTATCTGCCCCCATGCAAAACTCTGCAAAGGTCAGTCTTTCAGACGTGAATGTTGGTTATCCTTTCAATGGTCACTGTTGATATTCTCACTTGAAAAAAAAATTGTATATTTTCTTAACTCGCTTTTCTATGCCTTGGAATAAAAGCTATTAAACTTCCCCATATTAAAAGAATATAGATAGATAATGCAAAATGATCCTTCTGGTGACGCGGACTCTCATGGTGGGGTCAGCGGTTCTAAACGGAAGGTTGACATTGTAAGTTGTGCTTCGTTAGAAAGGGTGCCCCCGATTCAGCTGAAACTTTCCAGAGCAGGAGTGTGGCCCGTCACCCCCCGCCCCCCCGCCAGCTTTCTGGGTCTGTGTCGGCGTTGCTGGAAGGGCTGCTCTGGGTCACTGAGGCCCACGAGGCTCCGCAGACGCCACACACCTCCTGGTGCTCGTTGTGCGGCAGCTTCCCATGACACTCCATCCTCCCTGCCCATGGGCCAGCCCCTGCCTGCCCTGTCCTCAGCCATCCCCACTGGTGCCTAGCAAAGCACACAAGCATCCCACCACAGGAGCCCCTGCAGGTGAGCTGACAGGGAGGGGCTGAGGCCCAGAAAGGTTCAGGACGCCCACGGGACCCCAGCCGCCCGGGTCAGCGTGGCGGGCATAGCCCTGCTTCTCGTCCAAGTGCCCTCCACGGGCGGGAACGGCGCCCTCCTCAGAGGACCCAGCGCCTCTCGATTACTCTGTGTGGGGCTCCTTTCCGTGGTCCTCAGCCTCTTCATCCTGTAACTCAGAATCCAGTTGGTTGTTAACTCTGGAAGATTCTTTTTTTAAGATGCTGGTTTTTCGGACGGTTCCTCAGAAGCCGGCAGTGCTCACACCAGCAGTGGGGTGGGGGTAGCATTGTGGCAGGAGGGGGCTGAGCGGGCAGGAGCGGGGTCTGCTGCCCGCCCCCCCCAGAGAAGGCCTCTTTACTCTTATGCTTTGGGTTCTGTAAAGGGTGTCATCTGGGTGTGTTTATTTTATTTTGCATTCTGCTTAAAAACATAAAGTTGAAAAGCCACTGAATTAAACTAGTTCCTTCCACTGGTAAGAAAAGTAAGGCTTAAGCCTTCTTGGAACCTGCCTTCTGCTTTAACGCCATTGAAACCCTTATCAGATTTGAGCCCACCAGCAGCCCTGGGCTTGCAGTAAAGGCTGATGTGATCATGAAAACAGCCCAAGATGGGAACCCAGCCGTCTGGGCATCCAGAGGACTGGTCGACCACCCGAGATGCCCGCCAGCACGGTGGTCCGCCCCGGTGGGGGTGGGCTCAGTGCAAGGCCCCAGGCAGCACCAGACAAGCCGCCCAGCCAGGGAGCACTGCAGCTGCAGGCCAGTCACCCCAGAAGAGAGGAACGCCCTTTCCCAGAGGTGCGGGCCACTTTCCCAGGTGGGAAAGTGCCCCCACTTTCCCAGGTGCAGTATCTGATTGGCCAGGCTGAGTCTCGTGCTCGTTAGAACTGCCCAGCCCCAGCTCCGTTCCCTCCGCCCTGTGAGGCCTTAGGCAAGTCCTGTGATGCCTGCGTCTCCATTTCTCATCTGTTGAGTGGGGCTCACAGCAATCCTGCCTGCCTGGTGGGATTTCTATAAGAATCACAGGAAATGGGGCTCCTGAGCGCGGGCAAGAACTCGATCAGTATAAATCGGAATGGTTCTTGATGAGTACCAGGCTAGCAGTCTCTCCCTGGGGCATTTAGAGAATGGTAACTCGAGGGCCAAAACCCACACCTGAAAAATTATCTACTTTCCGCCAATAGCACTCCTTCCCACACTGCCACAGGTGGGTTTTTCTGAAAGATGGTGAGATTGAAGACTCCCGGCTGCAGCCAGGTGGCGACTAGGCCTCTGGATTCCAGGCGATGGGGGCTCTTGTTTACAGAGGAGACTATGTCCCAGGACCCCTTTGTCCCAGAGCCCAGCCTCTCAACTCTGAACACTTGGACAGCTCTGCAGACCGCATGCTTCCTGCCCTGAAAGCACAGATCCACGTTGCCTGCCGCCTCCGGAAAGGGGGGTCCTCATGGAAGCTGCATGGGGCTGAGGCTGGGGTCAGGGAGTCCATGTTCAGGTGACCCCACGGGTGAGCTGACGCTTGAGCCCTGGGAGGAAGTCCGTTTCAAATGAAGAAACTGAGGCTCAGATCTGTGGACTGCCTGAGCCCGCCTTCTTGAAGATGGAGGGAGCGCTCGCTTTCTGAACGCCTTGTACCATGACAGGTTCAAGAAGCGGGCACCTTTGTGCTTCCGGAATGAACCTTCTGATTCCACGAGCCACTTCCTGCCTCTAGAAACAGCCTGGGCCCCAACTCTACCCTTCCGGTCTTCTCTGGCATTTCGGAGCACACTCGGCAGTGAGCGGCCTCTCCTCTGCGTCTCTACTTCCTCCTCCCACTGTGGCTCTGTGGCTCCTGCCCACAGCCCACTGGGTGACCTTAATAAGTGCAGGTGTGGGGAGGCGTTGGTGGCGCAAGGGAAACTCAGGCGGTGACGGAAGGGTTTCTATCATGATTGTGGGTTTGGTTACACTTTCTGAAAGCCCTTGAATTATGCACCAAATTGGTCATTTTATTGTACATTAATTATAACCCAGTAAAGCTGCTTTTTAAGAATTCGAAGAATGCACAAGTTCAGATATGTGCACTGTGTGAAAATTCTACATCAAAAAAGTAAAAAAAAAAAAAAACAGTTGTTGAACTCTCTATAAATAAACTCTAAAGTACTTGAGGGCAAGTGTATTGATCGCAGTTTATTTTGAAATGCTTTAAAATAAGATGTGTTAAAGGATGAGTAGATATATGATAAAATATTGGAAAATTTATACAATCTAGATCGCTGCTCTAAAATTCTTTCAACTTTGGTACATGTTTGAAATTTCATTATCAAATGTTCTGAGGGGAGACCAAATAAGTTTAGGTTTCTGGTAGGATGAAATAGCTCCTACTGAACCCACTCTTTCAGAAATAAAAATAGAAGTTCACATCTATGGCTGACCACTGAGCCACACATGCACCACTAAGGCTGAAAGAACTAAACTAAAATCTGAGCTGCTTCATGCTCAGAGAGCATGTACGGGGGATGATTTTGCAGTTGAGTTCACCTAAGTTAACCGCCTGTTTAAAAATTATTTTTAGAGGAAGGTGATTAGAATCCAGAATTTCTACATCAGGACTCTTGAGAGTCCCTTGGAGAGCAATGAAATCAAACCAGTCAATCCTGAAGGAAATCAACCCTGAATATTCACTGATGCTCAAGTTAAAGCTCCAATACTTTGGCCACCTGATACGAAGAGCTGACTCACTGGAAAAGACTCTGATGCTGGGGAAAATTGAAGGCAGGAGGAGAAGGGGACAACAGAGGATGAGATGGTTGGATGGCATCACCAGCTCAATGAGCGTGAATCTGAGCAAACTCCCAAGAGATAGTGGAAGACGAGCCTGGCATTCTGCAGTCCATGGGGTTACAAAGAGCTGGACGTGACTTAGTGACTGAGTAACAACCACCAAATTATATATAGCAGCCCCTAGTCACACAGGAAACTTAAATGTGTTGCTGACTTTAAAGTTAAAAATTCTGGGGGGTGGGGGGAGTTTCTTTGCCCACTTGCAAGCCTAGTAGCAGCATGGCAGACTTCAGAAGAGCACAGATACAGGACATTCCCACCATCACAGCAGTGACGGACAGTGTCTGTCTCACCAGTTAAGACATGGAGACCGTCAGAGCTGACCAGGAAAGGAGAAAGAAAAAACACTGCTGTCTTCAACAAATACACCTTGAATCTGTAAAGACACAGACAGATTGGAAAGTAAATGGAAAAGATACACTACGAATGTTAAGAAAGACATCCCATAAAAATGGTCCCTGCATCAGGAGGATATAGTAATTATAAACGCTTATATTCAGGCAGGAGACAGATGGGTCCCAGGCTGAACAATTTCTCTCCTGTGGAGAGAAACTCCATAAAGCAGGTTGATGGAGGAGACTGGGCCTTGCCCAGATAAAATATAAAAGGCCACACACTCCATACTCAAAGTTAAGGAGACCTCCCAGACTACACATGCCCAGAAAGGCTCCACAGAGGTCAACAGGAAGGAAATGTCACTTCAGAGTAAGTGATGCAACTTCCCACAGGCCTCTTCTCTAGAACCCCTCTTGCAGGAAGATCCTGAGATAAGCCAAAGACAGACTCAGAACCGGCAAAGCAAGACTATTGCTCAAAGGAAACCTGGAGGAAATGCCCCAAAAAAGTGATTCAAACTATCACAAGGGCAAGACTCCCCCTTAGCCCACCTGTGTGTCTGTCCACACATACTGTACTCTTCCTCCTAGTAAATACTTCACTTACTTCATTAATCCCCATCTCTATATGGAAGTTCATGTCTACCCAGCTGACGGGCCAGAGCCCTGTCACTGGCCACTGTCCCTGGCATGTAGTGGTCAGCATTCAGCATTCTCCCTCCTGCTCCCAACCTCAGTCTCTGGCCAGGAACCAAAGCCCTGCTTCAAGCCACTGCAGGCTGAGGCCACCTATGACCAAGAGTAAATAACAGCTGCGAAGTATGTGGAACAAAAGCTGACATACTTCAAGGAAGAAACAGACAATTCCACGTAGTTGGTGCTTTTAATATTCTTGATAATTGTTAGAATAACTGGAACAAGTGTCAGTAAAGACAGAAGGTCTGAAAAACACTATCAACAACCTTGACACAGTTATAGAACACTATATCCAGCAGCTGCAGAATACATGCTCTTTTTTTTAAAGGTTTTTTTTTTTTTGGCTGTGGTTGGTCTTTGTTGCTGCACACAGGCTTTCTCTGCTTGTAGCAGAGGGGCTCCTCTTTCTTGGGGTGCTCGGGTTTCTCCTTGCAGGGGCTCCTCTTGTTGTGGAGCAGCGTCCCTAGCTAGGTGGGCTTCGGTCACTGTCACTCGCAGGCTCAGTGGTGGTGGTGCAGAGGCTTCACTGCTCTGAGGCACATGGCATCTTCCATGACCAGGGACCGAACCAGGGTCCCCTGCATTGCAAGGTAGACTCTCAACTACTGGACCACAAGGGAAGCCCAGAATACATGTTCTTTTCAAGTGCATATGGTACATTCACTAAGACTAGATTCTGGACCATAATACAGTCAATTTAGGAGGACTGAAACATATCATATATGGCCCTCTGACCTGTCAATGAAAAATTTTGCTTACCTTATCAGTAAACCAAGGATGTGGTAGTCATCAAGCCGCTGCAGCCACCCCAGAGGTGTACCCTGAGGGGACTCAGGGTGGGAAAGAACAGGATACTGTCGCTCATAGCTCAGGCGCACATCAGAGGAATGGTTTCAGCGAGCCCAGATGCTTGCATCTTCCCAAAGAAAAGTTCTAAACTCATTAACCTGAGATGTCTGCTTTTCTTTAATTAGTGACTGAACAACAATAATTAATGGTAATCTTTTGATGGTCCACTACCTGGTTTTTATTGCAAAATTCCTATTTATCATAGCTCCTCCCCTTCTTCTTCACAGCAGTCCCTTAGAGCTATCTGAGAAGCTGTCTCCTGGTTTGAAGTCCTCAGAAAGTCTATCAAATACAATATAATTCTCAACTTTTATGTTGTGAATTTTTTTCAGTCAACAGACCACACTGAAAATGTTAGGAATAATTTGTCTTAAGAAATAGATTTTTAAAACAAGTAACAATACTTGGCTAAATAATTTCTAGGTCAAAGGAGAAGAAAATCAGAAAATATGTTCAATAAAATGAAGTAAAAATACAACATACCACAATTTTTAGGGTGCAGCTAGCCCAGGACTAATGAGATTTACAGTTGAAAAATGCTAACATTAGAAAAGAATTTTAGATCTAAAATTTGTGATCTAATAATCCACTATAGGAAGTTGGTGGGGGTGGGGGAGAAGTAAACCCAAAAGGAAGTAGAAGAATGAAAATAGAGGAGTAAAAATACTACATTAAATTTATTCCAGAAATGCAAGGTTGGTTTGACATTAGAACTGCAATAGATGAAATCCAAGATATTAATAAAGGATAAAATTATATGATCATTACACTAGATGCAGAAAAAAGCATTTGATAAAATTCACTCATTTTGTTTTTTTAAAAAACTATAAAAGATACTTTCAAGCTAATAGAGGGTATCTATGAAAAACTGACACTGTAGTTAATGCAGAGAAACTAAAGGCTTTCTCCTGAGATCATGAACAAGACAAGATGTTTGCTTCTACCTCTATTCAACATTATACTGAGGTCCTGGCCACTGCACCATGAATAGAAAAAAAAAAAAAAAAAAGATAAGTATCAGAAAGGAAGCAAAACTATTTTGGATAACATGGCAATTTACATAGAAAATCCTAAAGGAATCAACTACTCAACTAATGCATAAATTTAGCAAGGTTGCAGGAACCCAGTTAATTTGTAAAAAATCATTTCTATTTTTACATACTACAGCAAAGAGAAAGTAGAATCTTGATATTTCATTTACAGCTGCATCAAAACCCCAAAATACTTTAGAATGAATTTACAAAAGATGTACAAGATCTCTACATGAAAATTTTCCAAGACTGACATAAATTGAGGACTATACCTCATTCACAAATTATCAGTTCTCCCTAAAATAGATCCAACACAATCCTAATTAAGATCTCAGAAGTCCCCCCCCCCCCCCGTGAAATTAAGCTGATTCTACAATTTCTACGGAAATGTTAAGATCCTGTAATATTCAAAGAAAATCCTGATAAAGAGCAAAATTGGAGGGTTCATACAAAAGCTGCAAGTAACCCAGTGGACTGCAGCCCTCCAGGCTCCTCTGTCCGTGGGATTCTCCAGCAAGAACACTGGAGTGGGCTGCCGTGCCGCCCTCCAGGGGGGCTTCCCACCCCAGGATTAGACCTGGCTCTGCTGCACTGCAGGCAGATCCTTTACTGTCTGAGCCACCAGGGAAGCCAAGTAATTTTAACACCGTGGCATTAATATGAGGACAGACAAATAATGAGCAAGATACAGGTTCCTAAAACAAATTCACTTTTGTCTTTTCAGCAAATGATACTAAAATAACTGAATAGCCACACAGACAAAAGACATCTAATACCTCAACTCTTACCTCACGCCATACCGAAACAAACCGAACAAACAAAACTTAATCAAAGACCAACACACAGAGGCTAAAACTATAAAATTTCTAGGGGAAAAGAACCCATAAGAGTTATGCAACCATAAGAGAGGTGAGGTTTCTTGATACACAGAGATCCAAATATAAAAGAAATGATAAATTGGGCCTCACTAAAATTTAAAACATACCCATCAGAAATAATTAGGCAAGTCAGAGAATGTGGGAAATGTTTCTAAGATACATACCTGAGAAACGACTAGCATCCTGGATTTATATAAAGAATCCCTACAACTCATTAGTAAAAAAAGAGAAATGGATATTCAACAGAGATTTTGAAAGCAGATATACTGATGCCAAAAGCTCAGCTTCTCTGTACATTGGTGCTGAATAGAATCTTGGAGACAGAGTTTTGAGTGAAGTAGAAAAGAACAGCTTTGTTACTTTGCCAGCAAAGGAGACCACTCCGTGCTAATGACTGTAAAATCGTGTGTCCTCAACTCAGAGAAGAGAGACCTTTTGTAGTAATTGTTCAAAGAGGGCATGATCAGCTCACAGACATTCTTCTGATGAGTTGGTGGTAAGGCTGAGTAAGCAAGGACAGATAAGAAAGGCTTCCTCAGCGATCAATGCAATGAAATAGAGGAAAACAACAGAATGGGAAAGACTAGAGATCGCTTCCAGAAAATTGGAGATACTAAGGGAAATTTTCATGCAAAGATGGGCTCAATAAAGGACAGAAATGGTATGGACCTAACAGAAGCAGAAGATATTTAGAAGAGGTGGGAAATAAACACAGAAGAACAATACAAAAAAGATCTTCACCACTGAGATAATCACGATGGTGTGATCACTCACCTAGAGCCAGAAACCCTGGAATGTGAGGTCAAGAGGGCCTTAGGAAGCATCACTATGAACAAAGCTACTGGAAGTGATGGGATTCCAGTTGAGCTATTTCAAATCCTAAAAGATGATGCTGTGAAAGTGCTGCACTCAATATGCCAGCAAATCTGGAAAACTCAGCAGTGGCCACAGGACTGGACAAGGTCAGTTTTCATTCCAATCCCAAAGAAAGGCAATGCCAAAGAATGTTCAAAGTACCACACAATTGCACTCATCCCACACGCTAATAAAATAATGCTCAAAATTCTCCAAGCTAGGCTTCAACAGTACGTGAACCATGAACTTCCAGTTGTTCAAGCTGGGTTTAGAAAAGGTAGAGGAACCAGAGATCAAATTGCCAACATCTGTTGGATCGTCAAAAAAGCAAGAGAGTTCCAGAAAAACATCTACTTCTGCTTTATTGACTATGCCAAAGCCTTTGCGTGGATCACAACAAACTATGGAAAATTCTTAAAGAGACGGAAATATGAGACCACCTGACTTGCCTCCTGAGAAATCTGTATGCAGGTCAGGAAGCAACAGTTAGAACCAGACATGGAACAACAGACTGGTTATAAATTAGAAAAGGAGTACGTCAAGGCTCTATATTGTCACCCTGCTTCTTTAAATTAGATGCAGAGTATATCATGAGAAATGTTGGGCTGGATGAAGCACAAGCTGGAATCAAGATTGCTGGGAGAAATACAATAACCTCAGATATGCAGATGACACCACCCTTATGGCAGAAAGCAAGGAACTAAAGAGTCTCTTGATGAAACAAAGAGGAGAGTGAAAAAGTTGGCTTAAAGCTCAACATTCAGAAAACTAAGACCATGGCATCCAGTCCCATCACTTCATGGCAAATAGATGGGCAAACAATGGAAACAGTGAGAGACTTATTTTCTTGGGCTCCAAAATCACTGCAAATGGTGACTGCAGCCATGAAATTAAAAGACGCTTGCTCCTTAGAAGAAAAGTTATGACCAACCTAGACAGCATATTAAAAAGCAGAGACATTACTTTGCCAACAAAAGTCCATCTAGTCAAAGCTATGGTTTTTCCAGTAGTCAGGTATGGATGTGAGAGCTGGACTCTAAAGAAAGCTGAGTGCCGAAGAATTGATGCTTTTGAACTGTGATGTTGGAGAAGACTCAAGAGTCCTTTGGATAGCAAGGAGATCCAACCAGTCCATCCTAAAGAAATCAGTCCTGAATATTCACTGGACGGACTGATGCTGAAGCTCCACTACTGTGGCTTCCTGATGCAGAACCAACTCATTTGAAAAGACCCGATGCTGGGAAATATTGAAGGCAGGAGAAGGGGGTGACAGAGGATGAGATGGTTGGATGGCATCACCGACTTGATGGACATGAGCTTGAGTAAACCCCAGGAGTTGGTGAAGGACAGGGAGGCCTGATGTGCTGCAGTCCATGGGGTCACAAAGAGCCAGACACGACTGAGCGACTGGACTGAACTGAAGTTTAAGTAGGAGTCAGCATCAGCAACGTGCACGTCCAACTGGTGTGGGTCTACATGCTTGTGGGCGGCCTGTCATCATCAATCACTAACTTTTCCCACCTGGAGGGGTTTCATTGTCTGCAGAATCGGTTACAGGTATTTGTGTGTGTGTGTGTATCCCTTGTGGGGGCAAAGGACCTTGCCCCAAGGCTGCCCTTGACTGTTTGTTTCTTCCTGGTCTCACATCCCCGCCCTTCCCTAATTAACAACTGCTTGAATCTGCCCAGCAGAGCTCAGGGAAGGTCCAGGATGCTGAATGAAGGAATAGGGAGGGGCGGAGACAAGCTTTGTTCCCCGGGAACCCCTCAGGGCCCTGCTTGTATCAGTGCAAATGGCCAACAAGCACGTTAGTCACCGCAGGTGTTCAGTCCCATTCAACTCTTTGCAACCCCGTGGAATGTAGCCCAACAGGCTCCTCTGTCCATGGGATTTCCCAGGCAAGAATGCTGCACTGGATTGTCATTTTCTCCTCCAGGAACTCTTCCCAACCTGGGGATCAAACCCTCATCTCCTGCATTGCAGGCAGATTCTTGACTGCTCAGTCATTGGGAAAGCCACATTAATCATCAGGGAAATGCAATTTAAACTACAGTGAGATAGCAGTACACATCTACCAGTATATTTAAAATTAAAATGACTGACACTGCCAAATGTTCACAAGGATATCGGACATCCAAAACATCACCTTGTCAGTTGGTGCAGCTACTTTGGATAAAAGTTAGTTTCTCATAAAATTAAACACCACCACGATGGTCAGAGTCAGACACAACTGAGTGACTGAACTGAACTGAACTGAACTACGACCCAGCAATTCCACTCCTAGGTATTTACCCAAGAGATGTGAAGACATACATCCACACACACTTGTGCAGGAATGCACCTAACAGTTTTATTTATGATGACAAACCTCTTTTTATTTTCCTGTTGGTAGTCCACTGATTTTTAATTGCACGTAGGGATAATTCAGCAAATCAACAAATATTGCGACCCCATGGACTCTATAGTCCATGGACTTCTCCAGGCCAGAATACTGGAGTGGTTAGCCTTCCCCTCTCCAGGGGATCTTCCCAGCCCAGGGATCATACCCGGGTCTCTCGAATTGCAGGCGAATTCTTTGCCAGCTGAGCCACTAGGGAAGCCCAAGAATAGTGGAGCGGGTAGCCTATCCCTTCTCCAGCAGATCTGCCTGACCCAGGAACCGAACTGGGGTCTCCTGCATTGCAGGTGGATTCTTTACCAACTGAGCTATCAGGAAAGCCAAACAGATAACAGATAGTGGCAATATTATGGGGGAGATACAGCAAAACAGGAGTATAAAATTCCCTGCTCAGTCTTAATGTTACTTTCTAATATTGTAATCAGAGAAGACGTAATAATAAGGTGGCACTGAAGAAGGGCCTGAGGAGATGAGGAAGAAATCCAAATCCATATGGAATTCGAGGGAAATTTGGCAAGTAGAGAGGAAGCATGTGCAAAGACCCTGAGGTGATGTGTTCAAGGAAAATCAGGAACTCAGGAAGGGGAGTGAAATAGATAACTTGAGGTCAGGTCACTAGGTATTTGTGTAAATTAAAAGATCTTAGAAAACATCAGAAGAATTTCAGCAGAGGAGAGTCATACCCTGGTGGATGCCAAGCACTTTTAATAGTCCTGGTTTCTATCAGTAATGAGAGAATGAATATTCAAGCAATAAAAAGGGACAGATTAGTAAGATATATAATGTGGCTAGATCTCAGAAATACAGTGTTTTACACAAAAGAATACATAACTATGAATCCATTTACATGAAGATCTAGAACAAGCAAAACTAATTTCTACAAAGGGAAAACAAGTTGATGGCAGAAAAATTCAGAACACTGATTTCCTTTGTAGGAATGTGGTTGGGAACTTGCTGGGAAGGGACCTGGGATATTTGGTGAACAGGTTGGATAGATAGGTGTTTAATTTGCAACAGTGAATGCATTTGCCAGAACTCATTTAATGGCACACTTAAGATTTGTGCATATCATAGCATATAAATTTTATTCCCAAAGAACAGTATCTGTAAGTAAGTAGGGTTGTATTGATCTCTACGGGCTTCCCAGGTTGCTCAGTGGTAAAGAATCTGCCTGCAATGCAGGGGTTCGATCCCTGGGTCGGGAAGTCCCTCTGGAGAAGGAAATGGCAGCCCACTCCAGTGGGCTGGAAAATCCCATGGACGGAGGAGCCTGGTGGGTTACAGTCCATGGGGTCTCAACAGAAGTCAGACATGACTTAGTGACTGAACGACACTGGGCTCTCGGAAGTACAATGCAGGAGAGGTGCAGAGTGGGGGCGGGGAGGAGGAGTGCACCCATGTCTGCCACTTTGAAATGAATCCAAACGGGTTAAGTTGGATGGAAAGAGGGACGGACATTTGTAAGAAAGCACGTATAGTAAAATGTTCGTTGAGTACAAGGCAATTCACAGTAACATTCTTTCGACGTTGGGGTGGGGGACTCATCACTCATCGCAGGACTCGTCCTGGATGGACACACATGCTCCTCCTATAAGCGTTGTCCTCTAAAGCCCTTGCTCCCGAGAGGCTAGATAAAAGCAGGGCATCGGGGTGGGTAACGCAGAGAAATGGAGAGGAACACTGGGCATCAGGACTTCGAGTGGCAGGGGGCGGGCACCTGGAAGTGGGTGTGCTTTAATTCTCTGCTCCTGGCAGGATCGGTGGGTGGGCCCTGAGCCCGGGGCCACTCTCAGGAGGCGAGGAAATTCTCGTTCACTGGAAGATGCCCACGTATCTTTTCCTCCGGGGTCCGCCTTCACCCCTGCAGGCCAGGGCGGGTGATTCCGGAGGGGCCGGGAGCGCGGGTGGGGGCGATCCGCGTCTGGAGGGGACGGAGCGCCCTCTTCCGGCCTCGGAGGGCCCGCACGCCGGTGAGGCTGGCCCCGCCTCCGGCTGCCCTCTCCGGTCCGCGTCCGGAGGGGAAGTGCCGCAGCCTGGGGCCGGGTTCAGCAGGTGGGCGCCGGCGCTGGGGCGGCTTCGCGCGGCCGGGGGCGGAGGACCGGGGTTTCGCCCCCGCGGCTCCACCTGTTGCAGCGCTGAGCCCGCGGGCCGGCCGGGCGGGGCGCGCCGAGGACCCGGAGGGCGGTCTGGCCGGAGCAGGCACTGCTCTAGAGGCGGGACGCGAGCGCGGCGCCAGCTCCCCCGGCAAGGCGGGCTCTCGGGGCGGGGCCCCGGGAGGCTCGCGGGCGCGCCTGTGGCCGGTCGGCCTCGGGTGGGGATGGCGCTCTCCGAGCCGAGCCCTGTCGGCTCTCTCGAGCCCGCCGAGGCGGCCAAGCCCGAGCCCGGGAGCTGGAACTCTCCCGGGTCATTGTCTCGCGGCCGCGCGCCCCTCCAGATCCCGGTCCTCCGCAGCCTGTCCAGGAGCTGGGGCTGGCGCGTGGCGCTCTTTAGCAGCAGGCGGGCCGGACACGTGGGCGCCCCCAGGCAGGGTCCGGGGGCCAAGGGCGCCCGGTGCGGACACGGCGAGGGAGGCTTCCTGTGGGAAGGGCCCCTAACCTCCTCGTCGCCTCGCCCCAGCCTCCCTTTCTGCTCTCCTCCTCCAACCAGCCCGGTCGCCGGCTGCCGCGCGGCGCGCGGAGGTCGCAGGCGGAGAAGCACGCTTGGCACGACCGCTCTGTGCGTGCGCCCCCCGGGGACCGGCCCCACCCAGCCCCTGAGCCCCGGCCACCGGCCGGTGACGCGAAAGGCCCGAGGTCCCGCGCGACGCCGAGGCCGGGACGCGGCCGCACCGCGGACCCAGCGGGGAGGCACTTGCAGCGCCAGCGGACCGCGGCCCCGCGTGCCAGCCGTCGGC
>CM035273.1:1500619-1517656 GCA_020226075.1 Hydropotes inermis | reverse complement strand
TAACAGAAATATGGAAAGCAGCTGAATCGAGGAAATTGCCAGAGGGGTGCTCCGTCTTAGCTTAAGTTCCCTCAGATGTAGACTGAGCAAAGAATCTGAGCGCAAGCAGTTTCCTGGCAGATTCAAGGGACACAGGGAGGTGAAGGAGGAACCGATACAGGAAAGGGAAGTCTGTCAATGCAGGGCATGCTATTAGACAGAAACCAGAGCGGGCAACTGATTCTTAATCCCAGGTTGGAAGCAGTGGAGAACAATGCAAAGCTGAGGAACCAGACTTACTCCAGGTAAGGGAGCTGGGGTATTTATACACCCATGCCCATCAGAAACTGGTCAAAAACTGCTTAGAGGATGTGGGGAAGCACAAAAAAATAATTCCCAGATACCTCTGGACTGACTTTTCCTGGACAGCCCAAGAGTAGCCTTCTGATGAGATGCAGGCACTGGCCATTTGAAATCAGGCTGGTATGCCCAAAACTGGTTAAAGGAGACCCCAGGGGTGTGACTGAGTGTCACCAATGACTGTTCAAGCTTCAGATGTAGCTGCATGTATATGGCAGAGTCATGAGCCACACTGGAATTCTGACGAGAAAAAGGAAGCATTAACCTTTTCCCAGTATGCAATCCCAGTATGATGCTGAAGCTGAAGCTCCAGTACTCTGGCCACCTGATGCAAGGAGCCAACTCATTGAAAAAGACCCTGATGCTGGGAAAGATTGAGGGCAGGAGAAGGGGACAGCAGAGAATGATATGGTTGGATGGCATCACCGACTCAATGGACATGAGTTTGAGTAACTCCGGGAGTTGGTGATGGACAGGTGCTGCAGACCATGGGATCGCAAAGAGTCGGACACAACTTAGCAACTGGAAAACGTCAACAATCCTCAAAAATGTTTCCCCCTTGGCATTTCATTTGGGAAACATTGCATAGGACCACAGATGATGCTCATAAACAGTATTTTCCTGGAAAATGCAATTGAGGATTTCATACAACTGTTGTCTGAGACCTTTTTAAGAATGTTTTTCTGATATGGGCCATTTTAAAATCTTTATTGAATTTGTGACAATATTGCCTCTGTTTTATGTTTGGCTTCTTGGCCCTGAGGCATGTGGGATCTTAACTCCCTGACAAGGGATCCAACCTGCAACTCCCTGCACTGGAAGGTGAAGGCCCAACCACTGGGCCACCAGGGAAGTCCCTAACGGAGACGTTTGACTCAGAAGTCAGAGCGGCGGATTTTTCTGGAAGTCACATAGAGGGAAACACTGATCACAAGTTAAGTGTCTGTTTGAGATTGTGCAGACGTTCATAAATGTGTATCATGAAGGTGTTAGCCATAAAAAAAAAGAGCAGAGTGAAAGACAATTTGACAGTTTCTCAAAATTGTGCAGACGTTCATAAATGTATATCATGAAGGTGTTAGCCATTAAAAAAAAAGAGCAGAGTGAAAGACAATTTGACAGTTTCTCAAAAGTTTAAACATAGAACTTCACATGAAATTCCGCTAAAAGAACTGAAAGCAGAAACTCAAACAGATACAGGAACCCCTCAGAAACATCACGAGTCCGGTTCCAGACCACCGCAGTAAAGCGAGTGTCGCAATAAATCGACCTTCTGCCTCCCTCGTGCGTGTGAGATTTGTGATCACACTCTACTGTAGTCTATTAAGTGTGCGTAGCATTATGTCTAAAAAAAGTACATACCTGATTAAAAAATGCCTTATAGCGAAAAAATGCTAACCATCACCTGAGCCTTCAGCGAGTCAGGCTTCTTACAGTCGTAACAACAAGGTCTACTGACTACAGCCCACCAGAGCAAATGTAACAATAAAGAAAAAGTGTGAAAAACCGCACAAATTACCAAAATGCAGCAAGGAGACGTGAAGTGAGCAAATGCTGCTGGGGAAGCGGCATCTGTAGACTTCCTGGTCGCAGGGTTGTCACTAACCTTCAGTTCGGAAAACACCCAGTAGCCATGAAGCAGAGTCAAGCAAAGTGCAGGGGAAAGAGGTCTGCTGTCTTTGCACACCGGTGTTCAGTGTAGCGCTGTTCATAGGAGCCAAAGGTGGAACCAGCCCAAGAGTCTAGCATCAGATGAATGGATTAAAAATGTGCATGCCTACAATGGAGTGTTACTCAGCTATAAGAAGGAATGAGGTTGTGATGTATGCTGCAACCTGGATGGACCTTGAAAACATACTGAGTGAAATACACCAGGCACAGACAGCCAAGTGCAGTTCCACTTAGGAACTGCCTAGGATAGGCTTATTTAATGGGACTTTTGTGGGGGATAATAAAAAAAGTTTTGGCTGCGTATAGTGGAGAATACATTTAATACCACTGAATTGTGCACTTATGAACGGGTAAAATGACAAATACTATGTATATTTTACCACAGTGTGGAAAGTCAGAGCAGAATATTAAACACATCTCAGGGATGTTGGTTCTGAAAGAGGCTGGTGAGCAGACCTGCAGCAGGAATGAGTTTGAAGTGCAGTTGGAGTAGACTGACCGTGTATCCTGTAAGTGAGCCTCGGTAAGCGTCCTTTCCACCCAAGCAGGCATGCAAAGATTTGTGAGGCGTTTGTTTCTGTGTTTGCCTGTGTATTTATAACTCAGCTTTTGTCCACAAAGGATATGAGATCATTTGCAAATTGATACGGTCAGGGTAGGCTTAAAGCCTTGGACTACTCCATAATCTCAGTTCAGTTCAGCTCAGTCCAGTCACTCAGTCGTGTCCAACTCTTTGCGACCCCATGGACTGCAGCACGCCAGGCCTCCCTGTCCATCACCAACTCCCAGAGTCCACCCAAACCCATGTCCATTGAGTCGGTGATGCCATCCAACCATCTCATCCTCTGCCGTCCCCTTCTCCTCCCGCCCTCAATCTTTCCCAGCATCGGGGTCTTTTCAGATGAGTCAGGTTCTTCGCATGAGGTGGCCAAAGTACTGGAGTTTCAGCTTCAACATCAGTCCTTCAATGAACACCCAGGACTGATCTCCTTCAGGATGGACTGGTTGGATCTCCTTGCAGTCCAAGGGACTCTCAGTAGCTTAATATACTAAGTCTTACCACCCCCCACCAGAGCCCATTGTGGGCAAGGGGCCTCCCCACGACAGCTGTCTCCTGGCTTGGCCCGGTGTTCCAGGCTTTTAGCTTCTGGCTGATCTTCATCAGCTGACGCCTCCAGGACTGCTCAGGAAGGGACAGGAAGGGCTGGAGTGAAGCACCAGCAATTAAATGGCCACTGCCTGGTGGGAACAGGTCACCCATGTGTGTTTCATTGACTGCATCAAGGACCTGGAGAACCACACCTCTCCCGTGAGTCCACAATGGGTAAAGCTCAATCTTGATGAACACACGTTCACCTACCACACCTGTGTGTCCAGTGCGCTAGAAATGGATACGAGTGGATTTAAGACTTGGAGGGGGTGAGAAAACAAGTGGGATAGAACAGTTAAGCCGCAAATTGTTAATACACAGAGAGATGCATCAGGAGGACCTACGTAATTGCCAAAAACAAGCCCCAGAGCTGGCTGTGAGTTTTCCAGTTGTTGAAAGAGGCAAGGACAACCATTACATGATTGCTTTTACTCAGTGACTGCTTAGAAAACACCCAACTCTTCTTAAGTGTGAATGACAATGTCTTCTATAGACTTGGCATGAAAAGGACGAGATAATGCGATGAGTAATCTTCTCCACGGCGTCTCCGCCGTCAACGTGCAGGGGAAGCCTGTGCCCCTGCCTGGCACAGGAGCCGCAGGGCACGCCGCAGGGCACGGTCCAGCTCAGCACAAGCCGCTCTTGCCCGGGTGCCGGGTGGCGCAGGGCCGCACCCGGTTCCCAGCGGTGGGATCCAGGGAGGACGCCTTGGATTCTGTACTGGCTGTTCCTGAGTGCCGCCATCTGTAAGCACTCCCCCGCGGGGACGGTGGTGCCTGTTTCAGCGCAGGTTTGGGGCCTGCTTTCAGAGTCCCTGGTGCCTTTTGAGAAGCTTCCCTGGATGGCTCTCAGTTGGCAGAACAGGGAGTGCACTTAAGGCATGTGTGACAGGAGCTGGGCTAGGCCTGGAAAGTGAGACCACCCTCAAGGATTCTTGCTATTCAAAGAGTGGTCGCGGAATCAGAGGACCAGCATCACCTTGGACCTGGCTAGGAATGCAGAGTCTCAGGCCAGCCCAGACCAGCTGAGTTAGAACCTACTGGGTTCTAAATTTGTGCTTCTCTGTCTGACTCATTTCACTAGGTGTACTGTTTTCAGAGTTCAGCCATGGTGTGGCATCACGATCTCATTCCTTTTTGTGGCTGAATAATAATATTCCACTGTGTACATGAACATTTTGTTTATCCATTCCTCTGTTCAGAGACACTTGGCTTGGTTCTTCCTTGCGGTAATCATAACCACGTTAAGTTTTGAGAACTCTGGAGTCTGGAAGGCTGCTGACGAGGTGGGCCGCTACCTGAGCTTTAGGAGGTAGGCGTTTGAGGGGCTGGAACGGGGAGGAGGTGAGACGCGCGCCCGCTGCTGGTTAAGGGGGCAAGGAGCGCAGTCATCTAGAGAACACTGGGTGCCGGGGCGTGCTAGCTCTGGGCTGACAGCGTGACTGTGGCTTGTGTGGGTCTGGGATGCTCAGGCTCAGAGATACCCAGCCCCGCCTCAGTGGTAGACCAAAGTAGGTGACCAGATTCTCTTTTTTTAAAGTTTATTTTTAATTGGAGAATAATTGCTTTACAATGTTGTGTTGATTTCTGCCATACAACAACACACATCGGTCATCATTATACATATACCTCCTCCCTCTTAAGCCTCCCTCGGTAACCCCCCATCCCACACCTCTAGGTTGATGACCAGATTTCCAACAACAGTTTTACTCATTTTAACTAAGCAGAGATAATTTATACTGGTGCCTTCTGTTGGTCCTGGGTGTGGTTCATGATTAGCGCCTGTGTATCGTATTCTAGAGGGGCTTCCCAAGCGGTTCAGTGGTAAAGAATTCGCTTGCCAGTGCAGGAGATGAGGGTTCAATCCCTGGGTCAGGAAGATTCCCTAGAAGAGGAAATGGCAACCCACTCCAGTATTCTTGCCTGGAGAATCCCATGGACAGAGGAGCCTGGGGGGCTTCAGTCCATGGGGTCGCAAAGAATTGGATATGACTGAGCAACGAATACTCATTTTCCATGTAACATTATAACATGAGCAGATTGTTGTGCCAATAGGTAAAAATTAACCTTATCATATTTAGAATTTCTTTAATCTGTATTACAGTTGATTAGTTTTTTTTAAGTGTGTATGTATTTGGCTGCCCTGGGCCTCACTTGCAACATGCAGGGCCCGGTCCTCAGTGCAGCCTGTGGGATCCAGCTCCCCGACCAGGGTCAAATCCAGGCCCCCTGCAGTGAGAGCGTGGGGTCTCAGCCCTGGGCTGCCAGGGGGTCCCATCAGTAGCAGCGTCTCGATGTTCGAAGTCCCCTTGAGTGCCTGTTTGTGCAGGACCCTGGATCACCACGAGGAGACTCTGACACGGCCACTGCCTCCTTGCCCACCCTCCACTCTCTGAACCGAGCTGGAGGCAGTTACCTTTTCCTGACTCTCCTGATTCTAATGCCTGTGCGTACATGTTGTCGTCCATAAGTCTCTACTATCATTTTCTTCCCCTTTCGTTTTACATTGTTTCCTATTCACTATCCCAAGAATTTTATGTGTTTGATTAATGTATAATAGTTTCTTTAGCCATCTTTAAATTGTTGGATTTGGGGGTTAAATGTGATGGTAATTTTTAGTCTTGTGTTTATTAAAAATTATTGAGTACTTACCATAGGTTAAACACAGTACACTTCTTTACATATGTTTAATTATTGTAACAACCCCATCAGGGTAGGTATTGTTAATATTCTCAGGTTGCAGACCAGGATCTGAGCCTCAGAGAGCGTCCAGGCAGTGTCTGAAGTTCCCCATGGAAATGGTGCGGGGTGTCCCTTTAGAATCTTCACTTTGACCCACCACTTCTTTGCCATTTCCTCTTTTGGGGTCCTTGTGGGAAGAATTGCCAGTTAAAGAGGTCGCAACCCCTTTTTTCAGTGTGATGGCCCTTAGGCGACCTGGGATCACAGAAGACAGAGATGGTCTGTTTAGCAGAATCTCAGGATGGTAAAAGGTTTGGGTGGATTCTCCAGGCAAGAATTCTGGAGTGGGTAGCCATTCCACTTCTGCGGGGGGATCTTTCTGACCCAGGGATCTCGTGTCTCCTGCATCGCAGGCAGAATCTTTACCGTCTGAGCCACCAGTGAAGCCCCACCCCCTTTATTTTTTCTGCCTACCTCGCAGGATGCCCCTTGAAATGCCGCCCGTACCTTCGGTTGGAATGTTAGATCGTCCTCTCAAAGTTGCAGCCTCCCTCCCATCACATAACTGATGTGCCTAGAATCTGGCTGCCCCAGAATTTCACTCTCCACTGTGGACATAGATCCCATAAGCCACTTCCTGACTCTGCCTGTGAGCTGAGTATTGGCACCAAAGCTGTCTGTGTCTTGGGTCTTTCCTAGTATTAAGCATCTGATGAATAGATTGATCTTAGAGACCAATATTGATCTTGGAGACCAACCAGGCAAGTGGTTTTCAGACTATGTTCCAAGAATCCTGGGATTCTCTGTGGTGTCTAAGGACTGTTACAAGTCCAGGGGTACACATCAAGCTCTTATCTCTGTTGTATGTGTTTACTTACATGGGTCCAAAATATTTATCCTTTTTTTGACTATTGTCTGGGGTGTAGAAAAGATTCTTATATACTCAAATACACTCATGTTTTATGATGAGAATTGCCTGGCTGGCTGAAGTACAAACTGGAATCAAGATTGCTGGGAGAAATATCAATAACCTCAGATATGCAGATGATACCACCCTTATGGCAGACAGTGAAGAGGAACTAAAAAGCCTCTTGATGAAAGTGAAAGAGGAGAGTGAAAAAGCTGGCTTAAAACTCAACTTTCAAAAAACTAAAATCATGGCATCTGGTCCCATCACTTCATGGCAAATAAATGGGGAAACAATGGAAACAATGACAGACTTTATTTTCTTGGGCAGAATCACTGCAGATGGCAGCTACAGCCATGAAATTAAAAGAAGCTTGCTCCTTGGAAGGAAAGTTATGACAAACCTAGACAGCATATTAAAAAGCAGAGGCATCACTTTGCCAACAAAGGTCCATCTGGTCAAGGCTATGGTTTTTCCAGTGGTCATATATGGATGTGAGAGTTGGACCATAAAGAAGGCTGAGCGCCGAAAAATTGATGCTTTTGAACTATGGTGTTGGAGAAGACTCTTGAGAGTCCCTTGGACTGCAAGGAGATCCAACCAGTCTATCCGAAAGGAAATCAGTCCTGAATATTCATTGGAAGGACTGATGCTAAAGCTGAAGTTTTCTGTACTTTGGCCACTTGATACAAAGAACTGACTCATTGGAAAAGACCCTGATGCTGGAAAAGATTGAGGGCGGGAGGAGAAGGGGACGACAGAGGATGAGATGGTTGGATGGCATCACTGATTCAGTGGACATGAGTTTTGAGTAAACTCTGGGAGTTGGTGATGGACAGGGAGGCCTGGCGTGCTGCAGTCCATGGGGTCACTGAACAACAGACACACTCATTTTGACTGACATTTTTTTTCTGTATTTTTTCATAAATGTGAGTCCTCTCCATGATTGAGATAAATATTCTCACCCGTTCTCTGTTTAGTTCTAACTCATCACAATGTTATTCAAAAGGACTTTTTTATAAAATGTTTTTGTATGGTTGTCTATATAATTATGCTTTATTTCTAAAAATATCACATAATGATTTGAGAATGTGCATTTTCCAGATTTCTCTTTCTCATTTGAGTGTTTCTTTACATCCTGGTATCTGTATATATCTCAGCTGGGTTGTTTTTTTTTTAATGTTACAGAATTTTGGAGCAGGAGGGGACATAATCCCCACCCTCCAAACATAGTAAAAAAAAAAAAAATACAACATTTGTGTGTCTGAGGATATATACATTCAGTGTTATTGATTTCATCACTTGAGTAGCTTTAAATTCTATTAATACTTTTATCTCTTAACACTTCATATGCTGACATCTATTTTTAAACTGCTGCCTCAGTACACCAGGCTTCCCTGTCCTTCACCTGGAGCTCACTTAAACTCATGTCCATCAAGTCGGTGATGCCATCCAACCATCTCATCCTCTGTCGTCCCCTTCTCCTCCTGCCCTCAATCCCTCCCAGCATCAGGGTCTTTTCTAATGAGTCGGCTCTTCACATCAGTTGGCCAAAGTATTGGAGTTTCAGCTTCAGCATCAGTCTTTCCAATGAATATTCAGGAGTGATTTCCTTTAGGATGGACTGGTTTGAATCTCCTTGCAGTCCAAGGGACTCTCAAGAGTCTCCTCCAACACCACAGTTCAAAAGCGTCAGTTCTTTGGCGCTCAGCTTTCCTTATGGTCCCACTTCACACCTGCACATGACCACAGGGAAAACCACAGCTTTGACTGTATGGACCTTTGTCAACAATGTGATGTCTTTGCTTTTTAACGCACTCTCTAGGTTTGCCATAGCATTCCTTTCAAGGACCAAGTGTCTTTTAAACGGTTACATTTGATTAAATTGCTGCATTAGCTTAGCAGAGACTTGCTGACTTTTAGATCATCTCTCTAGTTGTAATTTTGAAAGTAAACCACTTAATTTTTTAATTTCCCATTTTTGAGTTGAAGTATAGCTGATTTACAATGTTCTAGTTTCTGGTACAGCAAAATGATTCTGGTATACATATGTATATATTCTTTTTCACCTTCTTTTCCATTGCTGAACATAGTTCCCTGTGCTATCCAGTAGAAACTTGTTGTTGAATACATTTTTATACTTTTATTTTTGACAGTTTAAAATATTTCTCTAGGGGAGTTGGCACATTTGAAATTTGGTCTCATTTGTATTCTTTTTCTCTCTTTTTCCTTTCACTTTTCAATTCTATACCTTCTTTTACAGTAGATTTTGTATCCTTTTTGTCATTTTAAGTGCAGTCAGAATAAACTCTTACCTAAGTTACCTGAGGATAAAAAAGCAATTTCTGCCTTCATTTTTTCTGTTTTTCTATAAATCTGAGGCTTCTTTCTCTGAACGATAAGAGTCTTGCATCTTTGGTTTCAGCCCATTTTCTCTAATCCCCTTGTCTCTCCAACTCCTCAATGTATTTTGTTCTCTGGGACAGAAAATAAACTTTTTAAAATTACATTTCTGCACCTTCAAACCTGCCTTGAATCGTCACATCTTATGACTGATAACGACCCATCAGCTGCATCACCCTTATTTCTGTAGTGGTTTCTAGCACTTTTCTTTATTTGTACTTTCTTCTTCATTTCAGTTCTGTTCTTTCTTTTCATGCCTCTGGACCTTTGGCCTTTGATCAATAATTTACTTATTACCATTGCATTTTCTCAAGCCTCGCTTCTGCTTTCAAGCAGAAAGTAAAGGCCAGATAATTAACCTTCAAGAAAAGGACTTTCTCAGAAAATAACGTTATATTTAGCACGGAGGGAAGAGTGAGGAAAG
Source organism: Hydropotes inermis (assembly GCA_020226075.1). Classification (NCBI taxonomy): domain Eukaryota; kingdom Metazoa; phylum Chordata; class Mammalia; order Artiodactyla; family Cervidae; genus Hydropotes; species Hydropotes inermis. The sequence continues at coordinate 1,508,081 of CM035273.1, read as the reverse complement.
AAAGAAAACAGTAGCTTTCATCACCCGCTTCTTCTGTGCTTTGCGCTCTGTGTTTCTCATGTCTAATTTTGCAACCGCTTTTATTAGCCCTTCAATCTTGAGGTTGGATTGCTCCTTTCTGTTGCCTGTGGTACTGTTTCTCTGTTTCAGATATTAAAAAGGAAAAGAGAATGACGAATATAGTATCTGCCGCAGTTTGTGTAGAGCCGTTATAGCAGAAAACCCCAATAACAATGGCCTCATCGCATAGAGGCTGGCTTTTCTTGCCTAGTAAGAAGTTCAGCGGCCTTCGTCTTAGTCCTGGGAGAATAGTCCGCGAGGCACCGGTGTCCCAGCACCGCCTTTCTCTGCTGCTCCGGCAGGCTTAGACGGCACCTCTGTCCTTGTGCTCACAAAATCGTTGCTGCGGCTCCGGGCCTCGCCCCTGCCTCCGAGGCAGGAGGAGAGAGAGGAGAAAATGCAGAAAAGGTGTTCCAGCGAGTCAGTCCCTGGCAGGGAGTTTGCCTGGAAGTCTCCGCTTCTGTTTACATCTCCTTGGCCAGAATCGTGTCAGATTGCCCGGGAGCTGGTCGCTAACATGAGCACAGCTAAGTTTCCTTTATTAAGGCGGAAGAGAAGGGCAGTGTTGTGTGGCAACAACACTGTGTAGGAAGCTAAGTGTTTTCTTAATGTTTGTTCAGACCCTCCTGGTGGGGGGGGGGGTGTTTGTTTTGCCTTTTCAGTCTTGAGGTTATTATTCTCCAGCTGGATATCCCTTTTATTTATTTATTTTTTTAAAGTCTCTCAGCTACTTTTGCATTGCTTTCATCTATTTGCTTAATTTCATAGTTGGGGTTTGAGCCTCCATTTATCTTCCAGCTCATTAATTCTTTTCTCCACTGACAACTGTCTTTAACAATGTTTTCAGAAGATGTTTATTAAGGACCCGCTTTTAAGCACTGGTCTAAGTATTGTCAGTTCTTCTTTGCTCTTCTCCCACTGTCTTTATTATCATCCAGTAGTCCTTCATTTGTAATTCTTTTGTTAAACATCCTCAGGGCTTAATTCATTTTATAATTGGGAGTTTGTACCTTTTGATCCCTTTCGTTCATTTCACTGCGCCCCACCCACTGCCTTTGGCAGCTTCTCTGTGTTATGAGTTCAGGTGTTGGTTCTTTCTTTTTAAGAGATTCTATATATAAATGACATCATACAGTATCTGTCACTCTCGATCCATCCATGTTGTCCCAATGGCGGCATTTCCTTCCTTATTTCTTTTTTTTTGGCCACGTCACATGTCATATGGGATCTTAGTTCCCTGACCAGGGATCAAACCTGTGACCCGTGCAGTTAAATATGGCGTCTTAACCAATGAACAGCCAAGGACATCCTCCTTTTTAAAAAATGGGTGAATAATATTCCATTATATACGCCGAGACTTCTTTATCCATTTATCCACTGATGGACCCTTAGGTTGTCTCCAAGTCCTGGCTGTTCTAAGTAACACTACAGGGAACATGGGGTTGCAGGCATCTTTTCAAGTTAATGTTTTCATTTCCTTTCATTTCCTTTTTCAAGTTAATGTTTCATTTATTTTCTGGGTAAATGTCCAGAAATGGAATTGCTGGATCATACGGTAATTCTATTTCTAATTTTTGGAGGAGCTTTCCCCTGTTTTTCCGTTGCTGCCCCAGCTTACATCCACTCTAACGGTACCCAAGGCTTCCCTTGCTCCACATCCTTAACAGTGCTGCTTATCTCTAGTCTTTTTGATACCAGCCATTCTTACAGGTGTGAGGTGGTATCTTATTGCAGTTTTGATTTGTATTTCACTGATGGCTAGGAATGTTGAGCATCTGTATGTCTTCTTTGGAAAAATGTCTAGTCAAATCTCTTTTCTCTCAAAGTAGATTTTCATTCAGTCTTGCTCATTTGTGGAGTCCCTCCTTCCTTCAGTTTTCCTCTTGTTTCCTATAAGCTACTTCCATTCCCAGTGGAATCTTGAGATCTTTCTTTGGGACTTAAAATTTGAAAACTGAATTTATGCTACAGTTAGCATTTTCCTTACTTTAAAAAAAATTATTGATTGCTGCCCTGGGTCTTCATTGCTGCACGCAGGGTTTTTCAACATCAGTCCTTCCAGTGGATGTTCAGGGTTGATTTTCTTTAGGATGGACTGGTTTGTTCTCCTTGCAGCCAAAGGACTCTCAAGAGTCTTCTCCAACACCACGATTCAAAAGCATCAGTTCTTCAGCACTCAGATTTTAGGGTTAGTTTCTTTTATTTAACAACCTGTGACTTGATACCAACATCTGTAAAAACAAATGTACCGAAGGCATGCTTTGGCCACACAGAGACTTACTGGCGTCCTGTTTCGTGGGATGATGGATGAGGACCGTCCGTCTGGGAGCTGATAACTTAAAACAACAACTATCACTCTGTCTTCAGCTAATTAAGACACATTTCCTGGAGGATATGGAGTCCAGGGGCTGACTGGGGAGAGTTGATGACCTGCTTATTCTTTCAACAGTTCTTTGAATTAGCGAAAGTAAGGTTCAGACAGAGTTAGTAAATTAAATTTCCCAAGTACACACAGCTGGTAAGGGATTTATCACCCTCAAGTTAGAAGACCCAAAAAGCAGTGGTTAAAGCACACAGGGTTTCAGTCTGTCCCGGAAAAGAGGTCTGCACTGCATGTAGACACTTCAGGGCGAGTGTGGTGGCAGCGTAATGTCAGCAGAGAGTCAAGCCTGTTCAGCTCTGTTATTCTCCTAAGGTGCTGCTCTGGTCCTCGGGGCTCAGTATGGTTGCTGGCCATCACATCCACACCACAAGTTGTTGTTCAGTTGCTCAGTCATGTCTGACTCCTTGGGACCCCATGAATCGCAGCACGCCAGGCCTCCCTGTCCATCACCAGCTCCCGGAGTTTACTCAAACTCATGCCCGTTGAGTCGGTGATGCCATCCAACCATCTCATCCTCTGTCGTCCCCTTCTCCTCCTGCCCCCAATCCCTCCCAGCATCAGGGTCTTTTCCAGTGAGTCAGCTCTTCGCATCAGGAGGCCAAAGTACTGGAGCTTCAGCCTCAGCATCAGTCCTTCCAGTGAGTATCCGGGGTTAATTTCCCATAGGATGGACTGGCTGGGTAAGTAACAGCGGGGTAGAAAAGGGCAACTTAGGATGTGTCCTTTCCCTCTCAAGGAGGTGTCTTAGGTGATTTTCTTAAAGAAGCAGACTCTGGGCTAAAGGTTTGGGTCCAAGTGATCCGTCAAGGAGGAGCCCCCAGAAGAGACTAGCAGGAGGGTGAGGGATGTGAGGATGGGACGGGGGGGAGCCAGGCAGGAGCGTCTTCGGGAGCACAGGTCACACCTTGTGCCTCACCCGAGGCGAAGGAGCCGGCTTCTAGGTGCCCACCCCTATCACTGGCCACGGCTAGAGTGGAAGAGACCCAGGCACTTTGCTGTGTGTGAGGAAAAATCACATTTGAAAGGGCGAGATAACCTCTTGTTGAGGGGTTGCTCTGTGCCTTGTAGGATGTTGAGCAGCGTCTCTGGACCAAAGACAGACTTTTGAAACCCCTCTTCGTCTGCCCCTCTGCACACCTCACCCACACCTCACACCTCACCTTTGGCTTGAATTGTTAGCTGTGAAGTGGCTGTTATTTTTTAGTCGCTTATGTTGTTTTTGGCGCGCTGAGTCTCGGTTGCCACGCGGCCTTTGGCTGGGTGAGCAGGGGCTGCCCTTCAGTCGCGGCGCGGCTCCTCATGGGGGCTTCTCCTGTCGCAAGGCGTGGGCTCCCGGGCGTGGGCTCCCGGGCAGGGAACGGTCTCAGTTGCTTTTTGACACGTGCGATCTTTCCAAACCAGGGATGGAACTTGTGTTCCCTGCCTTGGCAAGTGGATTCTTAACCACTGGACACCAGAGAAGTTCCTGTTCTTTTCTTTTGAAAAATAATTTTTCCATTAAAAAATTCCTAAAGTAATGGATGCACATTTGAATCGATTCTCAAATCAGTGCAGTGTTTAAAGTGAAAAATCACAGTCTCCCTTCACTTCCCCATCCTATTTCACCGAGGTAACCATAGGTGTTTTTTTACACTCACTGGTGGTTCTTTTTTTTTTTTGGTAATAGGTTTATTGAGCTATAATTCTTATGCCATAGAAATCACATATTTAAAGGATACAGTTCAGTGGTTTTCAGTGTATTCACAGAGTTTTGCAACCAGCAACACAATCAGTTTTACATTTCATCGTCCCCCAGAGAAACCCCACACCCTTTATCAGGCGCCCTCTTCTCCCCCCCAGCCCTCGGCAACCACTAATCTACTGTCTGTTCCTGTAGACTTGCTTATTCGGGACATTTCATTTAAGTGGGATCATATAATACTTTATAGCCTTTTGTGCCTGGTTTCTTTCAGTTCAGTTGCTCAGTCATGTCCAGTTCTTTGCGACCCCATGGATTGCAGCACACCAGGCCTCCCTGTCCATCACCAACTCCTGGAGTTTACTCGACCTCATGTCCATTGAGTCGGTGATGCCATCAAACCATCTCATCCTCCATCGTCCCCTTCTCCTCCTGCCTTCAATCTTTCCCAGCATCAGGGTCTTTCCAGTGAGTCAGCTCTCCACATCAAGTGGCCAAAGTATTAGAGCTTCAGCTTCAGCATCAGTCCTTCCAGTGAATATTCAGGACTCATTTCCTTTAGGATGGACTGGTTGGATCTCCTTGCAGTCCAAGAGACTCTCAAGAGTCTTCTCCAATATCACAGTTCAAAAGCATCAATTTTTCAGCACTCAGCCTTCTTTATGGTCCAACTCTCAAATCCATACATGACTACTGGAAAAACCATGGCTTTGACTATACGGACCTGGTTTCTTTGGCCAGGTCATGTTTTCAAGTCATTCATATAATAATACTTCTCTCCTTTTTATTGCCAAATAATATTCTGTTATATGGCCGCACCATGTTTTATCTGTTATTTAATCAGCTGATGGATGTTTGGGTTGTTTTCATTTTTTAGCTATTATGAATAATCCTGTATAACGATGAATAAGTATACAAGTTTTTGTGCAGACATAGTGTTTTTGTTTATCTTGGGAAGATTTGGAATTTCTGGGTCACGTAGAAACTCTTTTCTCAACCTTTGGAAGAACTGTTAGACTCTCTCCAAGTAGTTGTATCATTTTACATTTGCACCAACAGTGTATGAGGGTTCCTCTTTCTTCACATCCTTGCCAAGACTCTCAGTAACCCACTTCTGTGGTTACATTCATCTTGTGGATGTGAAGTGGTGTCTTATTGTATCTTGGATGTGCCTTTCCCTAATAACAGATGATGCTGAGCATATTTTCATGTGTTTTTTAGTCATTGATATACCTTCTTGAAAGAAATGTCTATTCAGATCCTTTGCCCATTTTAAAATTGGGTTATTTGGGATTTTTTAATTATTGTTGAATTATAAGTGTTCTGTATAGATTTAAGACCCTTGTCGGATATGTGATTTGCAAAGGTTTTCTCTCCTTCTGTGGGAGGTCATTTCACTTTCTTCCTGGTGTCCCTTGAAGCACAAACACTTTAATTTACATTTTGATGAGGTCTAACTTAACTGCTTTGTCATTGTTGCTTATGCCTTCAGTGTCATGTGTAAGAAACATCGCCTAATCCAGTGTCACAAAGATTTGTGCCTATGTTTTCTTCTGAGAGTTTTGTAGTTTTGCTGTTACATTAAGGTTATAGATCAGTTTTGAACCCATTTTTGTATACGGTATGAGACAAGGGTCTAGCTTGAGTCTTTTCCATGTAATAACCAGTCCCAGCACCATTTGTTGAAAAGACTATACTTTCCCTCATTGGATAGTTTTGATTCCCTGGTCAAAAAGCAATTGACCGTGAATGTGAGGGTTGATTTCTGAACTCTCAGCTCTATGCCACTGATCTCCATGTGTATCCTTAGCAAGTACCACACTGCCAGGACTACTATAACTTTGTAGTTAATTGTGAAATCAGGAAGTGTGAATCCTCCAGGGTTGTTGTTCTTCTTCAGAAATGTTTTGGCTATTTCGGGTCCCTTGAACTTTCATGTGAATTTTAAGATCAGCTTGTCCGTTTCTGCAAAGAAGGCTTGTGTTGGCTCTGTAGGTAAACTAGGGGAATATTGTGACTTTTAAAATATTAAGTGTTATAATCCATGAGATGTCTTTTCATTTATTTGGATCCTTTCATCTGTTTCAGTAATGTTCTGTGTTTACAAAGTCTCACTATAAGGAGGCTATACATTTGGATGGGAAAAGAATTCCATCTTTATGCTCACTGACCTCTGACTGTGCAGCCTCTAGCGTTTCCTTCAGTAGAGAGTGTAGACAACAGCTCAGAGGCAGAACAAGTAGCCCTGTCACTTTGTCACCAGCAGAAATCACCGTGGGCTCTTCTCACTTAAGAGCGTGGCACACGCCAGCATGTCATCCCCCGCATCATACTGCAAACTTTCGGTCGTTGTTAGACCTGTTCTCATCTAATGGTGCAATGCAGTTGCTCATGTCCTGTATCGTGGGACGCCCTGGTGGCTCAGCGGGCCAAGAATCTGCCTGGAAACTTCCGTGGACAGGGGAGCCTGGCGGGATCGGTGAGTCGGGCGCAGCCGAGCCCACGGCACGCGCACTGCACCATTCCTCAGTTTCGTGACTTTAGTGTGATGGCGTTTGTAATCTATGCTCTTTATTTCATTCATTAAAAAAAAAAAAGCATTCTGAGAGTGTTCACCTGCAGGCTTCCCCAGACTGCCGGAAGGTCCGTGTCACAGAAACAGGAATTGAGAGCCAGGCCGAGGCTAGGCGGACTTCGAAGGGAGAAGGGGAAGCGGTCGTTCCATCACTGCTCCGTGTGGCTGGCAGAGCTTTAGTCCACTTGCAGCTGCTTGGAAACTGACCTTATGCTCCATCTCTGCGTAATCTCGGCTCTTCCTGCTGATTCGGAAGACATCTCAGGCTGTTGCGGTGCCCGGAGGATCCTCCCCACTTGGGAAGGATCACCCCGGAGCGTGAGGCGCCGGCTCGGCTCGGGGCGGCTCCCCGCCCTGCCTGGGTCCTCCGCGCGGGGACCCCGCTGAGCCTCAGCCCGCCGCCTCCACAGGCTGTGTGGTCTCCGTTGTCGGTACTCGGTGGGGAATGCATGCCGCTTCTTTGCATATGTAACTCCTCCTGTGTTCACGGGCTTCTCATGAGGATGAGGTGGCTGGATGGCATCACCGACTCGATGGGCATGCGTCTGAGTAAACTCCGGGAGCTGGTGAAGGGGCCTGGCGTGCTGCGGTCCACGGGGTCTCAAGAGCCGGACACGGCTGAGTGACTGAACCACCACCATCACTTCTGCTTTAATATTTAAATTAGAAGTTGCCTTTGGCCAGAGGTGACATGCTTTGTTTGGCCCACAAATGGAGATGTGCTGGAAAATGTTGCACAGCCAGCTTAAAGAGCAAGGAAACAAGA
>CM035273.1:1485935-1500609 GCA_020226075.1 Hydropotes inermis | reverse complement strand
GCCTGATTTGTAGCATTTGCCTGATTTGTAGCATTTGCCTGATTTGTAGCATTTGCCTGATTTGTAGCATTTGCCTATTTCTGTGATGTGAATATTCCCCAAGTGGCCATGAACATTTCAAGCTGTGAACGTGAATTCACGGAAAGAGGAGTAGAGAGAATAGATACTCTTAGGAGCCTATAGCAGCCAGTTCCAGGAAGCTAACATGGGCAGTGGGGTGTTTGAGAAGACTCAGAGCAGAGGTCAGTGTTTAAAAAGGAGAGTTCCAGTCAAAGTGTAGATTTCTGATTTTTCTTGGAAAATGAGAAATCTGTCTGTGCTGAGACAGCTTTCCCAGGTGCCAGCCACTGGCTGAAAAGCGGGTATGGATGCTCCCTTCGGGCAACACACTGGTCCCGTTCCCACCCTGTCCAGGCTGAGCGTCACCTGCCATTCGTCACTGACCTAAGAGCTGAGGTCCGCCCTGTCTCTTTGAGATGTAAGAACCGAGTGACCTTGCCCCCTGGCTCTGCATCAGAAAATCAAGAAAGACCTGCAGAGCTGTGCCCTCTGTGATACTGCTTTTTAGAAACTGCTTCCGGTCTGACCATGGGGCAGCCAGGCCTCTCCCGATGGGATGCGTGGAGACTGGATCCCACTCCTGTTGATTTCTCTCTGGTCACCCCCCATCAGGAGGCAAAGAAGCCATTCTTCTTAAGCTGTGTAATAAATGAGGTTGAACCGGAAAAGCATGAACTTTGTGACCAGCTAAAGGTTTTCCTCTGGGAAATTAAGACCCACTAACTGGAAATGGTGAGAAGTGACAAGTTCAAAGGAAAGTCAGTAGAGTAATTAAAAATGTATCAAGCTCTGTACAGTACGCAATTGACAAGGCACAGTGAAAGGAAAAGAGCGTCTCTGAGGTCTCGTTGGATACTGGCCATGTTGATTTTGGATAATGCCCAAGTGTCTGTGGGAAAGATCATTCTGAAACCTGGGATGCCAACCCCACCAAAGTGATTGTCTCATAAATACTTCATTATTTATGGGTATTAAGGGACTCATAAAGGGTATTAGGCACTCTAATACCCTGTTCTTGGGTGGGGTGAAGTGCTTCTGCAGATGATTTAGGAATATGAGGCTTAGGAAAGAGCTAAGGGAGAATCTTGGAGTTTCCAGCGCTGGGAGACGAGTGGAAGTTGGTAAGAAAACAGCGATGTTAAGAATTGCATTACTTAAATGTTGGCAAATGTTATTTAAGGATAAAATCAATTTCATTGTGGGAAAGAGAGCTCCATTTTTAAAGACCTGGGGTCTTTAAAGACGCAGTGAGACTTTTTCATGACTCCTCTGTGAAAACCCTCTAGACTCATAATCCCGTGTTCATTTGGGGAGGAGATAGGACCCTGTGCTAACATCCATCCCTTATGGTTCTTTTTTCCAATAAGTGATATTAAATGAAGAGAGGAGAGGGTTTTAAACTGGTGAACAGAGTTTATTAAAAACAGATGCGATAAAGCCACAGTTAAAACACTGAGGTTGGCAGGCAGAAGATAAGGGAATGTGGACGGCAGATGTTAAAGGGAGCATTTTGAAGCAGCAGGAAGATCTGCCTGGGAGGGAAAAGAACGGGTGGGATGCAGAAACAAGCTTTGCAGACTTGAGCATTCCATTTCTTTAAGGAAGCATCAGGAGGCTCTGAAAAGGCAGGGAGTCCAGCGGCCACCACTGGCACCCACTTTGCACCAGATGCTGAGTGTCCTCTAGACACTGGGCAGACACTCCAGGAGGTGCCCAGATTATAACGATTAAATTTGTTGAGCCCTTCACTGCACCAGGCACTGTCCTAAGCAATGGTTTATGTTTGATCCTAAGAACAGCACTCGGTGGTGACAGCCCCACTCACAGATGCGCGCGCTGAGACTTCAGAAGCTTGCCCCTCACCCGCAGCCAACAGGAGGAGGAGCAGGTCCATCTGGCTTCAAAAACCCACGCTTTTTCTAGACTGCGGTGTCACCGACAGAAGCATCAGATTGTATTGTGAACTAATTAATTAGCTGAGCACAAAGCTCCCCCAAAACATGATGTAGAATTGCTGTTCTATGTTCCCAGCACTGATGAAGAAAATTAATTCAAAATATCAGCAAAGATGAAGTCAATCCCACTTCTACTTGATTTTATTCTTTCTTGATAGTTGTTTTTTTTTTTTTTTAACAAAAGCTATTACCATTGCCTTGATTACTCTTTGCCACCTCTGAATTTTCAACAAATCCAGAGTGAGTCAAGGAGAATGGTGGATTCTTTTGATGCTGTATGCAAGGAATCCCTGATCCCGCCAGGGTGCCCTAATGAGAGCCTAAACAAGAGGTGGTATGAATATCACCAAAAGGGCTGAGGGGGCCTGCAGAGAGCAGCCAGTCCTGAGGTTATTTCAGGGTTCCTGTCTCCCATTCTCTTGCAGAGAACATTGTGAGCTGTCTCAGTTCTCCAGGGGAGTCCCTCCCATCTCTGCTTCCAGAAGACTAAGTGGTCTCCTTGACCATGCATGGGTGGAGATTTATGTCAACTCCTCATTAATGGACTTCTGGAATACAGTCCTAAGTCTTTCTCAATACCTCAAATGGTCTTTTCTGTAGTTGGATTAGGGCCTGCCATTTGGAAATGCTGTTTTGTCACGTAATTGGTGGTTGTGTTGAAATTTGTGTTTTGTTTTGTTTTGTTTGTTGTTTTTACTGATCTTCGCAGGGTTTTTTTTTTTTTACTATTTCGTTTTTAAACTCTATCTAGATATAATTTATATGACACATGTATAAAGACTATATGACATGCAGTTTATTTCAAATATGGAATTCAGCGATGTGGAGTACATTTATGGTATTGGGAAATAATCACTACCATCCAGTTGAAAAACATTTCCATCATCCTAAAAATAATCACTACACCCATGAGGCAGTTATTCCCAATTCAGCACCCCGCCCCCCAGCACCTGGCAACTACTTTTTCATTTCAATTATTTCCATTTGGTTATTTTTATATTTCTACTTCTTTCTTGAAAATCACTAGTTTGTTCATTTGTGTCATACTTTCCATTAAGTCTTTTTATTCCTGGTTTCTTTTTCTCTTTGAACCTGCTTATAATGGCTGTTTTGAAGTGTTTTCTGTTAATTACCACATCTGGAGATATTTAGAGACAGTTTATATTGACTGTTTTCTTTCTCTGCATATTTCATGATGTTTTGGTTGAAAATTGGACATCTTGGAATATACATCGTAACTCTGGACTCTTATTTTTCCCCGGAAGGTCATTGTTTCTGACTCTTTAAATTTATTCAGTAGCCTGCCTGGGCTAAATCTGTGAACTGTGTCACCGTGTGATGTGTGACTGCTGATTTATCCGGTCAGAATTTTTGTTGCGCTGTTTTTTTTTAAAGCTTGATTCCCTGAAGGTGAGCTCTGCGTCCCTGCCGCTGGGTGATCGGTCGGTGATTGCAGAGGTTGTCCTCAACCGCCTTGACTCATCACGGGCCTGTCTTCTGCCCACAAAGCTGTGTGTGAGAAGGGAGCGCCTTCAGATTCACGCATTTGCGAGCTTGCCAGAGCCTCGCCTTCCGCGGAGCCCTGCCGCGCCTCCCCTGCGCGCGGCCCAGGGTCGATGGACTCTGTTGGATGGCGCTTGGCGGGCGCTTCTTTGTCTCATCAGGTCAGAGCTCCGCTGCACCGGGAGCCCACACGGAACCGCGGGCCGGCTGTCTCAGTCACCTCGCACACTGCGAGGCCCTCGGGGAACGGGGCATGGGTGGGACGGAAACTTACTTTCCACGGGTTTTGGCGTGTGTGCCCTCCCTTTGTCGCCCCTGGGCGAGGACCCGGCATTAGTCTGATCTCCCGAAGTGAGGGCAGTGAGCCAGCTCATAGCGCCGCACCGGTATTGCTCAAATGAATTAGCAGCGGTAGACACATGCAAAGTGACTTGATATTTAATAAAACAAACAGAAACAGACTCACAGACTTAGAGAACGAATTTACGCTTACAAGAGGGGAGGGGTGGGACGGGGAGGATGGACTGGGAGTTCGGGATTGACATGCACACACTGCTCTCTATTGAAACTAAATGCCTTAAGAAAGGTTAGCATAATTAAACAAAGCTTGATTTCTTGTAGTCTGAGGGAGGCTTCCCAGATGGCACTGGTGGTAAAGAACCCGCCCACCAATGCAGGAATCGTAAGAGGTGGGGGCTCGATCTCTGGGTCAGGAACATCCCTGGAGGAGGGCAAGGCAACCCACTCCCAGATTCTTGCCTGGAGAATGCCGTGGACAGAGGAGCCCGGCGGGCTACGGTCCATGCGGTCACAGAGAGGCGGACAGGACTGGAAAACAGCAAGGAACAGCAGCGTGCCGGCTCCTTGCTTTCCTTGTTTCCCCGCCTGTCTGAGGGAGACCGAGTCCTATCCCAGGTCCCCGCGGAGCAGGGGACTCACCCTCACTGCCCCTGCGCCGCAGCATCGCCGGCTTTATCTGGCACCTAGGGGACAGCGCCTAGTTATCAAGGATTTTCCCCTAGAATTCAAGTTTTCTGTAGAAGTGCATTTGTCTTAAACTTGTTTCTAGGTTAATCATTTGGGTAGAAGCATTTTAATTGATTAAATATTTGTATACTGATATTTATCATGTATCAAAATTTATTATAGTGTCTTAGTGAGAATTTAGCTTTCTAAGCCTGGAAATCACAAAGGATAAGACTAAGAGATCTGACTGATATCTTAAAACTTCTCTGTATTTAACATTTAAAACAATAAGCTACAAAAAAGGTTTCTAGCTAATGAAGAGTTAATGTCTATTATGTATATAATAAAACATGAACATCCCTGCTCTGAGAACAACCTAATATTCCATCAACAGGGAAATGATTAAGCACTCACTGTAGCAGGAGTGAAGCCTACATTTACTGAGCACTTAGCATGCACCTCACATGCATATGGGTCTCATCCAACCTTCAGAAATCCACCCATAACTGTAATCCTATGAAGCTATAAAAAGTGTATTTTGACACAGAATGTGTTCATAATATATGAAGTGGAAAATATGTTATAAGATAATATGGTCCTATTTCTATAAGGGAAAAATATATACATAACCTGATAAGAGAAAGAGAAAAGACTATAAACCCTACAGTGTGATATAAATTGCAAAACAGTGGGTCGTGTGATTCTAGGACATAATTTGTTTTCTTAATGCTTCTCTTTATTTTCTGACTTCTACAATGAAGAAGTAACTTTAAAATTTTATAGAAATCGCAAACTCGACCCCTGTTTTGTTTTGTTTAATGGATTACATGTTATCCTTCCTCTTCAAGAAGTGTATACTGAACATCATTTAAGCCATTTTGGAGGTCTGAAACTCATCATCATTGGCAAGAAAATTACGTGTTTCTGAGCTAGGACGGAATTCTACCAGTGTCAACAAGGAACCAGTGCAGTTAGCATTATTTGTCTTTGCATTAATCTGTGATCTCTAGATTCCTTTCTTTTCTCAGACGTCCCTTTGTCCTGGGGTCAAGTGGCTCTTCCTAACAGGAGTGCACATCCAAATCTCCTAGGAAACTAAAAAAAAATGTATAGCTGTCTTGACCATTTGACTGGAGTTTTTGATTCAACAGGTCTGAGGTGGGGCCTTGGAAGCTCCATTTAAAACAAACTCCGAAGCTTCCTTTTTATCTTCCCCGAGAGCCAGCGGTAGAGTCAGCATGCCTTCTGCTGCCATTGTCAGCTGCCTTATTTTCTCAGGTTGTCTGTGTGAAGACCCAAGAAAGGCTTTCTTCCTTCCAACAGCACAGTGGAGCAGTCACCCTCAGACTTGTTCAGATGTTGTTATTGCTCAGTCGCAGCCAGCTTTTTGCAACCCCATGGACTGCAGCACGCCAGGCCTCCCTGTCCGTCACCAACTCCCAGAGCTTACTCAAACTCATGTGCATCGAGCTGGTGATGCCATCCAACCATCTCATCCTCTGTCACCTTGAATTCTTACTCCTTTCAGACTACAGTGAAACATTGTGACATTCATTTCTCTTATAAAAACTTGACATTTAATTCTCTTATAAAAATTCAGGGCAGTTTTATTAGCAGTACCTATGACCGTGTTTTCTGTACTCGCTCATTTTCATACAAGTATTAGCATTCACTTGGATTGCTGCTGCTGCCAAGTCACATCAGTCGTGTCCGACTCTGTGCAACCCCATAGACGGCAGCCCACCAGGCTCCCCTGTCCCTGGGATTCTCCAGGCAAGAACACTGGAGTGGGTTGCCATTTCCTTCTCCAATGCAGGAAAGTGGAAAGTGAAAGTGAAGTCGCTCAGTCGTGCCCGACTCTTAGCGACCCCGTGGACTGCAGCCCACCAGGCTCCTTTGTCCATGGGATTTTCCAGGCAAGAACACTGGAGTGGGGTGCCATTGCCTTATCCATCACTTAGATTAGGTCAAGACAAAAATGCAGAATGTGTTATAAGGACAAGGGGGAAGTTTCTGGAACTGCAGGGCAGGAAACACAGCCCCGCCTCACAAGAGCCCTAAACCAGGAGGGAGAAAATCAGCGGGAAACAGCGGTCACTGCTCAGTCTCTGATCTTTGATCCTGCTTTCTGCTTCTCCCCCTGTTGAAGGTGAGGCCACCCCTCAGCCTGAGTTTATATCTTCTGAGCTGAAACAACTAACAGTGACTGCCTAGGGCTTCACAGGCCTGCCTCTACATTCCTTCAGTTCAGTTCAGTCGCTCAGTCATGTCTGACTCTTTGTGACCCCATGGACTGCAGCACGCCAGGCTTCCCTGTCCATCCCCAACTCCCAGAGCTTGCTCAAACCCATGTCCATTGAGTCGGTGATGCCATCCAACCATCTCATCCTCTGTTGTCCCCTTCTCCTCCCGCCCTCAATCTTTCCCAGCATCAGGGTTTTTTCCAATGAGTCAGCTCTTTGCATCAGGTGGCCAAAGTACTGGAGTTTCAGCTTCAGCATCAGTCCTTCCAATGAACACCCAGGACTGATCTCCTTTAGGATGGACTGGTTGGATCTCCTTGCAGTCCAAGGGACTCTCAAGTTCTTCTCCAACACCACAGTTCAAGAGCATCAATTTTTTTGGTACTCAGCTTTCTTTATAGTCCAACTCACATCCATACATAACTACTGGAAAAACCATCGCTTTGATTAGATGGACCTTTGTTGGCAAAGTAATGTCTCTGCTTTTTAATATGCATCTAGTTTGGCCATAAATTTTTCTTCCAAAGAGCAAAGGAGCAAGGGTCTTGTAATTTCATGGCTGCAGTCATCATCTGCAATGATTTTGGAGCCCCCAAAAAAGTCACTCTTTCCATTGTTTCCCCATCTATTTGCCATGAAGTGATGGGACCAGATGCCATGATCTTAGTTTTCTGAATGTTGAGTTTTAAGCCAAGTTTTTCACCTCTCTTTCACTTTCATCAAGAGGCTCTTTAGTTCTGCATTCCCTTAGAGCGTCGGATTGGTCGTAAGTAGGACAGCTGTTTATTATTTGTCCAATCAAATAAAATCTTGGGGGTAGGGGGCCCTGGGTCAGGCAGGATGAACATAACTGCCAAGGCAAAGTCCCCAGGGCGGAAACAGGCTGACTGAAAACCAGAATCTTCTTTATCTCTTAGCATGAATCCCTCTTCCTGTAGACCTTGAGACGTGGCCCACCGTAAGTGGTCAGGGCATCTACAGCCATGGTCGTGTCCCACACCCCAGCGGGGAGCGTTCAGAGTCCCGTGAGCGGCAGCGGGCAGAGGCCCCGGGTTCCAGGTATGACGCCTGTCAGCCACCATCCGTGGGCAAGGTTACGTCACCCACAAACACACCCAGCACGCAATACAGAAGGAAAAAGACAAAATTGCAACATAAATTCCCCTTTATTAAAAAGAATGGGGGTTAGGAGCCCCTGTGGCATCATGTCCAATTACTCACTTCATGGCAAAGAGACGAGGAAACAGTGAGAGACTTTAATTTCTTGGGCTCCAAAATCACTGCAGATGGTGACTGCAGCCATGAAATTAAAAGATACTTGCTCCTTGGAAGAAAAGCTATGACCAACCTAAACAGCATATTAAAAAGCAGAGACATTACTTTGCCAACAAAGGTCCGTCTAACCAAAGCGATGGTTTTTCCAGTGGTCATGTATGGATGTGAGAGCTGAACTATAAAGAAAGCTGAGTGCTGAAGAATTAATGCTTTTTTAACTGTGGTGTTGGAGAAGACTCTTACGGGTCCCTTGGACTGCAAGGAGATCCAACCAGTCCATCCTAAAGGAGATCAGTCCTGGGTGCTCATTGGAAAGACTGATGCTGAAACTCCAATACTTTGACCACCTGATGCAAATAACTGACTCATTGGAAAAGACCCTGATGCTGGGAAAAATTGAAGGCAGGAGGAGAAGGGGACAACAGAGGATGAGATGGTTGGATGGCATCACTGACTCGATGGACATGAGTTTGAGCAAGCTCTGCGAGTAGGTGATGGACAGGGAGGCCTAGCATACTGCAGTCCATGGGGTCGAAAAGAGTCGGACATGACTGAGAAATTGAAGTAAACTGATCCCACATTTGTGTAGAGTGTGTACGGCATCCTGAGGGCCAGACAGAGAAAAGTGAAGCTGGGCTTTTAAAAGCACAGGTAGCAAAACGCACACACACTGACGTAAGCAAGCCAGGATCCAGCTTGCTCTCGGCGTCCCCGGGTAGGCTGGGGTAGGGCACCTGCTTCTCCATCACGTTGCTCTCTCGACTGCTCTGAATGCCAGGCCCTAGCCTGGGGGTTCTTCACAGGCTCTAAAATATGGACTCAGCAGAGACAGACATGCCTAGTGCAGGATTCTTCAGGTCCCACTGGGGCTGGTTGTGATTTTAGGTGATACATGGACAACGCCATCTTTAAATGGGTGATTTTTTTTTTAACCTTTGTTTAATCTTCTCAGAAGCAATATGCAAAATATACCAAATTATAAGATCATTTCAGCTATGCATCTGAGCCATTTTTGAGATTAATGTAGTCAACAAAAAGTATACTAAGTGGAAGCCATCAGAAATGTCATAAAACATAGTTTAATGTTATCAGTTAAAGAATGGAACCCGCACATACACACACATATATGAAGCTATAAAAATATTTGTGGATATATATTAATAAAGTTCATTTACAAAATTAATGGGGATTATATTGCTGACCTCGTGGGGTTGTTTAGAAAATTAAGTGAGATAATATATATGTAAAGTGTGTGCATGTAACAGATACTCTGTATTTTTTTAAAATAGGGCCAAAATATTAAATTCTATTTCTTTTTTATTGTGGCTGTTTTATTTTTTATTGGAGTGTAGTTGCTTTACAATGCTGTGTTATAACACAGCATTGTAAATGAGCATTTAATTGGCATTTATCTACTCCACTTTTTATTTAAATGGTACACACACGTACACACACACAAAACCATTTTGTGATTCTTGCTCTCTTTGTTTCGGAGGAAGTTTAGAGTTTTAAAGTGCTGCATTTACATAACATCATTATTGGGTCCAGGACCATCCAGGCCAGAGGTCAATATGGGCTCATCGTGGAGAGAGTCCTCCTGGAGACCTGAAAAGCCTCATCCAGGTTGCATTGGGACTGGAACTGGCCCCATGGGTTGTCTTCTCTTATTGTCAAGAAGTACTTGAATCTTATTTCAAATCTTAAAAAATTAATTTTGTCTCCAACTTTGAAATTAAAGAATAAAAGTCACTTATCATCGCACCAGCCAGAGTTAGGCCTTCATTTTTGTGTGTTTCTTTCCAGACACTGTGTATGGTTTTCATGTGGTTGAGATGAAATATTTCTAAAATACATGAGCCCACTCTGCTGTCTCAGTAAGTAGAGTTGTTGTTTGGGATTCTGCGTGGCCTCCAACACTGAAGGACTGCAGGTGTAGGGGTATCAGAAACGGAGCTCTCTCACCCTTATTCACCTTATGCCCTTGGGGACTTTGTAAATGTCCTCAAATCTCTGATGCACCTTGCTTCTTGTTAACGGTGTCCTGAAACGTGTGTATATGAGAAATCCCAAGGAAAACAGAGTGTTTGTCAGTGGGTTTCAGGACACTGAGCACCGATTTATCTGTGAGTTATTAGATCGCTTCTGACTCAATAGTTGGCTTTGAATGTGTCGTCAGGTTTTCTTTCTGAAACAACCAGGGGAAAGTGCTGGTTGTCCAGGTGGGTTTTGAGGGCCCAGATGAAAGGCACCGCTGTCAGAGAGCAAAGTCCCGAGTGCCCGGAGCAGAAAGGCAGCATCTGTGAGAACCCGATCCTGCCGCGGACAAAGTGAAAATCAGGCTGCACGTGATGTTTGCAGAATTATTCAAAAGGGTTTCTTCTGCTTAACAGAGAAAGCCCCGAACCACACCCTCTGTCCTACCAAACCAACAAAATTCTTCCTTTCAGGGGAGGCAAGCAGTGTAAACAATCCTCGAACTGTGTGTATTTGGCTTTGGCGTGCATCCCAGTTTGATATAAATCATGTAGATGATCTACACCTGGATAAATAGGGATGGGCCATAGTAAAAAAAAAAAAAAAAAAGAAAAAAGAATAAAACTAGAAAGGGCTTCATGTAGGAACCCTGGTGCAAGAAGGTGAGTTCACTTTCCACTCTCAGAACCCCAGAATAGGTGTCATGAGTGTGGCTTAATTTTTTGTCATTGGCCCTCTCTTGAAGCTCAGTGGTGTTTGACCCTAATGGAGTCTGAACTGGAAGTAGATTCTGCATAATGAAACTACACTTAGTAAGCCGCTTTCCTGGAGGCCTCCAGGACACAAGGCCTTTCTACTTCTTGGAGAGAAAGTTCCCTCCCTCACAGAAGACAAGGCCTAATCAGCCCCACATTTATTAGGCAGGCCTCTAAGTGTGAAGCAGTGGTTTGAACAAAGGAAAATAGTAATTTTATCCAATTAGCAGTGGTTATTTTTGTTGCCTTGACTTGTTCACATGAAAGAATGGAATGATTTGGAAACATATTCTGAATATCTGCTATTTATTAAGTTGTATTTGTGTTTGGCCGAGTCCCTTTGCCATCCACCTGAAACTATCAAAACATTGTTAATTGGCTATACTCCCATATAAAAAAAAGTTTTCAAAAACTATATTTGCATCATAAGGGTAGCTGTTTGACTTATGAACATGCCTCTGAATCCTCTACAACTAAGTGAGCTGAGCTTATTGATGGACTTACCCGTTGCAAGGTGCTTGCCTCGTCTGTATCTTAAAATAGTTTCCCTGTCTGTCATATGGCGCGCTCATTTTCTGATTCTCTGACCCGTGGATTGTCAGGCTCCTCTGTCCATGGGGTTCTCCCGGCAAGAACACCAGAGTGGGTTACTATTTCCTCCTCTAGGGGATCTTCCCGACCCAGGGATTGAACCCTCGTCTTCTGCTTTGGCAGGCAGATTCTTTACCACTGCACCACCCGGGAAGCCCCTATAGTATGGGGGTGATGATAATCACCACTCACAAATTGTGCTGAGGAACAGAGAATGACCTAGGCAAGGTGGTGAGAACCATGCTTTTCACTAAACTCACTCCCAGTACAGAACGGGCAGGGGACTCTCTGAAATCGTCATCCTATGTCCCAGGGGTGTCTCCACTCCCAAAGCCTGTCAGGGTCGGTGACCCCCCTGAGGGTGTCTTGTTCTTTGTATGGCAAACCCAGTCTTGACACAGGGGGGGCAGGGTCTCATCGTCAGGAATGTCTCATGAAGTGGACTCCTCTGCAAATACGTGGGTGCTCCATTAATTCTGGCTGAGGATGGAGACATTCGTGGAGATGAACATGTGTGGTGTGGTGCATGTGCGTGCCGAGTCACTCAGTCGTGTCTGACTCTGCGACCCATGGACTGTAGCCTGTCAGGCTCCTCTCTCCAGGCAAGAATACCGGAGTGGTCCGCCATTTCCTTCTCTGGGGGTCTTCCGAACCCAGGGATCGAACCCACGTCTCTTACATCTCCTGCACTGGCAGACGGTTCTTTACCACGCGTGCCACCTGGGAAGGCACCTACCAAGGGTGCCACCAATCATCACAGAGAAAGCGCGTTGGATGCCAGCCTCGGCACACAGCCCTTCCACTTATAAGAGTGTCTTCACTTACGGACGAGAGAAAGCTGAGGCTTCGAGGGGTTAAGTGAGACTCCTGCGTGTGTTCAAAGCCTGGTGGCAAAGGCAGGACTCTGTCTTGGGTGGTCAGACCCCGGAAGCCATGGTCCCGACCCTGAGCTTACACAGCCGCCTTCCGCACGTTCTCATCCCCCTTCCCCCGGCCTGGTGGCTGGAATCAGTGACGTGAGCGGGGCATTCTTTCCTGGGCCCCCTCCCCGCGGCCCATTCCCCTCCTAGTTCCGCGTAGCTCTCGGGAACTGGGACCTTTAGGAGCTTCTAAACGGGGACACTGTAATGATTCTTCACACGTCACACTCAGTTTCCATCTCTTTGTTTTCCGGATTTCCAGTCGAACTGGAAAGCTTCAGAATGTTATGAGTTTGAGGGATTTTGTGTTCAGTAACACTTTGGGAATTTTAATGGCAACTTGGGTTATTTTATCCAGGAGCTTTTCCCATGAAAAATCAGGTATTTTTGGAGATGGAAGATTATATGGGAAACTAGACAGCCCCACCCCCAGGAGAAAAAGGTGTCTCTTCCCCGCTCTTGGGCCAGAGAGACCTTGAAGGTCATCTCCTGCCTTTGAAGACTTCTGTTTTCGTCTGCCGTGCTCCCTAGCTAAAAGGAAGCTTGGCTCTTACCCAGACGTCTGGGCTCCGTCTCTCCGCCTCCTCCGGAGCCGCCCCATCGTTATCTCGGCACGCTTCTGCCGGCCAGGAGTCCGCTCCCGTCCGGTGGTCATCCTCAGCTCTTTGTCTCCTGAGCTGTCCGCTTTCTGACAGCTCACGCTGCTCCTCGGTCCAGCGTCCCTTCAGCATCAGTGTCCCTCTTCCTAGCAGGCCTCTGACCCCACCCCTCCTCCAGAACACGGGCAAGCAGAGGCCTCACTTCGTTCCTTGCGCCTTCTTTCAGGCTGTCCGGCCCCCTCCCTGCGCTCTTGGGCGTCAGGAACTGAGTCATGTGGGGGCTTCTCGCTGGGACCTTTTCTTCTCTCAAAGCGGTAACCTCATTCTCTGTAGAGACTTGCAAATCCATCACTCTACAGGCTTCTCTTTGATGAGCTTCCGAAAACACCAGTTGTCAGAAGCCTGGTTTCTGTCTTGGCGCAGCAAGCGCCCAGCTGGCGGCAAGTCACATGGGCCTTGTGACAACGTGTGTCCCCGTGTCTGGGGACTCTGTGACCTGCTTGATAATCGTATCTTTTAAAGAATATCTTTTTAAGATTAATTAATTTATTTTAACTGGAGGCTAATTACTTTGCGATACTCTAGTGGTTTCTGCCGAACGTCGACATGCATCAGCCATGGGTGCACACGTGTCCCCATCCTGAACCCCTCCCCCCCCCCCCCCACCCCTCAGGGGCGCCCCGGCGCCAGCTCTGAGCGCCCTGCTTCTTGGAAGACTTTGTGTGAGCATCTGAAACATTCCGCCAGAGTGGTTTCGTGAGGGTGATAGCTGTTCTGTTTCTGCCCCAGGCACTGTCCTCATGGGCTGATCAGGAGAAGACTCTGCCTTACTCAGATTTGGCAAGGAAGGTGGGAGAGTCCCGGGGACCCCTCTCCTTGTGACGCCCTGTCCTCTCAAGCCTGGGGACTGACCGCTTTCCAGCTCCAGTCTGCTGTTAGCCAACAGCCCAGCCGCGGTCCCCAGACGCTCACGCCCGCCCTGCTCTCCTCTCGGCGCTTCCAGCCCTCCGCACTCCTTCCTGCTTTGGGCCCCTGCTCACTTAGCTTTCCTTCTCTTCTCTGCAGCCTCCTTCGCTTAATCTGAGGGCGCGCCATCTTCTGTCACTCTGCGGCAGGAGCCCCGCCCACTTTTATCTCCTCTCTAGCCCTTGCCTGAAATGCTGGATGTTAGAGGCAGAAGCTGTCCCTTGATTTGCACATGCAGGATACGGAAAGTGGCAGAACCACCAAGGTCTGAGCCTCACAAGTCCCTATCCATTTGTGGGGACACCCTGTGGGCACAGACCAGATGCCACCCACTCTGTGATCCTGGATTGTTGTCCTTGAGGGTGGCAGTTTATTAATAGCACACTAACGAGATGCTTAGCTTTGGGTCTTTATATACAAAATCCATTGCCTTCCAAAATCAAGGACGTTATTTTCTTCTTCTTGTCATTTTTCTTGATGTTCCCTTGAGTCTGATTTCAAACAAACAAGGACAGGCAGCAATTTGTGTCCCGAGGAGCCAGGAACAGGGGCTCCATTTATTTTGTAATTTGAAATTTCTTTGTCTCCAAGAAGATCCTGCGTTTAAAAAAAAAAAATCATAATTGAGAGTCTTGCAAAGGTTTTGTGCTTCCTTGTGAAGCTGTGTGATGCTACGTGTCATTACCGAGGGCCTTGGTACGAGCCGGGCCGGAGACGGAGGTTTCCAGTGGGAGGACCTCTGCTGAAGGCCGGGCAGACCGAGTGAGTGGGTGGTGCTGGGGGAGCTGCTCAAGGCCGATCCTGGGAGGGTGGGAGGGGCTGGGAGAGGTAGGAGGGGCTTGGATGGAAGGATAGGAGGGGCTTGAG
>CM035273.1:1468066-1485925 GCA_020226075.1 Hydropotes inermis | reverse complement strand
TGGGAGCGGTGGGAGGGGCTTGTGTGGGCGGGGCGGGGATGGGTGGGCGGGGCGGGGCGGGGATGGGTGGGCGGGGCGGGGCGGGGATGGGTGGGCGGGGCGGGGCGGGGATGGGTGGGCGGGGCGGGGCGGGGATGGGTGGGCGGGGCTTGGGTATCCTCTCCTGCTGATCCAAATTACCCTATGACCTTGACCACTCTATCTCCCTGGGTTTCAATCCTTTATCTAAAAAGTGAGGCAATTCACTCAGGGCATTTCTTCTTAACTCTGTCATATCCAACGCCTTCCTTTTTTATGTCAAAAATTTTCTTACGGTACTAAAAAGAAACTTCAAAAAATAAGATATTCCTTCGCTACCCTGAAATGTAACAGTATAAATAAAATAAGCCGTCAGTGCACATAATTTCACTCTCCCCAGGTGGTACAGTGGTAAAGAACCTGCCTGCCAGCGCAGGAGATGCAGGAGTCACGGGTACCATACCTGGGTCGGGAAGATCCACCCCCTGAAGGAGGAAAAGGCAACCCACTCCAGTGTTCTTGCCTGGAGAATCCCATGCACAGAGGAGCCTGGCGGGCTACAGTCCATGGTCCCAAAGAGTTGGACACGGCTGAACGCACGTATAATTTCACAAACGACAGTATACTGACTTAATTCTAATATGAACAAAGAAAGGAAAATATTTCACAGTAAAATTGCGTGTGTAGTGATAGCTCGATTCTAGGGTCTGACTCTGAAGGGGGCTGGTGCTGAAGTTGCAGGTGCACTGACGGGTGTGCTGTAACAGGCTGCACTGCTGTCTGTGATGGGGTTGTCTGAGATGGAGCGTTCGAGTCCTCTAGGCAATGAAACCAACGGGGAGGAGAGAAGAGGAGATGTACTATAGAAATCGGCTCAGGAGTCCCATACGCTGCTGTCTGCAAGCTGGAGAACCAGGGAAGCTGGTGGTGTAACTCAGTCAGGGTCCAAAGACTTGAGAATTGAGGGGCAGATGGGGTGAGTCCCGACCTGGGTCCGAAGCCTGAGAGCCAGGAGCCCTGGGTCCGAGGGCAGGAGAAGACGGATGTCTCACTGCAAGCAGGGGGCACATTCTCCTCAGTCGGCCTCTGTGGTCCGTTCAGGCCCTCAACTGATCAGATGATGCCCACCTGTCGTGGTGAGGGCCATCTTTACTCAGTCTGCTGAGTCAAGTGCTAATGTCTTCCAAACACATGTTCATAAACCCACTGAAGAACAGTGTTTCACCAGCTGTCTGGGCATGCCTTAACCCAGGTGAGCTGGCACATAAACCATCACTTAATGGTGAACAACTCCTGGTTACACTTAAGATAAATGACTCTTCCCTCATGTCCGACTCTGTGCAACCCCATGGACTGTAGCCCACCAAGCTTCTCTGTCCATGAAATTTTCCAGGCGAGAATACTGGAGTAGGTTGCCATTTCCTCCTCCAGGGGATCTTCCCGACTCAGGGATTGAACCCAGGTCTCCCACATTGCAGGCGTATTCTTTACCACTGAGCCACCAGAGAAGCCCCATATAAACATAGTGCCTCCCAAAATGGTCTACATGATTAGGTTCTAGGTTCAGATAAATCCAGATAGGTTTTCTGTACCCACGAATATCCAGCAGGATGTCTGAAAGTCTTCGGGATTCAGGATGCTCTTTAAGGGGCTGACTGCACTGTAGGATGCAGGAACCGCGTATTTCCTGAACGCCCTGTGGGGGCAGCACTGCCCTGTTGAGAATTCAGTCTTTCATGAGCCCAGCATCTGCTGCTGAAACTTGGACTTGCCCGTGCACGCGTTACCTGGAGGATCTCATTTAACACATCTGACTCAGCTGCTCTGGGCTGGGTCCAGGATTCTGCCTTCCTTGATATCAGGCTTCCAGGTGCCATGGCTGCTGTTGGGCTGGGACCACAATTTGAGTAACAAGGACCTACAGAACTCACATGGCACCTTCCTTTTTTTTGTTGTTATGCCATATAGTATGCAGATCCTAGTTCCTTGACCAGGGATCGAACCCTTGCCTCCTGTAGTGGAAGCAGAGTCCTAACTACTAGATCACCAGGGAAGTCCCCCATGGTGTCTTCTTGCACTAAATTTCTGTGAATTCAGAGCTTGGCTCTCCAAAGTGGGGTGTCTTTGAGAACCACCTGCTATCAAAATTCCTGGAGTGCTTGTCAAAAATACAGGTCCCAGAGCCTCACCTGGATGTCTTCTTTTAAAAAATATTTTATTAGTATTATTATTTTGGCTGAGCCAGGTCTGAGTTGAGGCACATGGGATCTTCAGTCTTCATTTGCGACATACAAAGTCTTACCTGCGGCATGTGGATCTAGTTCCCTGACCAGGGATCGAACCCCTGCATTGGGAGTACAGACTTAGCCACAGGGCCACCAGGGAAGTCCCACCTGGTCACCTGGAATCAGGAGCCCCCTGCATCTTAATAACTAATTCCCTGAGTCTGTGGCCTTAAAACCAATAATGTTGAAAACCTCCAAGTACATTTCTTGACATCTGTGGATGTTGAGGGTCTTTGTGGAACAAAGCCCTGATTCTCCATCCAAGTCTCAAATGTGGCACAGGTCAAAAAACTGTCCTCAAATATCATATGACAGCACTTATATGTGGAATCTAAAAAATGATGCAAATGAACTTGTCTTTATAAAATAGAAATAAATTCACAGACTTAGGAAATAACCTCTGGTCACCAAAGGGGAGAGCATGGGGGAGGGATTAATTCAGAGCCTGGGATTAACATAAAGTAGGGAATCAACCAGGACCTGCCACACAGCGCAGGGACCTCTGCTCAGAGCTCTGTAATGACCTACAGGAGGAGAGAATCTGGAAAACAATAGGTATATGTCTGCCTAAGTCACTCTCCATACACCTAAAACTAACACAACATTGTGAATCAACTAAATTCCAACATAAAATAAAAATTAAAAAAGCAACCTGTCCTGGTTCATCAGATTGAGGTTGGAAAGTCATCCACTCATCTGAGGTTTTGGAAATCTTCTATTTCAGGGGTTCCTCACCTCCAGGGTCTAATGCCTGATGATCTGAGGTAGAGCTGGTGTAAAAATAATAGAAATATAGTGCATGATAAGAGTAATGTTCTTGAATCATCCTGACACCATCCCCACCACCTCCAGTCCATGGAAAAATGGTCTTCCATGAAACAGGTTCCTGGTGCCAGAAACGTTGGGGAAGGCTGTTCTATTTTGTGACTGGGTGGTGGTTACATAGATGTTCAAGACTTTTACAAATGCATTCACTTTTTTTCTGATTGTATGCTACATTTCTCTCTTTGGTGGCTTTAATATGTATAGTCAGTTAGCCCAGGGAAAGCAGGGAAGGAATTGCTATTTACTACTCAAGCCCAGGGCTTCCCTGGTGGCTCAGATGGTAAAGCATCCGTCTGCAATGCTGGAGACCTGGGTTTGATCCCTGGGTCGGGAAGATCCCCTGGAGAAGGAAATGGCAACCCACTCCAGTACTCTTGCCTGGAAAATCCCACGGAATCCCACGGACAGAGGAGCCTGGTGGGCTGCAGTCCGTGGGGTCGCAAAGAGTCGGACACGACTGAGCACACACGCAGCCATTAGCCTTTATCTCCCAGCTGTGTCATCTGTTGGTTTCATTTATTCTAATCTGCAGGTGGGAGAGGGTCACATGGAAGACACAGAGAAATGTTTTCTTTTGTTGTCCTGAGACCCAGCAGAGAGCTGTTGACCTGCTCTACTTCGGGAAAAGCCGCCGGGAGCTGCTGGAGGAGGGGCTGAGTCTCTGTCCCTGGGTCCAGCACATCCCTCCTACCCCAGGGACACGGCATCTCTGCCCCGGTGGCTCAGCCACGTACTGGCAGGTGCGGCCACCGGTGTTACAGGTGAACCTGCGGAGGGTGTGTGTGTGTTCCCTAAATGAGGCCTCTGACCTCTGACGAATTACCGGCCCTGTCGTTTCCTGGCTCTTCCCCAGCCCGGCTGCCCTCACAGGTGGGTTCGCTGGTCCACCTTCCGATACCGAATAGAGACCACTCGCCCTGTGGGCATCCAGCGAGGGGAGTTCAGCGAGTCCACCCTGGGGCTGCCCCACCCTGACCTTGTACCCTGGTTGCAAGAACTGGGACTTCTTAGGACTTTCCTGGTGGTCCAGTGGCTTAGACTCTGCGCTCCCAGTGCAGGGTACTGGGTTCGATCCCTGGCCAGGGAATGAGATCCCGCCTGCAGGCCCCTACTGAGACCCAGTGTAGTCCAAATTAATAAATTAAAAAAGAAAACTCGGACTTCTTCCCTTTGGCCACGCCTCCGCGTCAGCCCACGTCTGGCATCCATGTCTCTGCCCCAAGTCCTGTCCTGCTCTCCTGCGTGGCCTTGCAACTGGCCTCTGGCTAACCTTCCATGGCTGTGCCGCAGACTGTCACCCCTGCGATGTCCAGGGTCACACTGACTCTGCACCCTGGGGGCCCGACGCCACTGCTGTGTGCGGGCATCGACGTCAAAGCCACCCCCCCCCCCAACCGGCCTTTTTTAAATGAAGTGACTCATTTGAGCCACCACTTGTCCTTTTTTTCTTTTAATTAATGTTGTTGGCTGCGCGTTCTCTGGCTGCGGTGGGCAGGGGGCACTCTTCACTGCGAGGGCAGGCTCCTCACCGCGGTGGCCTCCCTGCAGAACGCAGGCTCTAGGCGCTCGGGCTTCAGTGGTTGCGGCTTGCAGGGCCGAGAGCACCGGTTCGGGCGCTGGGCGCGCAGGCTTAGCTGCTCCGCGGCCTGTACAATCTTCCCGGACCGGGGATCGAACCCGTGTCCCCTGCGCTGGCAGACAGACCCCTGTCCACTGTACCGCCAGGGAAGTCCCCGCCTCTTGTTCCCGCTCCACCAGGCCGTGCGAGTGGAAGGCGCTCAAGCGTCCAGGAGAGCTGGATGGGCAATACCGTAGGCTCCTTCTGGATGGCAGGGCGTTCCTAGAATGTCTGAGAACTGCTCCTTTCTCCCAAGGCTTACCAAAAAAATACAGATGATCTGTTTGTACCCAAGTAATCAGTAAATGTTACTAGGAGAAATATCTAAAGCAAAATGAAACTGGCAACGGTTAACACTGAACATAATAAAATGTCACAGATGAGAAACTCATGATGTATGTTTGTTTGTAATTTTGAAAAGTACACCAATTTAACTGGGAAAAATTAGGTATAATAGAAAAACCCACAGAAAATAAAACCAGCAGAAGGAAACATCCACATTTAAAATTGATTTTTTTCTCAATATCATTTTTATAGAAATACAACAAACAATCCTAATATTTATATGGAATTACATACGACTTCAAAGAGCCAAAGCAATCTTGAGAAAGATTATATTTAATACATTACAAATACTGAGCCATTATGTCATACAACTGAAAGTAATATCATGTATGTCAATTATACCTTAATTTAAAAAGTAAAAATTGATTTTTTAAAGATCAGAGGAATCAATCTTGGAACAATCGGGATATGGAGATTTTGACCCAGGAAATTGCTGTTGGATAATTGGAGTAAAAAAGAAAACTCAGATTATCACAAGGCTTGACTGAGAGCACTTATACAGACAAAAATAACTGAAGATCCATATTTTTGGTAATATTTTTAGTAGGAAGAAATTGTGTTGAAAGGAAATTTTTAATGGAAAAAACAAGGTAATATTTACCTGCACAGAATGGAAAAATTGTTGAGGGATTAAAGTGGTTTATGAATTCACTGAGAAAAAGACTTTCTCAATGGAATTTCTTCAGTGTTGGTAAAATTCAGATTAAAATATATGTGTGTGCTCAGTTATGTCTGACTTTTTGCGACCCCATGACTGTAGCCCACCAGGGTCCTCTGTCCATGGGATTCTCCAGGCAAGAGTACTGGAGTGGGTTGCTGTTTCCTCCTCCAGGGGATCTTCTGGACCCAGGAATAGAACCCGAGTCTCTTGTGTCTCCTGCATTGTCAGGGAAATTCTTTTACCGTTGCACCACCTGGGAAGCCCAGATTAAAACATACATAGACTTAAAGACAGAACAAAAAATGTTTTTAAGGGGAAAGCATCAACTGGATCAATTGGAATCTTTAAAAATGAGTATGGAGGGGGGCAAAGGAGACATGGTGGCTTGAGGCCAGTTTAGACTGGATCCTGGGACAGAAAAAAAAAAAGGATGGTGGTGGAAAAACTGGTCGTCGGTGAAGTCTAAATAAGTCGAGTTCAGTGGACAGTAATGTTGGTTTTTTAGATTTGGCAAAGGTATCACAGTAATGTTACATTTTTACATCAAGGAAAACTAGTTGAGGCGCTAGAGGAATTTTCTGTATTATCTCTTTAACTCTTCTGTAAGTCTCAAATTCCTCCCCAGATGCGGTGGGGTCAAGAGGGCCTGGACCAGAGGGGAAAACAACGAAAAGCTACTGCTTCTCCCCCGTGAGCCCTGCGCGCACTCCCCAGAGGAGCCCGTCCTTGCGCCAAACTGACTTCATTCTGGGTGCTTGTACCTGATTCCGTGGCCTCCCTGGTGCCTCAGTGGTGAAGAATCCGCCTGCAGTGCGGGAGATGCGGTTCAACCCCTGGGTCAGAAAGAGCCCCTGGAGAAGGGAATGGCAGCCCAGTGTCGTTGCCTGGGAAATCCCATGCACAGAGGAGCCTGGAGGGCCAGAGTCCGTGGGGTCACAGAGTCAGAACTTAGCGACAGAGCAACAGCTACAAGCTGCGGCCATGCCCGCCCCCAGCACCCACGAGTGCCCGGCCAGCCTCTGCCCCTCCCGACAACACCCTCCCCGGGCCCAGACAGCCTGCTGCCGCTCATCCCGGCGCCCGATCCCTTGGACCTCCCAGTGTGTGGACCCGGTGCTCCACCTTGGCCACACAGTGAAGTCACCTGGGGCGTTTAACAGTTCCTGGTGCTGGTTCACCGCTCCCAGAGGTCCTGATTTAAGTCGTCTAGGGCATGGCCGGGCTTCTGGATACTAAAAGCCTCGCCAAGTGACTCTAATGTGTAGCCAAGCTTGAGAACCCCTGGGATCACCTCACTAAATCCTATCGGCCCTTGAAAAATCTGGTGACACCCTCACTTAATTACAGCAGCCCTTGTCTGTCCTCCAGACCTTGGAGGTCAGGCATGCTCCTTCCAACACAGATGCCTGCATATATACATCACGTGTATTCTGCTTTCACATATGTTAATTAGCACCCTGCAGGCAAAAGTTTTGTTTTGCAAATTTGTGTCTCCACTGTCTTCCCTGGTGGCTCAGATGGCAAAGAATCTGGCTGCAATGCAGGAGACCCAGGTTTGATCCCTGGGTTGGGAAGATCCCCTGGAGGAGGAAAAGGCAACCCACTCCAGGATTCTTGCCTGGAGAATCCCATGGACAGAGGAGCCTGGTGGGGTACAGTCCAAGGGGTCGCAGAGTCGAACTCGACTAAACGGCTAACAGTCTTTTTCACTTGCGCCTCCACCACAGGCAGGCGTGTGCTTCTGACTCTGAGGATGGTCTTGGGAGTCATCCTGAGAGTGACGGGCAGCGGCGGGTTTCTCTTCTGGAAGCAGATGGCCCTGACCGTCTGGAGGGACGTCACAGTTGGGTGGGGCCCGGCCTCACTGGGGAGCAGCCCCCCATGCCTTCTGGGCGGCCCTTGTCTCCGTCGGAGCTGCTCAGCCCTCTGATCACTTCCTGTCACAGCGGAGACCTTCGGGGGCCCCTGAATGCAGCCTGGGCAGAGCCCCCTCTCACCTGCCCTTAAAGCCCAAATCAGACCACAGCCCCTGGACTCTCACTCAGCCAGTGCCCACGCCAGCCTCCAGGGGAACTGTGCCTTTGAGATGTTTGATCTGGGCTGGGATCCGGCCCTGTCCCAGCCTCGAGTGTCAGCTCCCCAAAGACAGGAGGCAGTTCGGGAGTTTTTCTTGGCTTCTCAGTGTTTTAATCACAGCAGTCGATGGAGTCTCCCCGAGACTGACCGACTCAGTCCCTGAAAGGTAACCGCTGGGGACCTGAGCCCACGTTCCTCGCATGATGCTGGGAGCCAGCCCACTGCTGCTGCAGTTTGGGCTCCACTGGGAACTGCATCACCCCCTGGGGCTGGTTTGGAGCTCATGGTTCCTTGTGAAAATCTGGAGTTTACAAAGACATCAGGCCCACGCCCTCTGCCTGAAGAGACCACATGTGGTGGTGAACGTCTGAGTGGTTTGTAAACTCCCCAAGTGGTTCAAACATGCAGTCCTGATCTGATGTCGGGATTAGCAGACCTTGTCTGTAAAGGGCCAGTGAATAAGTATTTCAGTCTATGTGGCCCCCAGTGTGAAAGCCACTGCGTGAATGAACGCCTGTGTGCTTGGCTACGTTCTAGTAACACTTCATTTGTGAAAACAGTCTGCAGGTGGATGTAGCTCTCAGGTCCTAGTTGGCCCACCCCCAACAGAACTACCTGGAGAGCTACAAAACTGTCTTCTCCCCCAGAGCCGATGAAATCACCTTCTCCATGGCTGGTCCTCAGTGCAGCTCAGTTCAGTGCTCAGTCGTGTCCGGCTCTTTGAAACCCCACGAATCGCAGCACACCAGGCCTCCCTGTCCATCACCAACACCCGGAATTTACTCAAACCCATGTCCATTGAGCCCGGTGATGCCATCCAACCATCTCATCCTCTGTCGTCCCCTTCTTCTCCCGCCTTCAATCTTTCCCAGCATCAGGGTCTTTTCCAATGAGTCAGCTCTTCACATCCGGTGGCCAAAGTATTGGAGTTTCAACTTCAGCATCAGTCCTTCCAATGAATATTCAGGACTGATTTCCTTTAGGATGGACTAGTTGGATCTTCTTGCAGTCCAAGGGATTCTCGAGAGTCTTCTCCAACACAACAGTTCAAAAGCATCAATTCTGCAGCGCTCAGCTTTCTCTATGGTGCAACTCTCACATCCATACATGACCACTGGAAAAACCATAGCTTTGACTAGATGGGCCTTTGTTGGCAAAATAATGTCTCTGCTTTTTAATATGCTGTCTAGGTTGGTCATAACTTTTCTTCCAAGGAGCAAGCGTCTTTTAATTTCATGGCTGCAGTCACCATCTGCAGTGACTTTGGAGCTCAGAAAAAATAGTCTGTCACTGTTTCCCGTTTCCCCATCTATTTGCCATGAAGTGATGGGACTGGATGCCATGATCTTAGTTTTCTGAATGTTGAGCTTTAAGCCAACTTTTTCACTCTCCTCTTTCACTTTCATCAACAGGCTCTTTAGTTCTTTGCTTTCTGCCATAAGGGTGGTGTCATCTTCATATCTGAGGTTATTGATATTTTTCCTGGCAATCTTGATTCCAGCTTGTGCTTCATCCAGCCCAGCATTTCTCATGATGTGCTCTGCATATAAGTTAAATAAACAGGGTGACAATATACAGCCTTGATGGACTCCTTTCCCTATTTGGAACCAGTCTGTTGTTCCATGTCCAGTTCTAACTGTTTCTTCCTGACCTGCATACAGATTTCTTAGGAGGCAGGTCACATGGTCTGGTATTCCCATCTCTAAGAATTTTCCACAGTCTATTGTGATCCACACAGACAAAGGCTTTGACATAGTCAATAAAGCAGAAATAGATGTTTTTCTGGAACTTTCTTGCTTTTTTGATAATCCCTTGGATGTTGGCAATTTGATCTCCGGTTCCTCTGCCTTTTCTAAAACCAGCTTGACCATCTGGAAGTTCATGGTTCACATATTGTTGAAGCCTGGCTTGGAGAATTTTGAGCATCACTTTACTAGCGTGTGAGATGAGTACAATTGTGCGGTAGTTTGAGCATTCTTTGGCATTGGGCCGGGTGGTCCCCAGCTGCTAGCATTCATGAAAACCTCTTCAGCTGAGTTTTCGATCCTCCAGGGTCAAGAACCACAGCTGTTATGTACTGCCATCACACACATCGTCCTCAAAGTCTTCTCTCAGATGATGTCTAGTGTGCTGCAGAGCATCTTTTGTTTCTATGTTTGCTTGATTTTTAAACTTTATTTAAATGAAAGGATTCCAAGCATATTGCTCTCTGCCTGCCTCTCCCTGTCCCACAGTTTTTTAATGTGTTGACCGCACTACATAGGTGTGGTCAAAGGTATAAATCTTGTGCCCACCTTGGTGAGTTTCTACATTTATTGGTTGCGCTCTTCTTCACAGATGTGATAGCCTTGTAACCACCAGTCAAATCAAAGTATAACACACTCAAAGAAGGCCTGTTCCCCTTCCCAGTCAATAGCCTGCTGAGGTTTTTTTGAAGCCTGCTCTGAAATCTATATTCTCTAGGAATAGGTGTCACTAAGGCCCCAAGAATTTGGCGCTTGCTTGG
Organism: Hydropotes inermis; assembly: GCA_020226075.1. NCBI lineage: Eukaryota > Metazoa > Chordata > Mammalia > Artiodactyla > Cervidae > Hydropotes > Hydropotes inermis. The sequence goes on along the minus strand of CM035273.1, from coordinate 1,475,591 downwards.
CCCAAATATCTCCTGGCTGTTACGGGGGTGAAAGCAAGCCTGGGGTGTGCCTGGCACTTCCCACTGCATACCTCGCTGCCATGGCACACGGCACCCTCGGGGGACAAGGTCCGCGGGCCTTCTTGCCCCTCGATCACCAGGAAACAGGTGGCACGCACTTGCGTGGACTCTGCTGGGAAGGCAGCAAGCAAATGAGCGGACAGCTCGTTCCAGCCCAGCGGCAGCTCAAGCTCCGTCTTCGCGTGGCCCCCGGCTTCTCCCGTCCCAGGCGAGCCGGGCACAGCTGGCCGGGGGATCGCGGCTCCCAGGGACCCCGAGTGCAGGAGAGCCCTCGTCCGAAAGGAAATGCGAGCAAACGTGCTCAGCGTTTTTCCCACAGGGAGACATTAGCTTTATTTGTGTGTGTGTGATGAAATTGGCATAGCATAAAATTCACCTTTTTGAAGAAAAAAGTTTCATTTTACTTATGCTGCGCTGGGCCTCTGCTGCTGCAGGCGGGCTTCCTCTCCTCGTGGTGCATGGGCTTCTGGCTGTGATGCTTTCTCTGGGTGCAGGGTCCCGGCTGTAGGTGCTTCAGTAGTTGTGGCCTGCGGCAGGTGGCATCTCCCCAGACCTGGGATCAAACCCATGCCCCTGCATTGGCAAGCAGACTCTTAAGCACCAGACCACCAGGGGAGTCCCTCAAATTTGCCTTTTTTAAAGTGTTCAGTCAGGGTCCTTTAATACGTTCACCACATTCATGCCACCAATACCTGTATCTAGTCCTGGAACATTTTCATCACCCTAGAGAACAACTCCACACCCTTTAAGAGCCACCCTCGTTCCGCCGCACCCCTCAGCTCCTGGCGACCGCCCGTCTGCTTGCTGCCTCTGTGAATTTAACCAGGACAGCTCGTATAAAGACAGTCATTTGACATCATGGCCTTTGGGATCTAGCTTCTTTGATTAAACATAACGTTTCAGTGGTTCATCCACACTGGCGTATATCAGTGCTTCATACTTGATGGACATCTGGGTCGTTACCACCTTTTCGCTATTCTACATAGTGCTGCTATAAACATTTGTATATACGTATTTGATCACTGGTTTTCAGTGTTTAAGGTGTAAATCGAGGAGTGGAATTGCTGGCTCACCCGATAATTCTATGTTTGATATTTTGAAGAACCTCCACGCTGTTTGACACAGCAGCTGCAGCATTTTATATCCCACACCAGAAGTGTACAACGGTTCCGGTTTCTCCATATCCTCACCAACACTTGTTATTTTCCGTTTTATTAGCGGTCATCCTGCTTGCTTGCTTGCTCACTCAGTTGTGTCTGACTCTTTGCGACCCCGTGGACTGCAGCATGCCAGGCTTCCCCGTCCTTCACTATCTCCCAGAGTTTGCTCACATTTTATGTCCATTAATTTCACACTTAACACCATCCAACCATCTCATCCTCTGTCATCCCCTTCTCCTCCTGCCTTCAATCTTTCCCAGCATCAGGGTCTTTTCCAATGAGTCAGTTCTTCACATCAGGTGGCCAAAGTACTGGAGTTTCTGCTTCAGCATCAGTCCTTCCAGCGAGTTTTCAGGGTTCATTTCCTTTAAGGTCGACTGGTTTGATTTCCTCGTGTCCAAAGGACTCTCAAGAGTCTTCTCTAGCACAATTTGAAAGCATCAATTCTTCAGCACTCAGCATTCTTTATGGTCCAACTCTCAAATCCATCCACGACTACTAGAAAAACCATAGCTTTGACTATACGGATCTTTGTCAGCAAAGTGATATCTCTGCTTTTTAATACACTGTCTAGGTTTATCATAGCTTTTCTTCCAAGGAGCAAGCGTCGTTTAATTTCATGACTGCAGTCACTGTCTGCAGTGATTTTGGAATCCAAGAAAATAAAGATATTCTAGGTACAGGACCCTAATCACTAGGCACTTATCATCTATATTATTTGCAAATATTTTCTCCTACTTTGCATGTTGTCCTTTGATAATATCCTCTGATGCACCAAAGTTTTAAATTCTGGTAGACTTCAACATACCTAATTTTTTCTTATGATTTTGGTGTCATACCTAAGGCACCATTGCTAAATCGTAGAATGCAAGCAAATCTGCTCCATGCCTCAGAGCAGTTTTGGAAACATCCTTGAACAGAACTGCTAATACCCTTTGCTCAGAAGATAGGCAGAAAGATTAGAATTATCTCCCAACAGGCCAACATGCAAAGACTGAGATGAGAGACAGAGCTGAAAAAAAGAGTCTTTGTAGAAGTTTAGGGACTGGGTCCAGTACTCCTAGAGCGGAAGATTGCTTTCCCTTGATCTGGTCATATGAGCCAGTCCCCCTTTTCAGCTTATACTGGCTTGACCTGGGAGATAAGTTTTTGAATTTCCTATAATCATAAGATTTATAAATGGTTTTAATTTTTTATTGAGTGACTCATCCTTCCATTACTGGCAGCACATAATTGATCAAACCCAGGACTGCCCAGGTATCTCAGTGGTGAAGAATCCTCCTGTTAATGCAGGAGATACAGGAGACTTGGGTTTGATCCCTGGGTCAAGAGTATCCTCTGGAGTAGGAAATGGCAGCCCACTCCAGTATTTTTGCCTGGAAAATTCCATGGACAGAGGAGCCCTGGTGGGCGATAGTCTATGGAGTCGCAAAGAGTCAGACAAGACTGAGCACACACAGACAAGAATATGTGACAAATTTGTATAAATAAGAAACACAGGAAGTGAAATTTTATTGGAAATACATTTCTAAGTGAGGTGAGTGGAGCTTTCGCATTTTTCCTAGTTAATTTTACTTTTTATTCATTTATTTGGCTGCACCAGGTCTTAGCTGCAGCTTATGGGATCTAGTTCCCCGACCAGGGATGGAACCTGGGCCCCCTGCATTGGGAGCTCAGAGTCTTAACCCCTGGGCCAGCAGGGAAGCCCTGTGTCCTGGTTAATTTATCACTGAATGAATGTTACTTGTTGCTAGAAAGAATACAGCCTAGAGTAAATTCTATTCTTATTTTTCATTTAGGCTTCCCTGGTGGCTCACTGGTAAAGAACCTGCCTGGCAATGCAGGAGATGTGGGTTCAATCCCTGGTCAGGAAGGTCCCCTGGAGAAGGAAATAGCAACCCACTCCAGTATTGTTGCCTGGGAAATGCTATGGACGGAGGAGCCTGGTGGGCTACAGTCCATAGGTTACAAAAGAGTCAGACATGATTTAGCGACTAAACAACAGCTACATGCCAGCGGCCTTGTTTATATAAACAGGCAAATGAGATTGGAAGGAAATTTTGTTTAGCAGTGTCGCTCAATTTTCCAAACGGCTTCTGAGTTATGTGCCCAAAGTGACACATGCATTGTCATCAAGAAGTATTTTGAATGACTGTGGTGAGCTAAGTCAATGCTCCGCACCCAGTCTCTCCATGTCTAATCCCTGGAGTTTGGGAATGTTGCCTGATGTGACAAATGAGGCGGTGCAGACACAATCAAGTTCAGGATCTTGAAGTGCGGGGACAATCTGGCTAGTCCAAGAGGGGGCTGACGTAATCTCGAGCAACCGTAAAGGGGGACGCAGGCTGAGTTCCGCGAGGAGAAGGCGGTGACGCGCATGCAGAAGGGGAAGGAGTTTCAAAGATGCCGTGAAGCTCGAGGCAGGGCCAGAGGCCAGAGGGGGTGGGTAAGGCACGCAGCCCCGAGGCTGAGAAGACAGGGGAACTTTTCTCCGTTTAGGTCCTCTGCAAGGGACCCACCCTGTGCAAACCTAACTTTAGCTCGTGAAACCATTTTCAGACTTCTGACCTCCAGAATTATAAGAGAATGAGTTTGTAATGCTTTATGTCCCTAAGTCTGTGCTGATTTGCTGTAGCAGCTGAAGGAATCTCACGCATTATCAGCAGACAGTTCAGTTACCTCCTGCTGATACCATGCCTTCATTCCTGTCCCTGGGAAGGGGACAGGGAGAAGCTGGTGCCCGTGATCCTGAAGTTACCACATCAGTCACCCGGCCTCACCTGATTAAAGAAACAGAGAAATGTAGCATTTTCTGAAGTGGCCATGTGCCAGCTCTTTTAGGAGGTTCTGTGAACGACAAACACACTAACACGTCACTATACTGGACTTCCCTGGTGGCTCAGACGGTAAAGAATCCGCCTGCAATACAGGAGACCCAAGTTCGATCCCTGGGTCGGGAAGATCCCCTGGAGGAGGGCATGACAACCCACTCCAGTATTCTTGCCTGGAGAATCCCATGGACAGAGGAGCCTGGTGGGCTACAGTCCATGGAGTTGCAAGGAGTCAGACACGACTGAGCGACTGACACTCTAGCTCAGACAGTAAAGAATCCACCTGCAATGCAGGAGACCCAAGTTCAATCCCTGGGTCAGAAAGATCCTCTGGAGAAGGGCATGGCAACCCACTCCAGGATTCTTGCCTGGAGAATTCCATGGACAGAGGAGCCTGGCGGGCTACAGTCTACGGGGTCGCAAAGAGTCGGACACAACTGAGCGACTAACACACCAACACATTATTATGGAAGAAGGAGAGGATGAATTTAGAAGGAAAGTCTAAATTTAGAAGGAATTTAGAAGGAAACTCTGGCTTCGAGTTATTTAAGGGAGAGAGGGCGGTGGCATTAGCCACATGGAGAAGAGGCACTTGGACGGATGGGGCATTCGGTTCTTCAGCAGCGGGGTCTGAAGGGCTGCTCTGGGAGCGCAGGGGAGGCTGGATCTCTGGCTTAACTGAGTGGGGGGCTGTGAGGCTCCCCGCAGTCAGGGGCCTGCTGCGCGCTGCAGGGTATGGGTGGCGCAGGCGCCTCATCGGAATCCAGGTTTATGGAAATACTCTCTCACCGGCAGGTTTCTGATAATTCAGGAGAGTGTTTTGTGAGCAGGATGAAGCTGCTGAGGCGGCACTTGGCACCTTCCTCCCCGCGCCCCGCTTTGAGCTCCGTGGCTTCCTTAGGATGTTTTACACCCACCAGGAGAGCCAGCCAGCCTGGACGTCGTCACTCCAGAGCCGTGTCACCATCGGGGTGGCATTCGGGTGCCTGTGTGCATTGTAATGAGACAGCTGGATCTGCAGCAAATGGTTCGGGCGGGTCCTGTTGGTGTTGTTTGTGGTTGACTGTTTTATACGAACTCTTTTTCAATTCCTCCCCATGATAAATGTAGTCTACACTCGTTAGAGAAAAAAGTTAGAAACTCCAGAGAAGCAGAAGGAAGGAGGAGATTACACATAATCCCACCAGCTAACTATCTGCCTTTATCATTAGGACCTTGTTGGATTTCCTTTTAACCTTATCTCTATGCATTTTTCCTTTTTTAAAAAAATTTTTAATGAGTATAGTCGATTCACTATACTCACAACAAAAATAAATGTTGTGTTTATGCATTTTTAACTTTAGATATTCTGCATCTTTTTCTTAAGTAAACACCATAATACAAGTATTTTTCATCATTTTGATAGCTTCACAAATAGTCTGTGTTGGAGCATGTACCATTTTCTATTTTATTTACCCTCTTTCACTGGGCATTTAGATTGTTACTGGTTTTTCACTACCTGTAATGCTGTGAGTACTAGCAAAGTTCTCTCTGCGTTTAGCATCTGTTCCTCAGAAGTAACAGAATATGATGTTCACCAGTTGGCCCAAGGCATTCAGTAAATAGAGAAATAAAAAGGCTGTCACTGGGGGAGAACACCATTAGAATTAATTTTTAAATCGCGGCTGAGCTGATGGAAGACAAAGTGTGTGCGGATTTGCCCGGTGACATTCTGTTCTTTCCGCGCACACCCAATACACCCTTCCACCGAAATCAAAGCCACACGGGCTGAGGAGGGACCTAGTCCAGGGGTCCCCAAGCTCCAGGCCATAGATTGGTGCTCCTGTCAGACCAGCGGCAGTGTTAGACTAGAAACGAAGTGCACAGTAAGTGTAACATGCACGAATGACCCTGACACCGTCCCCCTGCCCAGGGCATGCAAGAAATTGTCTTTCAGGTGACTGGTCCCTGGTGCCAAAAGAGCGGGGGCCCCGTCTAGTAGATCTCCCCTCACAGGGGTTTCTCCCCTGCACGTGCTCCCAGCAGTCACAGGTGATGGCATTTACAGAGGACGTGCCCAGTGACTTCGCCAGAATCACAGAGCAGTGGTGGAGGGGGGCAGCACCTCTCGCAGCTTCCCTGGCTCGCAGCCGCCCGTTTGGACTCACTGAGCCGCCACTGTATTCACAACCGCGGAGAAGCTTCAGGGGAAACAGGTGAGAAGGCCACCCGCCTAAGAGCTTGTGCTGATCACGGGAGATCAGAGGCCCTAATGATGCTGTGACGCTGTCAAAGTGCTGCACTCAATATGCCAGCAAATCTGGAAAACTCAGCAGTGGCCACAGGACTGGAAAAGGTCAGTTTTCATTCCAATCACAAAGAAAGGCAATGCCAAAGAATGCTCAAACTACTGCACAATTGCACTCATCTCACATACTAGTAAAGTAATGCTCAAAATTCTCCAAGCCAGGCTTCAGCAATACGTGAACCATGAACTTCCAGGTGTTCAAGTTGGTTTTAGAAAAGGCAGAGGAACCAGAGATCAAATTGCCAACATCCGTTGGATCATCGGAAAAGCAAGAGAGTTCCAGAAAAACATCTATTTCTGCTTTATTGACTATGCCAAAGCCTTTGACTGTGTGGATCACAGTCAAATAAACTGTGGGAAATTCTGAAAGAATTTTCTGGGAATACCAGACCATCTGACCTGCCTCCTGAGAAATCTGCATGCAGGTCAGGAAGCAACAGTTAGAACTGGACATGGAACAACAGACTGGTTCCAAATCGGGAAAGGAGTACGTCAAGGCTGTAGATTGTCACCCTGCTTATTTAGCTTATATGCAGAGTAAAAGTGAAAAGTATAAGTGAAAGTCGCTCAGTCATCTCTGATAGTCCATAGGATTCTCCAGGCCAGAATACTGGAGTGGGTAGCCTTTCCCTTCTCCAGGGGATCTTCCCAACCCAGGGATTGAACCCAGGTCTCCTGCATCACAGGCTGATTCTTTACCAGCTGAGCCACAGGAGTACGTCATGCCAAATGCCAGGCTGGATGAAGCACAAGCTGGAATCAAGATTGCCAGGAGAAATATCAATAACCTCAGATATGCAGATGACACCACCCTTATGGCAGAAAGCAAAAAAGAACTAAAGAGCCTGTTGATGAAACTGAAAGAGGAGTGTGAAAAAGTTGGCTTAAAGCTCAACATTCAGAAAACTAAGATCATGGCATCCAGTCCCATCACTTCATGGCAAATAGATGGGGAAACAATGGAAATGGTGACAGACTATTTTTTGGGCTCCAAAGTCACTGCAGATGGTGACTGCAGACATGAAATTAAAAGATGCTTGCTCCTTGGAAGAAAAGCTATAACCAACCTAGACAGTATATTAAAAAGCAGAGACATTACTTTGCCAACAAAGGTCCATCTAGTCGAGGCTATGGTTTTTCCAGTGTTCATGTATGGACGTGAGAGTTGGACCATAGAGAAAGCTGAG
>CM035273.1:1416404-1467966 GCA_020226075.1 Hydropotes inermis | reverse complement strand
AAAGGTCCATCTAGTCAAGGCTATGGTTTTTCCAGTGTTCATGTATGGACGTGAGAGTTGGACCATAGAGAAAGCTGAGCGCCGAAGAATTGATGCTTTTGAACTGTGGTGTTAGAGAAGACTCTCAAGAGTCCCTTGGACTGCAAGGAGATCCAACTAGTCCATCCTAAAGGAAATCAGTCCTGGGTGTTCATTGGAAGGACTGATGTTGAAGCTGAAACTCCGATACTTTGGCCACCTGATGCGAATAACTGACTCATTGGAAAAGACCCTGATGCTGGGAAAGATTGAGGGCGGGAGGAGAAGGTGACTACAGAGGATGAGATGGTTGGAGGGCATCACCGACTCAATGGACATGAGTTTGAGTAAACTCCAGGAGTTGGTGATGGACAGGGAGGCCTGGCATGCTGCGGTTCATGGGGTCGCGAAGAGTTAGACACAACTGAGCAAGTGAACTGAATTGAACTGAGAGGCACTAAATGCTTCAAAGGATATATTCCTCTCCTTGGGCTGCCCTAACAAAGCACCTCAGACTTGGTAGCTTAAACAAGAGGAATTTACTTTCTTACAGTTCTGGAAGCTTGAAGCCCAGAGTCAAGGTGTTGGCTGGGTTGGTTTCTTCTGAGATCTCTTTTCCTGGAACGTGTAGACAGCTGTGTCCCCCATGTCCACACACTCTCTTCCCTTGCTGTATCTGCTGTGTCCGCATCTTCTATTAGGACACCAGGCATTCTAGATTAGGGCCCTACCCTTAACTTCACTTAATTAGCTCATTTTGACCTCATTGTAACTTAATTTCCTTATTGAGTTACTAAGTTCCTATATTTCCTGCCTCCAAATCTTCCCACCTCCTGAGATACTGGGGGTGAGGATTTCAACATACAGATTGGATTGGGGGCACGGCTCAGCCCGTCACAGAAGGTCACAGAATCTGAAATCTGCCTAATTCCGAATCAGTGCATGTCCACCTCAGCGGGGCTTCAACATCACCTGGGGAGTTTTTTTTAACAAATAACCGTGCCTCCCCCAACTCCCACCCCCAGATAGTCTCCCTTGACTGACCTGTGGAGCATCCGGCAAAGGTGTATCCTGAAAGCTCCTAGTGATTTGAATATGCTCCCAGGACTGGGAGCCTTGTTGAGCTGAGATGCCAGACAGAAACTGTTTTCATCTTCCTAAAGCTGTCCTTTCTGTTCCGCCAGCACCTAGCTTTATACAGCACAGACTACCTTCTGACTGACAGAGTATCAGAGCTGAGTGCACGCTCAGCTTTCTCTTTCATTCATTAAAGGAGATAGTCAGTCTATGACTCCCCAGACACTATGCTGATGTGAGTCGCTGAGTAACGACACGAAAGATGTTCACACCCTGCTCCCTGGAACCGTGAATAGGGAGCTTATTCTGGATTATCTGCCTGGGCTCCGAGTAATCATAGGGCACTTAAAAACAGAGAACACTTCCTGGCAAACCTCAGAGAAAGGTGACTAAGAAGAGCAGAAGAGATTCAAAGCGCGAGAGGGACTCCATCTACCACTGACTGTGGAAAGGGGGACGCTCGCCCGGGGATTGGGGGGCCTTAGCCACCTGGGCAACTGGTGGCTGGGAATGGCCTTCAGCTCTCAGCCCGCCAGGAGATGGGTGCTCAGCTCTGTAACCTCAGGTCACTGAATTCTGACAACAGCTGACCAAGCTAGGGAGAAGCATTCACCCCCAGCAGCTCCAGAAAGAGAGGTAAGGAACTGCAGGCTTTTTTATTATTATTATTATTTTAATGGGAGGATAATTGCCTTACAGTGTTGGTTTCTGCCAACAGTCCTGAGCCTCCGTCCCCCATCCCATCCCCGCTTTTAGGTCATGCAGGGCCAGGTCTCATTTTTAGCTTGGTGAGCTCAAGACATACTTCTGGCCTCCAAATCTGTGAGATGATGAATTTGTGTTGTTCAGAGCCACTGAATTTGTGGTAACTTGTTATAGCAGCAGTACAAAACGAACAGAGCCTAAAAGGGAAAAATAAGATAACAGCACATTCTCCCTGCGTCACGGACGCAGCAACTCAGATTTGCCGAACGGCTGCCACTGTCGTCTGTGACTCTAGGGTCAGTCCCAGTTGCCTCCTGCCTGTCCGTGAGGCCCTTCAAGAGTAGCAAGTGGGTCTGACTCAGGCTCCATTCCATGACTGCTTCTGGTCTGAGTCTCATAGTGTGTGAGCCTTCGTTCGCGCCCTGAGTATGGAGCCTGTCTCCTCTAGGGCTTCCCCGGTGACTCAGAGGTAAACAATCCGCCTGCCAAGGCAGGAGACTCAGGTTCACTCGCTGTATCAGGAACACCCCCTGGAGGAGGAAATGGCAGCCCACCGGTATTCTTGCCTGGAGGATCCCTTGGATAAAGGAGCCCGGCGGGCTAAAATCCATAGGGCTGCCAAAGAGTTGGACACAACAGAGCATCTAAACAGCTATTTCCTTCAGCCCTCTGCCTCCGCGGGGGAGCTGCACTGGCCCTCAAAGCCCTGGAGAAAACGTCGACATTTGGAATTATCCTGTCTGTGGGCTGCTCACCCTGGGGTGTGGGTCTTGACCACACTGCATCTCCACTCTTCCTACCTGATTCATTGTGGTTCCTTCTGTTTTAGAAGCTCTCTTTTCATAGACTTTGGGTCATTCTCATTGACAATCGGGGCTTCCCTGGTAGCTCAGTGGTAAAGAACCTGCCTGCAGTGCAGGAGACACAGGTCTGATCCCTGTGTTGGGAAGATCCCCTGGAGGAGGGCATGGCAACCCACTCCAGTATTCTTGCCTGGAGAATCCCATGGACAGAGGAGCCTGGCGGCTACAGTCCTCGGGGTCACAAAGAGTCGGTTATGACCAGTGATGCAGCAGCAGCAGCATTAACAATCGCCAAGTAAATGGCTGAAATTTGGTATGTCCGTGGGAGGAGATAAGCTCAGGGTCTTCCTACTCTGCCATCCTGGGCACCCTTCCAAATTCTGCACTTAAAAAAATTTTTTTTTTTTTTTTGACCATGGAGCATAGCTTGTGGGATCTTAGTTCCTTGACCAGGATTGAACCTGGGCCCTCAGCAGTGAGAGCAGGGTCTTAACCTCTGTACTGCCAGGGAAGTCCCAGTTCCGCACTTTTTTGGTGGAAGTTTCCCATAAAACGAAAATGAAAACCAGATGGATGGAAAAGGGAAATTTTTGTGGCTAACATATAGGAACATATATTAGGATTGATCACAGGAAGGACTGATCATATAGAAAGGGTAGACTTTAATAAATAATGTAATAGTAGCTCCTCAGACTTCAAAGGAGTACCTATCTTCTCCTACCGTCAGCTCACAAATCTTCTTAAATCTTCTTAAATCTTCTTTTTAGGATGAAAGCTCATAGTAAAATCATATGCTCCAAGTAAGGAAATGCTCAAAATTTTAAAAAGAAGATGACGAAAATCCCACAACTATGGGAGTGTGTCAAAGGGACACAGGAGCCAACTGAGAGAGCTCCAAGTGGCCAAAGCTGGGACAATCTGAGGAATAAAATAAAATAGTGTTGGATCATAACCCAAGTAGAAAGTAACTATCCATGAGTCTATACTGACATAAGGAAATGCTTCAATGACTTGAGTGGAGACAAGCCTCCCTGAAGGTCAGCTGGTTTGCGTAGGTGCTGCACCCTCGGGGATGTGCGTGGGGCGCCTTCCCACACTCGTGTGTGTGCACAGAGACCTCCCCACGAGCGCCGGGCAGAGAAGCCTGTCAGACTCCCCGCAGCCAGTGATCAAGGTTTTACTGCCATCTGTGACGAGGCATGTGGGGAAAGGGTTTCCTTGACGTGATGTGCTGAGCAGAGCAGTTCCCTTCTGTGGTCTTCCTCCCCAGGGATGTGATATTAGATAGATCACCTCAGTCTAACCATGAGAAGCTGGAGGAGGGCATGGCAGCCCACTCCAGTATTCTTGCCTGGAGAATCCCTCGGACAGAGGAGGCTGGTGGGCTACAGTCCACGGGGTCACAAAGGGTCAGACACGACTGAGCAACTCACACACATACACACACACACACAACCACAAGAAAGCATCAGACAACTCCCAACTGAGGGGCGATCTACAAAATACCTGACCAATACCTCAAGACTCTCAGGGTCACCCAAAACTTTCTGTCTAAGCAAGTGTCACAGACCAGTGCCATCTACCAAGACCTGATGGCTAAATATAATATGGTATGTTAGATGGAATCCTGTAATGATAAAAGGACATGAGATAAAAACAAAGGAAGTCTTAATAAGGAAGGGACTTGATAAAAATGCATCAATATTGATTAATGGTAATAAATATACCATACTCATGTTGTTCTGTATTTGGCTTCCCTGGTGGTTGAGCAATAGAGAATCTGTCTGCCAATGCAGGAGACACGGGTTGGATTCCTGGGTCAGGAGGATCCCCGGGAGAAGGAAATGGCAACCTGCTCCAGTATTCTGGCCTAGAAATCCCCATGGACAGAGGAGCCTGGCAGGCTACAGTCTGTGGGGTTGTAAAGTGTTGTTTAGTGACTAAACAGCAACAACAATTGCTTAGTAACGGTAACAAATATACCATACTCATAGAAACTGTTAATAATAGGGGAAACTGGGTGTCAGGCATAGGCAGCTCTCTACTTTTTTTAGCAATTTTTTTTGTGAGTCTAAAACTATTCTTAAATAAAACTTAATTTTTTTTTAACTGACCACACCACATGGCATGTGGGATAGATCCCTCACCAGGGATTGAACCCATGTCCTCTGCAGTGGCAGCACAGTCTTAATCACTGGACCACCAGGGAAGTCTCCAAACTTAATTTTTTTAAGTGAAAAACATTATGTGTACCTTACAAATGTTTCTTTCACCAAACCACACATGTTCTGTAGAGTGAGAACCTTTCTACATGCCCCAGAGGGGAAGGGGGCACTCTATGTGTGGGTCTGGGCACGGCCCTTAAGGAGTTAGAGGAAAGGGGCACTATTTTGCAGGTGGTTTAAAAGTAAAAGCACTCACCATACTTTTTTTTGTACACTACTTTCTCTGCTTCACATACAACTCACTCATCATAGTTTATTGAAGCTATTAGATGTTCCAAAAGTATGTTTCATCTAACAAAGTACATTCTGTGACCATTTTGAGTATACTTTTGGGAAATAAGGAAAAATATGTATCATGAAAAACAGATGGAGCTTTGGTACTTGCCTGGGTTGAAGACAAACCTGCTTTGACCCTGGGCCTCTGGGAGCCCAGCTCGAACTTGTGCCACTTAGAAGAGCTTTCCACATTAGGACAGGGAGGGAGGCAGTAAATCCATCTGTGCATGGACATAAAAATGGGTGCTTTACCCTCTGGTCCATCAGAGGGAGAACAGGAATTGTGTATCTCATCTTAAATGATGAAGTCAGTGGTGCAAACATTTAAGGACACTGAGAGGTGGTTAAGTTCTCTATCTTCAAATGAAACTAATTAATTCATTCAGGGAGAGTGACAGTTTTCCGAGCAGCAATTTATTTCCAGTCCCAGGGAAGATTCAACTGGTAGTAAGAGAAAAAAGAGGTTATAGCAAGAGTAGTAGTGATGCTCAGCTGTGTCCAACTGTTTGTGATCCCATGGATCCCATGGTCCTCTGGGAGCTCGGCTCAAACCCATGCTCGAACTTAATGTTTAATATACACAGAAGAATGTGTGTAACACAAATATAACTTACAAATCATTCTAATAAGGTGGACACCCATGAACCACCCCCTGCTCTAAAAACTGGGGGTGCTACCTACATCATTGCATTTCCCCCTGTCCCCACCTTCCCCTCCCTAAGAAGTGACCATTACCCCAAAGTATGTGGTTATCAGCCCCCCAGTGTTTAAAAGTTATACTTTCATCACATAAGTATATAGCCATGAGCAATATATTCTGTCATTTTTGGCTTTGAGGTTGACAAAAGATGCATAATATGAATGTGGTCAACTGCAACCTTCTCCTGCTGCTGCTGCTGCTAAGTCACCTCAGTCATCTCCGACTCTGTGCGACCCATAGATGGCAGCCCACCAGGCTCCCCCGTCCCTGGGATTCTCCAGGCAAGAACACTGGAGTGGGTTGCCATTTCCTTCTCCAGCACATGAAAGTGAAAAGTGAAAGTGAAGTTGCTCAGTCGTGCCCGACTCTTAGCGATCCCATGGACTGCAGCCTACCAGGCTCCTCTGTCCATAGGGTTTTCCAGGCAAGAGTACTGGAATGGGGTGCCATTGCCTTCTCCGGCAACCTTCTCCTAAGCTGCCATATTATGTTCCTAAGATTCATGTATATTGTGTGGGACCTTTAACTGTAGTTCATTTATTTTGGTGTCTTCATAGTATACTGTTATATGAATATTCCAGCTTACTTCTCCATTCTTCTGACTTGGGGCATTTGAGGTGTTGTGCCATTATGATCAGTGGCCCAGGGAACATTCTTGGTGATGTCTCCTGGGCATCTTTATATGAGCCTTCACTAGTGTAGTGGTTCTGAGACATGAGCGTGCATCAGAATTCTCTGGAGGACTTGTTAGAACACAGACTGCCGGGCCCCGTGCCCGGAGTGTCTGATTCAGTGGGCCGGGTGGCTCCGGGGGTTTTGCATTTGTCCTAAGTTCGCAGGTGGTGCAGCTGCTGGGGGTCTGGGCCCACGCTTTGGGAAGCACTGTCCTGGGAGAAGCCCCGAGGGGAGGGACGGCCGGGTTGCTGGGGACGCACCTGTTATAAGGTAAGGCCCCCTAGTTTTCCTGTGCCGCTGGATTGTTTTATTTCTCCTGACAGTGTGGGAAAGTTCCACCGAGCCATGTTTTCACTCATCCTTAGTTTTATTCATATTCTTTCTCTATGTTCAATGTGACTGACCCTGTAGGAAAGGGACAGGATTCATACATGGAGACTAGTATGTTTTACACTTTCCAAAACTGAAGTCTAGTTGATTTACAATATTGTGTTAGTTTCAAGCATACAGCAAAGTGATTCAGTTATACATATATATTTTTTCAGATTTTTTCCACTAAAGGTTATCATAAGGTATTGAATGTTGTTCCTTGTTGCTCATCTTTTTTGCACACAGTAGTGTGTATCTCTTAATCCCAAACTCCTAATTTATCCCCTCCCTTTCTTTTTTTGGTATCCGTAAGTTTGTTTTCTGTGTATGAGAGTCTGTTTTTGTTTGTATATAGATTCTTTGCATTATTTTTTAGATTCCACATGTGTGTGATATCATCTAATACTTTTGTCTTTGTCTGATTTCCTTCACTAAGTCTAATATTCTCTAGGTCCATCCATGTTGCTGTAAGTGGCATTATTTCATTTTTTTTTTTTTTAATGGTGAGAAGTATGGGCTTCCCAGGTGGTGCTAGTGCTAAAGAATCCACCTGCCAATGCAGGAGACCTGAAAGACATGGGTTCGATCCCTGGGTCAGGAAGATCCCCTGGAGGAGCAGCGTGGCAACCCACTTCAGTATTCTTGCCTGGAAAACCCCATGGACAGAGGAGCCTGGCAGGCTGTGGTCCACAGGGTCACAAAGAGCTAGATACTACTGAAGCGACTTAGCACACAGAGGTGTGTGTACACACACACACACACACACAGATGTGTATATATATATAATGGACACACATGCACACACACTACACCTCCTTCATCCATTCATCTTCTGATGGACACTTAGGTTGCTTTCATGTCTTGGCTACTCTGTTCTATACTTTTTAAAAAGAGATCTTCACTGATTGTGTTTCACTGAGCTTAAGCAAAATAATGAACTCGAATAGGTTTTCCTGTGAAAGTAGATAGTGAAGTAAAGGGAAGTAAACAGCGAACAGTTCACAAAACTTTAAAAGAACATCCTTTAGCAGTGTTGGGGAGTTTGGATGGCCGTCATTTAGGTTCTTTTCAAGTAGCTGTAACAAAAAACTGGCGCGGGTCCTCACACTCTAAGCCGTGCCACCTGCAGAGACCCCGTAGTTCTCCACAGAAAGGAACGCAGTCAAATTTATATTTGTTCTCTCATCAAGCATACAATGTTGTTGTTTAACCACAAGCTGCCTCTTTTTGAGAAGATGAAGACTCAGGAGGGATGCGGTTGAAATCTCATGATATTGTGAGATGACGATCTTGGACTGATGTATCGCCTGCCAGAACTGGACGAAGATGGAGAAGGACACTGAAAATAAGAGCAAACTGCCAGGGCGTTAAAGTATTAGCTCGCTCACAAGATGGCGAAGCCCAAGGTGGAAGGTAAGAGTATCAGCTTCCACCCACCAGACCCGAGCTTGAATTTTCGCTCCTCTAGCCCGCCTGTGCTGTGAGAACGGGCCCAAAGGTCTTGCTGTGTCTGAGCCTCAGTAATCAGTCCCCAGCGCCTCACGGGGCTGTGGAGGGTCGCAGGAAGCAGCACACGCCACACCACACAGGCCGCAGCGCAGTCAGTCAGCGTCCTGGGTCCTCTTTTTCTTTGGGTCAGGTTTTATGAGAAGAGCAACAGTCGCCACTTTTATGTTAGTTCACCGTTTGCAGAGCCCTTTCCCAATTGACTTCTCATGGCGCCCAAGAGGATGCGCCCCCCACCGTCCCAGCTGCCGCGCCTCAGAGGCACGCGCCGCTGAAGCGACGCTCGCCGGGGCCTTCCGGGCGCCATTTTGAGCGCTGGGCAGCGCGCGCACGCGCAGTGGCGCCTCGCTGTTGGCTGAGCCCGGTTTGACGGGATCGTCCTCTAACTGGCGGGTGTACACGCTGATCCGCTCTCTGGCTCTGCAAAGAGACGTCAGCGTTGAGGCCTTCCTCTGCGCCAGACACTAGGCAGCTTCTTCTCTTCTAAACCTCTTAAGACGTCTTGATTCGAGGCAGGTTCAGTCGTTACTCTTCTTTGATACAGGAGGAAAGAGTCATAGATCTCAGCATAAAACATCACGCTAAGTGAAAGAAGCCAGTCACCAAGACCAAGTATTGCGCGACTTTTCCTGAAATGTCCAGAAAAGGCAGATAAATGGAGGCAGAAAGTAGGTTGGTGGTTTCTGGGAGCTAAGGGGATCGGAGGGAAATGAGGAATGACTTCTAGTGGGTATGGGGGTTCTTTATAGAATGAGGAGAGTGTTCCAAAATTGGGTGTGCAGGGGATGGACAACTCTGTGAATGTCCTAGGCTGTAAGTGAATTGTACTCTTTAAACAGGGGCGTATTATGGTGCGTGAGTTGTAGCTCAACAAAACTGATTTTTTAAAGTCTTACCTAAAAAACAGGGACGTCCCTGGTGGTCCAGTGGGTAAGACTCTGCAGGGTATGAGGGTTTGATTCCGGCTCAGGGAAATGAGATTCCACACGCCTCATGGCCAAAAAACCAAAACATACACCATGACCAATATTGTAATAGATTCAATAAATACTTTTTTTTTTAATGGTCCACATTAAAAAAGAAAACTCTCTAACAATAATAATAATAAAGCAGGCCCAGAACAGTTAGGGAACTTGACCAAGATTATAAGTGCTAGCAAGTGGCAGGGCAGGATTGAAACCAGGCAGATTGAGTTCCAAGAACACACATGAGGGTACTGGGTTCCTCTCTCCCCATTTGTCTGCCTGAAAGCTCTGGCTACTCCTTTAGGACTCAGCTCAACACTTCCTCTTTCAAAAGGTTTCCTATGTCTCCAGGCAGACTCGGTGCTCCCTCTCTTGGGCCCCCACTGTCCCGGGAAAACCTCCTCTAGCGCACTTTCCAGAGTCTTGTAAGGCGGGCTGTCTGTTTACCTCCTCAGCACAAGCACACTTATGTCTAGAAAGAAGAGAGTGGGTAATTTCCATCATATAAATCCAGGGCCTCACTCCTCTCTGGCACCAGTTACGTATGTCCAGTTCTGCTGCTGTGGCTGAAATCATGGGCCAAGGGCTAGGCCCTTCCATAAAGCATCCTTCAGCACCGGCATCAAAGAAGATTCCCAAGCAAAATGACCGCACGTGAGATACCTTTGTGTATGCAGTTGAGTATGATGAGCTTGACTGATGCCGTCTTCCCACTAATGAGGCCCAGGTGGCCAGTCTAATCTCCGTGCAGGTTGCTGAGCATCGCTTCCTTTTCTGTGATTGCAAATTGAGCCCTCCGTCTAGACAGTCTTCATTTAAAAAAAAAAATTATTGGAGTATAGTTGCTTTACAATGTTGTGTTAATTTCTGCTGTAAAAAACAGCAAGATGAATGAGCTATAGGTGTATATGCATCTCTCTTTTTTGGATCTGCTTCCTATTTAGGTCACCACAGAGCGCTGAGTAGAGTTCCTTGTGCCACACGGCAGGCTCTCATTAGTGATCTGCTTTATACCTGGTCGTCTATATGTATGGCAGTCCCTGTCTCCCAATTCATTCCACCACACCCCGCCCCCCCGCTTTGTGTCCATACATTTGTTCTTTATGTCTGTGTTTCTATTTCTGCTTTGCAGATAGCTCATCTGTATCATTTTTCTAGATTCCACATAAGCAATATTATATGATATTTGTTTTTCTTTTTCTGGCTTACTTCACTCTGTATGACTATCTCTCAGTCTCTGCAGCTGGCACCGTTTCATTCCTTTTAATGGCTGAAAAATATCCCCCATACATATGCACCACAACTTCTTTATCTGTTCCTCTGTTGATGGACATTTAGGTCACTTCCATATTCTGGTTCTTGTAGATACTGCTGCAATGAACAGTGAACACTGGGGTGCATGTACTGTTAAGATTTTCTCCCATATATGCCCAGGAGTGGGATTTCTGGCAGACAGCTTTCTTGTAAAGCCTATGCTGTTGATAAGATAGGAGATTAGATTTGACTATTACGATTAGGGGAAAGCACATTATTGCCTGTGGAAAAATATCTGCAAGTTCCTGTCCGAGTGGTGGGAATGAGCACTATTCCTTATACACAGAGCTGACACTTCTTAGTTTTTGACCCTCCATCTTTCTTCCTCTGATAGTTTTTAGAACATAGCCTTAGAAGATTAGTTACAACCCAGCTAAAGTGGGAAGAAATTTTAAGAAAAATTAAATTCCTCCATAAGATCCAGTCTGTGAAACGTTGATGTTTGTAGACAGACACACACAGGACCGGAGGAAATACATTAAGATGTTATCAATAAAGCATGTTACGTGCTCAGTTGCTCAGTCCTGTCCGACTTCTCCATGACCCTGTGGACTGTAGCCCGACAGACTCCTCTGTCCATGGAATTTCCAGCAGGAATACCAGAGTGGGTTGCCATTTCCTTCTCCAGGGGATCCTCCTGCCCGGGGACCGAACCTGGTGATCTGCACTGACAAGTAGATTCTTCACCATTAAGCACCTGGGCTACATTGATTATCACTCATCTTGCACTGAGTTCTTTCCTCTATGAACTCATTTAATCCTCCTGTGCTTGTACTGTTGTTTGTCCCCATTTGGCCACTGGGATATCTGAACTATGGAGAGTTGTGGTAACCTCTTTTTCTGGACAGCAGGGTAGTGAGGGGGTTTTAATTGCTCCTCTCTGCTTTTCTGCATGCTCTGAATATTCTACAATGAATATGGGTCATTAGGAACAACACATGTGGTGGTTTAGTTGCTCAGTCGTGTCCAACTCTTCGACGCCATGGACTGTAGCCCGCCAAGCTCCTCTGTCCATGGAATTCTCCAGGCAGGAATACTGGAGTGGGTTGCCCTTGCCTCCTCCAGGGGATCCTCCTGACCCAGGAATTGAACCCAGGTCTCCTGCATTGCAGGCAAATTCTTTAACGACTGAGCTACAAGGGAAACCCTATACAATAACACATATGAAATAGTATTGTAAACAAAATGTTATTAAACACAAACCAAAGAATACAGCAAACTAAGAGGACAAAACTCCCAGGTGACAGACTGCCCCACTAAGGTGCTTGTGTGGCTCAAGATGGCTGATGAATCATGTATAAGACTGGTCTGAGAGTTTCTGCCCTGGCTGCAAGGCTTACTGAAGTATGCCATGGACTTTCCTGGTGGTCCAGTGGCTAAGACTTCACATTCCCAATGCAGGGGGCCCAGGTTCAGTTCCTGGTTGGGGAGCTAGATCCCACATGCCACAACTAAGAGTTCACATACCACAGCTGAGACCCAATGCAGCCAAACAAATAAACATAAATAAATATTTGAAAAAGAAACCATGCCAGATTGCTTTTTAAAAAAAATGTTCTGGCCACGCAGCATGTGGGATCCTAGTTCCCCGACCAGGGCTCGAACCCATACCCTGGATTTGAATCATGGAGCCTTAACCACTGGACTACCAGAGAAGTCCCCCCAGCTTACTTTTCAGGCCATCTGTGCATGCCTGACATTTCACATTGTGAAATCGCAGAGCAGTTGGACCCAGTGACTCATGTGGGACTTGCACCTCCATGCCGCTGACCTGGGTCTTCTAAGAAAAACACACACACATCTGTGCCTGATCCTTCAACCAGGACTCATTCAAAAAGAAAACAAAGATAAGGATAAAGTGAGTTTCATGAAAGAAAACCCTCCATGTGCTTGATAACTTATTGGCAAAGAAAGACGGGAAGTGTGCAGCCCGCCAGCATCTCCTTGGCCGCCTCAGAGCCCGTCTCGCCTGCCGCAGTGTGTGGTCAACCTTTATCTCACCCAGAACCAAGGGAAGGGAGGTGCTGAGGTCCACCGATGGCTCGCACTGTTTCCAGGCTGATAAAGGGTGCTACGGACGTGAGTTTTCAGATTTTCAAAACATAAAAATGTTGAGCTTCCATTGTGTTCTGTTTGATGACCACTGCCTGGTGTCAGGTCTGAGAAGACCTTTCTGGCTTCATCAACATTCAGGGGGACGACTTTCCCGACTCACAGCCAGGCTCTGGGGAGAAGACAACCCGCGGTGTCTTGTAGGTTGTGGCTTCCGCGTCACAGGTGGTGTGAGGAGCATCTGGCATGGTCGGGGGTGGTCAGAAGTCACCGGACTTGCCTTTTGGCTCTGGATCTTGCAAATGGCCTCTTCAAAACAAGGAGGCTTTGGAGCTTCCCTGGCAGCCCAGTAATCACGACTGCATGCTTTTCCTGCAGGAAAGCAGGTGGGTCCCTTGTCGGAGGACTACGATCACACACACTGCACAGCGAAGTGTTGAGGTTTTTTTCAGTCACCTGCAGAACACGCTCTCCTGGTCTGAGTGAGCCAGGGCCGGGAGAGCCGTGGCAGGGACCGCCGGGTCGGATGGTACTGGGAGACCGCAACACGTTGCTGAGGAGGGCGGCCCTGCACGGACTGGCTCATCGTTCCATTGAGTTAGGCCAGGCTGTGGCCCATGTGATCAGATTGGTTAGTTTTCTCTGGTTGCGGTTTTCAGTCTGTCTGCCCTCTGATGGAGAAGGATAAGAGGCTTATGGAAGCTTCCTGATGGGAGAGACTGACTGAGGGGGAACTGGGCCTTGTTCTGGTGGGTGGGGCGGTGCTCAGTAAATCTTTAATCCATGGGGTCAAAAAGAGTCAGATACGACTGAGCAACTGAACCAAACTGAACTGAGGAGGGAGGCTGGTGTGCGAAGGTCACAAACAGTGACCAGAGCGTGGGTGAGAGCGGACGGGATGGGGCCAGGCAGACGGCTGGAGGTCACGCAGGTCAGTGCCTGCGGGGTGTGTCCTCTCCGTATCTCTGACCTGAATGGCTCCTCCTTTCCTGCAAAACAGAGTGGATGGAGCAGACGGCCCCTGATCTGTTTCACAGGCCTCCCCTCTGCCAGTCACAGAGCTTTGCGTCTGTTCTTGTGGTTCCCATGCCATGGGCCGCTTCTAAGTGGGAACAGGAAGGGCAGGGGGCAGCTGGGGACATGGAACCCAGAGACTTCTCCTGAACCCAGAAGAGTAAGGACCCCATCTAGTAAGCATCCTCTAGTAAGGACCCCACAGAAAGCATATGTAAGCCTCTCCCTTAGTGCAGAGACACAGACTTACCGATAGGTTATAGGTGGGGTTGTTGTTTTATTTTTCCAATTTTACTAAGACCTGAATTGTCTCAAGGTTTTACTGAGAATAAAATAATTGGTCCTAACGGTCATCATTATAATGAAAACAGCACGTAGCATCCTGTAATGAAATGACCCCTTCCTCTCTGTCTCTCCAGATAAACTTTCTGAGCTATTTGAGGCTGGGACTCTTTCACCTCCACCCTTAGAATCTAGCCAGAATAGTTGGGGATTTTCCCCCCTTTAAAAAAAAGTCAACTTTATTGAGTTATAATTTGTCTACGATGAAATACACTGATTTTTAAAAATCAGGTTTATGGACGTATACATTGCTTACATAAAATTCACCGGTTTTGGTATACTGAGTTTTTTAAATTAAAAACATTTTTATTGGAGGACAGGTGATCCACAGTGTCTGAATAGTGTTGAATGAAAGTTCAGGATGAACTGGGGGAGACACTGGGGAGAGAGGAAAGGCTTTCCCGCCTCCCCACCCCTTGTTCCAGGCTGAACCGAGGGCGACTGCAGACCCACTGAGCTTTCACACACCACTTGGGACAGTGAGGGCTTCCCTGGTGGCTCAGACGGTAAAGAACCTGCCTACCACGCAGGAGATGTGGGTTCGATCGCTGGATGGGGAAGATCCACTGGAGGAGGGCATGGCAACCCACTCCAGTGTGCTTGCCTGGAGAATCGCATGGACAGAGGAGACTCATGGACTATAGTTCATGGGAAAGCAGAGTCAGACGTGGCTGAGCAACTAACACGTTCCCTTTTCACTTTGGGATGGTGAAAAGCTACCACTAGGGAGAGCTTTAAAATGACAAGGTCACATTTATGAGTAGCTCTATGTGTATTGCTCAGGCTAGGACAGACAACGAAAGAATAGTGAAAAGCAGAACAAACCAAAACGCAGAACAGCAAAGCAGGCAGGGAAGTAGTTTCTAGGACTGATTAATTAGCCACAGGTCACGGGGCAGCTGAGTGAGTTTTTCTGATTCATATTTCTTCTTTTTATGTTTGTGCTCATTTAAAAAGAGCCAAAGTAAACACACAAAGACATGGCCAACCTTCTTCTGCCTTCTCCACCTTTGCTCTCCTCTCTGCTTCACTGGGGTCACTGGCTTCTTCATTCCACTTGCATTTTCCTGCTGGCAACAAGGTATACACTCAATGGGGTGACTTTTCCCCCAACTTTGCTGCGCTGTGGGCAGTCATCCTATTCTCTTTTTAAAATGACACATTGGGAACAAATAAACCTATTAACTGTGTAGTTATGCCTTAAAATGGAGGGAATACATGAGCTGTAAAATGTGAACCGTATAATTGATTCTCAGTTGCATGCTTGCCGCATTAGAACTGCAAGTGCCAGAATTCGTTTCCCACCCACTGGCCTGACACACGGCAATGAGCTGCTTACACACGATTGTGTGTTCAAAAAGCCTGGAGTTTCTTATAATTAGAGAGTGATTTCACTGTTAGCCTGGCAAACAGTTTAGCTGTTAGCATGAAGCCAGGATCGTTCTGCCTCTGAGGACTTGCTGTCAACGTGTGGAGTGGGGTGGTGTTCCTGGCCGGATTATGCCCTTGGCAGAATCTCCTCTTCTGACCCAAGTCATCTCGGGTCATTTCCCCGCTTTCCAGGGCCCATAACAGGAAGTAAAATTTAAAACTTTAAGCTGAAGTGTTTTACAATATTGTGCAAGTGATTTACAATAAAGTGATTTACAATATTGTGCTAGTTTCAGGTGTATGGTAAAGTCATGGCTGTACATATCTTTTCATGTTATTTTCCATCACAGGTTATTACAGGACACTGATATGGCGCCTTGTGCTGTAGAGTGCATCCTTATTGCTCATCTGCTCTAGGTATAGCAGTTTGTGTCTGTTCATCCCGTTGCTCCTAACTTTTCCTTCCTCTCTTCCATCTCCCCTTCGGGAACCATGAGTTTTTCTATGTCTGTGAGTGTGTTTCTGTTTTTATGTAGATTCATTTGTATTATTTTTTAGATTTGTATTTTTTTATGCTTTAGTTGTATATAAGTGATGTATAACATTTGTCTTTCTCTTACGTACTGAACTGATGTGATACTCTCAGGTCCATCTGTGTTGCTGCAAATGGCAGTATTTCATTCTTTTTGTGACTAGTATTCACTGTCTATACACCACGTCGGAAGCCCATCATTTGCTGATGGTCACTTGGGCTGTTTCTGTGTCTTGGAAATTGTGAGTAGTGCTGCTGTGAACACTGGGGTGCATGCAACTTTAAAAAAAAAAAAACTTTATTTCATTTATATTTACTTTTTTAAACATTTATTTACTTATTTGGTTGTTCCAGGTCTTAGCTGTGGCATGCAGGATCTAGTTCCCTGACCAGGGATCGAACCTGGGCCCCCTGCATTGGGAGCACAGAGTCTTAGCCACTGGACCACCAGGGAAGTTCCCCCTACATTTACATTTTTTTTTTTTTTTTACTGATAAAAGAACCTGAAATTTAAAGTAATTAATTCGACTTTTTACTTACAGTTTTTTAGTCCATGCTATTTTTTCCAAAATAGCATTATTGTTTTCTGTTTATAAAAGTATTAAGTGCATTATTTTTTATCAAATTTAAATATTAGACAATTCAGAAATGTATCAACTGTAAAGTCCCATTGTAAATCCTGCTCCCCCATATGGCTACTATCTACTGTCCTTTCCAGGCATACATATATAATTCGTTTTAATTTTATAATGGGATCATGTATCTATTGAATTCTGTAACTCATTTTTTCTTTTTACAAAATGCTAATATCATAAGGCTGATAACATGTGACAATGTGCTTCACTGTCTAGTCCAGCACCGGGCACATAGTGAGGGCCTGGTAGACAGTGAGATTTCTGAAAG
The DNA here is from genome assembly GCA_020226075.1 of Hydropotes inermis. Classification (NCBI taxonomy): domain Eukaryota; kingdom Metazoa; phylum Chordata; class Mammalia; order Artiodactyla; family Cervidae; genus Hydropotes; species Hydropotes inermis. Next base: position 1,451,119 of record CM035273.1, on the reverse strand, counting down.
TAAGATTCAGGGGTTATCTTTGAATTTCAGGTCTCTATTCTCTATACGGTGGATAATTGGGAGTGCATATAAAACACCAGAAAACTGAGGCGTATAGGGAGGGAGCTAGAAGTCGAGCCTATGGGCTTGACCTGGTGTCTCTGAGACGCCATGTACAGCTGGTTGACGCGTGTGCTGCACCAGAGGAATCGAGTGGAGAGCTCAAGCCTACATGCACTTCACACCCTGCGTCCAGGGGTTACGTCTGCCAGAGGGGAGCCTCTTCCTGATTTTCACACAAATTCACACACCAGCTAAGTCCCACCCCTTTGGCTACTAGGAAGAGATTGCTTCTTAGGGGGTAGTGTTCTGTTCTATCTAAGACACAGCATGGTACCACCCTGAAGAAGTTGGTTTGGAGCATTGAGTGCCCCACATGGATGCTGCTAACTCCAGTGGTCCTCCCAGGCACCCCAAGCAGTGTCTGCAAGATGGATTGCACAGGCAGCCGGTGTTACACTTGGGGACCGGGGCTCCCGGATTCCTGAAGGACCCCTGAAGCAGGGGAAGGGGATTTGGAGGCCAGAAAGAAGCATGTCCAGGCAGGCAGTGTTCAGAAGGCAGTAATGGGGCTGGAGACAAGGTCCACCCAGGCATAAAGGACTGGTTCCATCAGTCACATGGAGTATGACTCAGAAGATTCTGGAAGGATAAAACCACATGGCAGCCAGTGTGGTCCAGGCATCTGCTTGGCCCTGGAGAGACAGCAGGGCAAAACAATGAGGTCCAGCGTCTCAAGGAGCTTTCATTCTGTGATAACAAGTCCATCGGGAGGTGATTTGAGATAGGGGCAAGTGCTCTAAGGAAAATAAAGCAGATGAGATGATTGCGTGCCGCTGGGCAGAGGGCCAGGCTGTTGTTTAGGTGGTCAAGGGCAGGGGGAGGCGATCCTGGAGCTGAGATCTGAAGTCGGCTGGGTGATGAAGAGCATTCCAGATGGAGAACGTCACAGGCACCAAGGCCCTGTGGCAGGCCAGCATGGCCAAGGAATGCTGAGCTGGGGGACAGAATAACACAAGGAAGTTGGAAACCGAGATGTCACTTTGCTGACAAAGGCCTGTATAATCAAAGCTGTGGTTTTTCCAGTAGTCATGTACAGATGTGAGAGTTGGACCATAAACAAGGCTGAGCAGCGAAGAACTGATGCTTTTGAACTGTGGTGTTGGAGAAGACTCTTGAGAGTCCCTTGGACTGCAAGGAGATCCAACCAGTCCATCCTAAAGGAGATCAGTCCTGGGTGTTCATTGGAAGGACTGATGCTGAAGCTCCAATACTTTGGTCACCTGATTCGAAGAACTGACTCATTGGAAAAGACCCCGATGTTGCAAAAGATTGAGGGCAGAAGGAGAAGGGTGTGGCAGAGGATGGGATGGTAGATAGCATCACTGACTCAATGGACATGAATGTGAGCAAACTCTAGGAGACAGTGGAGGACAGAGGAGCCTGGCCTGCTACAGTCCATGGCATCACACAGAATCAGACATGACTTAGCAACTGAACAACAATGATAACCAGCAGGAACCCACACCCCAGAGCCTCTGCACCATCGTGCAGGCTCTTAAAGAAGGGTTCAATTCTCCTGGTGCATGGTCTCACCTTACAGAATAAAAGGCTTAAGAAATGTGTTCATTTCTTCTGGTTCTTGAAGCATTGCCCCCATGAAAAGTATTCTGCTTCTTTAAGGCCCATTAAGAAGCAATGAGTTTAAATGTTGTAAACATACCACACAACAAAGCAGTCATTTAGATCTGGGGGGAATGGAGGCAGGGCACGGAGCTATTCATTGCTCAGCTTTGATGGAGGACTAGAATCACGAGTTGTCACCCCTTCCCAGTCCCTCTCTCCAACGAGATAAAACCGGTACTAAAACTGGACGAGCACAGAAATAAACTGAAACCCATCTCGTGTTAATGTTGCCACTTTGACAATCCCACCGCATTGCCGGTAGGATCCCGATGTATGAATTATCAGAGGAAGATGAATTATGTCCAGTAAAGTCTGAGGGTTAAGGATATTGGAAAGGAAAAGTCTGAGGGTTAAGGATATTGGAAAGGAACAGAAGATAAATGTGCCAGTGACTTTTGTAGGCTTTAGGCTCCTTGGTGAGAAATAAATCAGCAAAAGTTCATTCTCTCCCCAGGGCAGTGAATTTATTGAGATCATTCCTCTGGCCACTTCTGGCAGAGCTCTGACACATCCTGGGGAGTAGGTGAGTAAATAATGGCAATTTAAAAGCAGCCTGTGGGGGAGGGAGCTTGAGGCTCCCACTGCCGTCAGCCACTTGCCTCTTCCCTTAGGGGAAGACGTATTTCTCGCATCAGACCAACTTAGCTCCGACCAAGTGTGAATGACAGGGAGGAATTCTCTTGGCCACCAACCACCCCCTTCTGCAGAGACGCAGGTCCTCTGCACACCGTAGCTTCCCCAGGTGAAAACCGAGAGCTGGCCCTGCTGAAAGCCCACCCAGGACCCTCCCTCCCTCTTGCTCCTTCTCCAGGAAGAGACTCTAAACTGCACCTTCCCAGGAGCATTTACCCCAGTGCAAACCCAAACAGGGACATGGCGTCACTTTAGGGCTTAATAGCGTGACCAGAGAGCCATTTGCCTCAGACCGTAGATTCTTTTACAACCTTACTGAGATATAATTGCCATACAGGAATATACACATAAGGTGGACAATTTGAGGTGTTTTGACACATGTATGCATCCAGGAAACAATGAAGATAATGAACACACCCATCATTTCCGAAAACTTCCTTGTGCCTCTTTGTAATCTGTGCCTCCCTTCCCCATCCCCTGGCAGCCACTACTACTCTGTCACTGAATTAGTTTGCATTTTCTAGAATCTATATATAATTGGGGTTATACAGTACATGCTCTTTTTCAAACTGGCTTCTCTCACTTAGCATAATGACTTCGAGGTTTATCTATGTTGTTGCATGTATTAGTAATTTGTTCCTTGTTACTGGCTGTCCAATATTTCCAACATCATTTGTTTTGATGTTAAAAAACATTTTCATTTCTTGGTTGAATTTCCTAGGCACCCTTGTAAAAAATCAACTGACTGTGTGATATGGGTCTATTTCTAGACTCTGTTGAGTTTCACTGGTCTGTATGTCTATCTTTACACTAATACTTCATTGTCTAGATTATTGTAACCATATAAGAAGTCTTCAAATCAGATAGTATTAGTTTCTAGCATTGTTCTTTCTTAAGTTGCTTCGGCTGTTTCAGTCTCTCAGTCGTGTCTATTTCAGGTCCTTTGCACTTCTACATAAAATTTAAAATTAACTTTTGAGTTGCTACCAAAAAAATCCTGCTAGGATTTTGATTAGGATTGACTTGAATCTATAGATCAATTTGGGGAGAATTGACTGCTTAACAATAAGAGCCTTCTTTTTTTTTTTTATAAGAGGTTTCTGATCCATAAACTTGGCATGCTCATGCTGAGTCACTCAGTCGTGTCCGACTCTGTGCAACCCCAGGGACTGTAGCCCGCCAGACTCCTCTGTCCGTGGGATTCTCCAGGCAAGCACCCTGGAGTGGGTCGCCATGCCCTCCTCCCGGGATCTTCCCGGCCGGGGACTGCCTGCTGCGCTGACAGGCGGGTTCTTTACCACTAGCGCCACCCGAGGAGCTCATGAACATGGCACCTCTCTCGTGTATTTAGGCCTGCCTTTTCTTTTTTTTGGCCGAGGTAGAAGAAATATGGACTCTAATGAAGATTCTCTCCCTTTGGTATATGTGAGACCCGTGAAAACATCCAAACAAAAAGAAAAGACAGAAAGGGAGGCGAGGACTCGGAGAGTCCGCCCTCCTCGTCCACACGGCTTAAGACGGAGCGGGCTGGCCCTCTGCTGCCGCCGCAGGGCCGGGCTGCAGGGGGAGAAGGGATTCCGCGACCGCGGGTCTCGGGACCCCGCCCCGCGGGAAGGAAAGAGCCCACCTCTGGGCCCGCCCCGCGGCGGGAGGGCAAGTTCCTCCGTCCGAGCTCGGCCGCGCGTCTCCGCCTCGGGTCGCTCCTGTGGAAAAGGGAAAGCTACCAGTTCCAACGGCCTCACAGGCCTGGTTGAGGAAAATGCCAACGGTCGTAAAGGGGCTTTGAAAAAGTCGGAGGTGATGTATAAATGTCATTGATTATTATCATTTTGTGCTCAGGAAGAAGCTACAGGAAACAAATCAGGAGAGTAAAGCTACAGCCCTAAAGTATATGCAGATGAAATAAAAATGCAGTTCCAAGCCTGCCAATGGTACCTGGGGATTGTCCCCTGCTTTGAAGTCTTAACGCCCTGTTCCCACCCCCGCCCCCCCACGTCTACCCCTGCGGGGGGCAGGGCAGGGGCCAGGAGGCAGCGCAGGACTTTGCCTATAGCCTGTAACGTGGGGGCTGCGGGGGCTTATGAACTGTATATACAGACTCTGGGTGAGGGGCCGGGCCAGGAGCCACTGGGCAACAGAGGGGTCCGTCTGCCCACTGGCCGGGGACAGGGGCGGTGTCTACGGACATACCCCCCGGGGACGGACACACCCCCCGGGGACGGGGCCGGTGTCTACGGACACCCCCCCCGGGGACAGGGGCGGTGTCTACGGACACACCCCCCGGGGACAGGGGCGGTGTCCAAGGACACACCCCCCGGGGACAGGGGACAGTCTCCCAGGACACCGCCCACCCCCGGGGACGGGGACAGTGTCTAGGGGGCGCATCCCCCAGGAGAGCAGACAGCCACCGCTCCGGCCCCGGTTGGCAGTCCCTCTCCCCGGGGTGTGTGTCCTTAGAGACTGCCCCCTCTCCCAGATGGCCCCCCCCGACATGGACTTGGTGCTGAGCAAGGCGAGGCTGGGGTCCCAGAAGCCGCGACGCTGTCTGCACCCCCATCCTTGACTTAAGGGGCCCGGGAACTCTGCATATAGTCTCTTCAGCGCTGGGAGCCCGTCAGGGGTTCAGTTTCACCGCTGGCGGGAGGGCTGTGGAGAGGAGTCGGGCGCCCTGAGCCCGGGGGGGACTGAGGGCGAAGGGTGGTCGCTCCGCTGGGCCCCTCACACCGAGCATCTTCCGTTCCCGGGAGGCACACGGCCCAGGCCTGCAGCGCCCACCTTGCGGACGGGTATCAGGTGGACGGACACAGGGCAGGCCCGTGTACCCCTGTGTACACGGGTAGCTTGGTGAGGTTTGGGGGAGCAGGACTCCCCCCGCCTCCTGACCGCAGCCCACTCTCTGGGCGGCGTGCTGAGCCCCGCGTCCTCGCTGTCCGCAGCCCTGCACGAGGCCGGGCGCCCGGAACACTCCCGGGGCGGTCCTAAGGGCGGGAACGGGGCCGGGCGCAGGGCGTCCTCCGGGGACAGCCCCGGGCCGCTCACGGTTTCCGCCCCCCGCCCCCTCCCCGGCTGCGGGACACCGGCTCGCCGCCCGCAGATGCCGGGCCGGTGCTGTCCCCGCGGTAGCCGGTGAGGCTCTCCCGGAGCGCTGACCCTCCGTCCCTCCGCACCCTCGGGGCCCCCGAGCAGGGCCGGGGCTGCCGGCTCCGCGGGCCGGCGAGCGCGCCCTGGCCCGGGGGTCCGGCCTCCCGCACCGGGCGCCCCGCTGATGGAGAGGCCTCGGCATCCCGCAGACCCGGGGCCACCCCGGAGCTGCTGCGCGGGCATCTTCATAGGGCTTCACTCAGGGCCTCGGGCGCCGCCACTGACGGCGGGGCGGGGCCCAGCCCGGCCCCCGCCTGCCTGGCCTTGTCCAGGGTCTGGATGTTTTTAGGTCTTTAATTTTTCTCAGCAATGCTTTATAGTTTCCAGTATACAAGCCTTGCACGTCTTTTGTCAAATTTTCCTCAAGCATTTTATATTCCTGATGCTATTGTAAAGTATACTGTAGTTCAATATTGTATATACTGCTAGTATCTAGAAATACAATTGTATTTGTATCCTGCAATTTTGCTAATTTTTAAGATTCGGTTGTTGTTTTTTGTAATAGACAATCATGTCTCCTGAAAATGAAGACTTCTTTCTTTTCCTATGAGAACATTTTTAAATACATCCGTAACCTTTCATTTTTCATATTTTGATTTTCATTCTATTCAAAATACTCTTCAATTTGTTTATTTCTTCTTTTACTCATGGGTGATTTTAAATTGTGTTATTTCAAATAGCTGGGGATTTTGTGCCAATCTCTTATTATTTCCTCATTTAAGCCCATGGTGATCCTCAGCATACTTTTCATGATTTGAATGCTTTTAGATTTATGAGTTTTGTCTTATTGCCAAGAATACTATCTATCTTGATAAACTTACAATTCTTGAAAAGAATGTGTGTTCTGCCCTTGGTGGGTGGAGTCTTCTACAAGTGTTAATTAGGTCAAGTTGATCAACAGTGTTGTTCAAGTCTTTATCCTTACTGATTTTATGTCTAATCATTCTGTCCTTTATTGTGAGATGTTTTGAAATCTTCAGTAGTAATTATGGTTGCTAACTTCTCCTTAACCATTCTAGCAGTTTTTGCTTCATGTATTTTGAAGCTCTAGTAGTTGCCTAAGCATTTAGGGGTTTAATGTCCTCTTGATGAACTGGTCCCTTTATTCATGGTAGAAAATCCCCTTAGAAATATTCTTCTTTCCTCTAGTAGTATTCCTGACTCTCAGTTCAGTTCAGTCACTCAGTCATGTCCGACTCTTTGTGACTCCATGAACCACACACATGCCAGGCCTCCCTGTCCATCACCAACTCCCAGAGTCCACCCAAACCCATGTCCATTGAGTCAGTGATGCCATCCAACCATCTCATCCTCCATCATCCCCTTCTCCTCCCACCCTCAATCTTCCCAGCATCAGGGTCTTTTCAAATGAGTCAGTTCTTCGCATCAGGTGGCCAAAGTATTGGAGCTTGAGCTTGAGCTTCAGCATCAGTCCTTCCAATGAACACCCAGGACTGATCTCCTTTAGGATAGACTGGTTGGATCTCCTTGCAGTCCAAGGGACTCTCGAGTCTTCTCCAACACCACAGTTTAAAAGCATCAATTCTCCACTGCTCAGCTTTCTTCATAGTCCAACTCTCACATCCATACATGACTACTGGAAAAACCATAGCCTTGACTAGATGGACCTTTGTTGGCAAAGTAATGTCTCTGCTTTTTAATATGCTATCTAGGTTGATCATAACTTTCCTTCCAAGGAGCAAGCGTCTTTTAATTTCATGGCTGCAGTCACCATCTGCAGTGATTTTGGAGCCCAGAAAAATAAAGTCTGACACTTTCCACTGTCTCCCCATCTACTTCCCATGAGGTGATGGGACCAGATGCCATGATCTTAGTTTTCTGAATGTTGAGCTTTAAGCCAACTTTTTCACTCTCCTCTTTCACTTTCATCAAGAGGCTCTTCAGTCTCTCTTCACGCTTTTTCTGTAATGAATGTAAACTCTCCACCTTTCTTTTGCTCAGTGTTAGTGTGGAATATCTTTCCGCTCCTTATACTTCTAACCTCTCAGGGCCTTTTATATTTAAAGTGGGTCTCAAAAGAATAAATAAATAAAGTGGGTCTCGTGTAAACAATATAGTTGGATCTTGCTTATCCTTCCCCCTAATCTGAAAATCAGTGCTGGCCAGTTAGGTGTTTAAATATTAGAGTTAATGTGATTATGACAGTTTAAATCTACTGCTTTACGATTTCTTTCTGTCTGTTCCATCTATTTTTGTTCTCTATTTTCATGTCCTGCCTTCTTTTGGAGGACCTGAGTAATTTTTACTATTCCATTTTATCTTCCCTGCTGGCTTATTAGCTAAAACTGTGTGATGTGTTTTTTTAAGGGCTGCTAAAGATTTATGGCATCCATACTCCACCTCATCTGTCTTTGAGTACTATTCTGTCCCTTCTCATGTACTATGAGCACCTTCAAATCACAGGTCACCGTTCCTCCCCTCCCAGACTTTGTTCCATTGTTGTCACATGTTTTACCTCAACATACGTGCTACCTGTTGTTCAGTGTCTGAAAACTGTTATTTCATTTATTTTGTCCAATATATTTAGTCCTTTCAGGCAAGAGTGTAGATTTAGCTCTTGTTATCCCATCATATTCATAAGGGACGTCCTGAGAGGTTTTTAAGACACATTTTTAAAATTTTTAAATAAAAATCTCTGCTCATTATAGAAATTTTAGAAAATGTCTGGCAGTAGACACAAGAGATGGGGGTTCAATCCCTTGTTTGGGAAGATCCCCTGGAGTAAGAAACGGCAACCCACTCCAGTATTCTTGCCTGGAAAATCCTATAGACAGCGAAGCCTGTGAGGTTACAGTCCATGGGGGTCACAGAGAGTCGGACACGACTGAGCACACGCACACACACCCATAGTCTTATACTTTAAGAGGAGGAGGGACATTTTCTTAATTAGAAACCTTTCACCAACATCATTTTATTGGCTGCCTCCTAGTTCATCATCTGTTGGCTGTTCAATGTGTCTGCTCATTCCTGCCCTAGTATTATGCTTTGTCGTTCTTTAGTTGCTCAGTCATGTCCAACTCTTTGCAACCCCATGGACTGCAGCCCGCCAGGCTCCTGGGTCCATGGGATTTCTGAGGTAAGAATACTGAAGAGGGTTGTCATTTCCTTTCCCAGGGGATCTTCTCGACCCAGGGCTCAAACCTACGTCTCCTGCACTGTAGGCAGATTCCTTACCACTGAGCTGCTAATCCATAAAACACAAATCATTTCAGGGCACCTTCCTGGGGCCCCTGACCCATCACAGTTGCTCCCAAGCCAGAGGTCAAGAAGGAGGTCCTCTCCTTTCATCCCAGTGCCTCAGATCCATTATGACTGGGGGAGAGGGGAATATCCGGCAAATAAGACCATGTCACAGAGATAACAGAGGCTGTCACAGACGGGAAAGGGGAAGAAACTCAGGGAAGCTGAGCAAACCTTCACAGAGAAGGCAGCCTCTGAACCAGACCTTGAATGGCAAGCAGACAGCACCGCAGGCCAAGGGCACACAGGCAGCCCTCCGGAGATGCGGAGTGACGTGTGCCCTTGGAGAGCACCGAGCTGTGTGTGTGACAGGGAGGGGCGGGATGTGGGGGGAGCTTGAGGCCACCAGCTTCTGGGGATCTGCTGTGGAATTTGTATTTTTTCCCTGTGAAGAACAGCGAGCTCACAGAGGTTTTTACAAAAGAGAGTAATTCACAAATCATACTTTACTTTTATTATTTATTGACGCTTTAGTAGCTGTCACTCAACATGAGATGTCAGAGATGCAGAAATGAACGGATAACACCACACAACAGTACTCGCTGGGAGAAGGCCGTGCTTTGCATTTAGCTGTAGATACGCTGTCAGCCCCTCACAGATGTTACAGCTGTAACAGGATCAGGAAGGGCTTTGCAGGGTTCATCCACTGCTCAGCAGGGAGAAGAGCCAGATGAGAGCAAGCCCGGTGAGGCTGGAGGGAGACCTGAACTAAGCCCAAGAGGGCCGTGGTGACGGGGAGGAGGATTCGGCGGGCGGGTGAGAAAGAACGTCGGTACATGCTGGATTCAGAGAGACGGAGGGAATCGAGAGGATGACTGAGGTTTCTAACTATATTCACAAAGGCGTGTGGAGAAGCTGCTGTGCGTCGGCTTTGTGCTAGGCACCGGTGTATCAGTGATGGAGTAATTCCCAGCCCTCCCACTGCCTGGAATCTGGGAAGTGAAACAGACAAGCGAGCCAGCAGTTACAGTGCTGAGTCAGGGCAACCACAGGGCTCTGTAATTTTGCTCACAGGAATGTATGTAGGAGCTCACAGGAGGGACACACAACTCAGTCCTCAAAGACGTGGTGGGATCACGACATCTAAACCCAAACTTGAAATACACTGTTGAAGTTATCTAGCCAAAGAGGTGGGGTGGATAATAAAAGAGAGTTCTGGGCCTAGGTCCAGAAGCTGGGAAGAACATGGTGGGGGTGTAATATGAGACAGATGTAGCCAGAGATGAGATTGGAGAGGCAGAGAGAGACCAGCTTATCTGAGGAATTTGGCCTTTACTCCCAGGGGAATGGGGAACTACTGTAGGGTTTGAAACAGGAGTAGGAGATGGTCGATTGTGCATTTTAATTGAAGACTAGCTGCAAAATGAAGACGGGGTAGGAGGCGGGCAAGACCGGTGGTACCCAGGCAAGGCAGATGATGGCCTGGGCCAGGGACGTGGCCACGATGGGTCAGAGAGCTATTCCGGTGCTGAAGTCAATAGCGCGTGATGTCTGACTGGACAGAAGATGTAGGACAGTTAAGTCAGCCCCAAGGGCTCTGTCCCGGGCTCACGGTGGTGCTCTTGACCGGAAGAGGAGAGACCACTTTGGGGCTAAGGATAATGACCTCAGTTTGGAGCGGGTTGAGTTTCAGGTGTCCGTGAGACATCTAAATGCAGATGTCTGACTTACTGGAGAAATCTGGGTTGAGATGCAGCTTTAATGACCCCAGGATATGGATAAGCAAAGACTCAGAAAACGGTGTTAGCTCTGTCAGAGAGCGTTGAAAATGGGAAAAGGACTGAGCACAGAAGAGTTGGGAGGAAACTGACTCTGACTGGGAGCAGAGGGAGAGACCATCCAGGAGAACCAGAAGGGCCCCCAGAGGAGTGTGGCGTCATGGAGACAGGCTACAGAGATTTTCAACAAGAGAGGGGTGATTGTATCAAATGCTGCCACAGACCACAGAAACTGAGGACTAAAACTTTCCCATTGGCTTCCAGACAAGAAGGGTGCATGACCTGTCTGAGAACACTTCTGGAGGGGGGAAACTAAGGCCCTATTCCAGAGTTTCCGAAGGAGTGAACTGGAGATACGGAATGGGAACAGGTGGTTCCCTCAGCTCTTTGAAGATGTCTGACAGGGAAGCAGAGGAGAAGGAAGAGAGGTGGTGGTCACAAAAGGGAACAGAAGGGACCCGAAAAGTGTGAAAACTAGTAGGGCGGGTCTCGCAAAGGAGAATGAGATTTAGGGGGAGAGGAGATAACTGATGGAGCAGGACCCTGGGAGACAGGTGGGAAGCAGGTGCAGGTGGCAGAACTAACCGAAGGTGGGGGAGGACCACCTGAACCAGGATCCAGAAGAGGAAGCCAGAAGGGCGTGGAAGCAAGGCCATGTGCAGGATTCTTGAGAAGTTCTGGCCTGATGGCTTCTGTTTATCTGGGAGGTGGCAAGTTAGTTGACACAAAGAGGAGAAATCATCCAGCAAGTGAAAGTGTTAGTGCTCAGTCATGTCTGTTTTCGACACCATGGAGTGTATCCCGCCAGGCTCCTCTGTCCATGGGATTCTCCAGGCAAGAATACTGCAGTGGGTTGCCATTCCCTTCTCTAGGGCATCTCCTCGACCCTGGGATCAAACCCAGGTCTCCTGCACTGCAGGCGAGTTCTTTCCTGACTGAGCCACCAGGGAAGCCCCACAATCCAGGACGATCAAGAGACAGACCCAAAGAGCCAAGAGCTGGCATTCCTTGGGGAGCCAGGAACATTCCTCCCATCACTCTCTAGCTAGACAGCTCAGCTCAGGCATTCTCCATCCACCTCCCAGGGAAGCTTTCTCTGCTGACCTTCCTCCCCTGACCTTCCCCTAAACCCAGTCAGAGTCAGGTGTTTCCCCACAGTACCCTCTAGCACCCCAAAAGTCAACAGCATTCAGTGGTAAGTGTGCTAATTTTGGCGTTAGAAAGACTGTATTTCTGATACTGTCTCTGCCCCTTCTCAGCTATGTGACTCTGGGCAATTTATCCTACCTCCATAATTATCATATGCAAAATGGGAATAATATCGGCAGTAATACGTACCCCATGGGCTCGTGGGTATTAAGTAAAACGGTCCGTGTGAAGCTCAGCGCAGAGCCTGGCACCCAGCGAGTGTCTGATAAATGCTAACTGTGGCTATATTATTTCTTCACTTATACTCGCTGTGTTTCTGCCTTCACGCTGTGCTCGCAGGCAGGAACTGAACTTCCTTCTCTGTGAAGGCCGTGTGCGGCACACAGCCCGGCCCGCGGCGGCCATTCCGGGAACACTGTGGGATGGACAGAGCTCCTGTTTCCTTCCGGGCCTCCGCCTGACGTCATCAGGACGGAAGCGGGACTCGTGGGAGGGAGCGGGGGCGGGGCCTGCAGGCCTCTGAGCCGGAAGGAGACGGAAGGAGACGTACGCGTGCCCCCAGCGCTTCTCCCGGAAGCCGCCGGCCCTGCCGCCTGTGTCTGCCCTGTGAGAAAGAGGCACGGACGGGCTCTGTTCTGGGAGTCCGGGGACAGCGAGCGGGTCCTGCCAGGGACCTGCCTCGTGGTCGGTCCCACTTGGATTCTGGCCTCCACCTGGCCCCTCATCTCGTGTCTGCCCCTGTGCCGTGACCTCCGTCAGGGTTCTGGTACTCCTGTTTTTACCTGGCTGTAATTAGGTAGCACAGGTTCCCTTTGGTTTGGCTTGAGAGAAAGAATGAAGAATGCTTCGCTTCCATCGTGTCTGACCCTTTCCGACCCCGTGGACTGTAGCCCGCCAGGCTTCTCTGTGCGTGGGATTCTCCAGGCAAGAATGCTGGAGTGGGTTGCCATGCCCTCCTCCAGGGAGTATTCCCGACCGAGGGATCGAACTCACATCTCTTGTGTCTCCTGAAGCGGCAGGTGGGTTCTTTATCACTGAGCCACCAGAGAAGTACCAGGCTCCATGTTCTTAACCCCTGTGGGGTGGTTGGCAGCGGTGGAGGGTGAAAGACAAGAGTCTGCTTTCAAGGAGCGTAAAGCCTGACGGAATACGAAGAAATGCTGACTGGAAGAAAAAAAAAAAAAAGAAATGCTGACCGGCCTTCAGGCCACAGCACAGTAAGAACACCCAGATTAGAAAGAGAAATTGTGAAGAAAGCAGAAGAGAAGTATATTCCAAGGAAGCTTGCAGGCAACCACAAATGTCTGGACATTAATTGGATAACTTGCCCCTTCAGGTAAGTTCTGCCTTTTGGACGTCAAGTCACTTCAGCCAGGTAGAAAGAGTCTCTCTGTTGTTCCTACGCCAACCATTCTCTTGCCTTCATGAAGAAACTCATCCAGAAGATTCGAAAGCACAAAGAGAGAGCTGATTTTTTAAAGTGATGATTAAACTTTGAAGTTTGGGTATCTGATATGTGCTGAGCTCACAGTCTTGGAATGGGCAAGAGTTCATCAACTGACACAGTGAGGTCAGGGCGGGAGTGAAGCGGGAAGGCATTTGGCAATGGCCTTGAAGGATGAAGAGGTATGTTTTGGTTTTGTTTGGGGGTTTTCTTGCAGACTGGAGAGGGAAGCCCATAAAAAACCTAGAAATAGAACTATCATGTGATTCAGCAATTCCACACCTGGGTATATACCAAAGAAAATGAAAACACTAATTTGAAAAGATACACACACACCCACGCACACATTCAAAGCAACATATGTAAGTGTCCTAAGTGTCTGTCAACAGATGTATGGGTGAGGAAAATATGGTATATATACACAATGGAATATTACTTTAAGAAAGAATGAAGTGTTGCCATATGCAGCAACATGGATGGACTTGAAGGTATTAAGGTTAGTGAAATAAGTCAGAGAAAGACAAATACTATCTCACAGACTTACATACAAAGAGCAGACTAGTGGTTACCAGTGGGATGGGGGAGGGGCAAGATAGGATAGAGGATTAAGGGGTACAAACTGATACTAAAATAAGCTACATGGGTATACTGTACAACACAGGGAATGCAGCCAATATTTTATTATAATATAATTTTAAATGGAGTATAGTTTATAGAAGTGTTGAATTACTATCTTATACACCTAAAACTAATATAATTTTGTCAATCAACTACACATCAATAAAAACAATAAGAAAACAGCAAAAAATTACATATGGTAGAGGGAAAGCCCTTATTCACATCATCTACAAAAACTAAGAAATGGAATTCAGTGCCATAGGATTTGTGATGGATTCGTACGAAGAAATTACAAAATTCTACTAAGGCTTATTTTTTACAGACTTCTATAAATGAATAGAGATACAGTGTGTTCCTGGTGGGAAAAGTCTTTTTAGTAAGGGTGTCATTTCTCTACAAATGAATATATACACATAAGGCAGTCTAATCAAAATCCAAGTATTTCTTCTGGAGCTTAACCAAATAATTCTAAAACACATCAGGGAAATTCAACATGATGTTAGCTGGGCATTTTTGAAAAGAAAAGGAGGAAAAGAGAAAGGGAGAAGGAAGAGGGAAAAGTCTTCAAGGATATAAAAAAAGGAGAATTATTTGGGTGGGGTACCAGTCTCAGCATAGACAGACCAATGGAACAGACTGTGTAATCCAAAAACAAATTTAAGAATGTTGCCCCTGATAAAAGTGACATTTCAAGAGAGTGGAGAAAGAATGGACTGTTTAAAAATAGGCTCTTTTTGACACCAGAGAGCCTACACATGTGTAGAACTAAATACACAGACACACATGAGTACAACTAAATAAGGCAATGTGTAAATATAAGATGGTGGTTATATCAATGTTAATATCCTGGTCATGATGTTATACTATAATTTTGCAAAATATTAGCATAAAACTAGGTAAAGTATAAACAGTCTATTTTTATGATTGCTTATCAGTTTGTAATTATCTCAATAAAAATGTTAACTAAATAGTCCTGAGAAAAGCAAACTAGTACTTTTAAAATATTAAATCCTTACATTTAAGAAGAATGAATTACCAAATTTTAAAATTCAAACTGTAAATGAATTACCAGTATATGGGGTAAGGAAGGACTTTCTCTCCATAACTCCTGTAGTCAAAAACCACAAAAGAAGATTGATAGAAAAAGAAAAAAAGAAGATTGATGGAAATTTATGGATTTTTCTACATTTTCTACATAGAAGTTAAAGTTAGGCATAGCAACAAAAATTTTTGTAAAAATAAAAGAGAAATGAGGAAAACTATTTCCATATATGTAAAAGTTGATGAGTTAATTTCTTAGAAATCTCTGAAGTGAAGTGAAAGTCTCTCAGTCATGTCCGACTTTGTGACCCCATGGACTATACAGCCCATGGACTTCTCCAGGCCAGAATACTGGAGTGGATAGCCTTTCCCTTCTCCAGGGGATCTTCCCAACACAGGGATCAAACCCAGGTCTCCCACATTGCAGGCAGATTCTTTACCAGCTGAGCCACCAGGGAAGCCCAAGAATACTGGAGTGAGCTCTATGAAGAGCTCTCACAAATCAATAAGAAAAACAGTAGATACCATTACTGGAAAATGGACTAGACATGAATTCACAGAAGAAGAGAAACAAAAGGCCAGTGAACTTGTGAAAAAATTTAGGC
Organism: Hydropotes inermis; assembly: GCA_020226075.1. Classification (NCBI taxonomy): domain Eukaryota; kingdom Metazoa; phylum Chordata; class Mammalia; order Artiodactyla; family Cervidae; genus Hydropotes; species Hydropotes inermis. Next base: position 1,435,784 of record CM035273.1, on the reverse strand, counting down.
AATGAAGCAGATACTAGTGGAGAAGAAAATAGAAATTCTGAAAGGAATATAGCTGAAGGAAGCTGAGAGGTGATATCTTATTTGTGCTGTGCTTAGTCACGCAATCATGCCTGACTCTGCGACCCCATGGACTGCAGCACGTTGGGCCTCCCTGTCCGTCACCAGCTCCTGGAGTTTACGAAAATTCATGTCCATCACGTTGGTGATGCCATCCAGCCATCTCATCCTCTGTCATCCTCTTCTTTCACCTTCAGTCTTTCCCAGCATCATGGTCTTTTCAGGTGAGTCAGTTCTTCACATCAGGTGGCCACAGTATTGGATATCTTATTTACTTACCAATACCTTATTTATTTACTGATATCTTATTTACTAATAACAGTTAGCTCAGCACCTGGCACATAGTACACGCTCAATAGACCTTTGTCGAATGGATGAGTAAGTGGAGAGAACACAGGTGGCCCGTCAAGGAGAAGGAATACTTTAGATGCCTGTGGGAAAGAAGAGGAAGGTAGAAGTATGGTATAACTTTAAGGGAGAAGTGGGTAACTTAAGTGAACTGTAATCACAGAGCCTGTTTTGCCAGTAAAACCAGAAGTGATGTCATCGGAAGAAAACCCCTCTTGTGGGTTCCTGAAGGCCTCCAGTGAAAGCACACTCAGATAGGAGAGTCCCGGAGATATAGTGCAGGGTTTGAACCGCTCTCTTCAAGGCCTTGTGTCTGAGTGAGCAGCTGCTCACTCGTCTTCCCAGCCCCTAGTGGGTGACCAGCAGCTTTGCCCTTTTCCAGCCGTATGATTTTGCCGTCAGATCTGACACTGCTCAGCATAAACAGTGTTGTTGACAAGATGCACACCAGATGCAGGGCGCACCTGAATTTGCACTGGCCTCCTCAGACTTGTTCTGTGACATTTAAGTTCACATTTCATTTTTTAAAGTAACTTACCAAAGACCCTTGTATTTGGGTACATAGCCTGAGTTCACAGGAAATGTTTGTCTTCAGTGTTTCTTCCCTCAATGGAAAAATCAATGAATCAGCCCTTTCTTTCCCTGTGACTAGCTAAAAGGCCATTTTGCTACATCTGTATTTTTCAAACAGCCCCTCTGGCAGCTCTTATACCGACTCCATTTGTGCACAGACACCATTGTGCTCTCTGAGACGGGTTTTCTACTGGCTTTGGGCAAAAGAAAGTCCTATTGCTTTCTGAAACTAATAATATCAAAAATTAAATATTCTTAAGAAAAGGCCCCAACAGAGCTCCCTCAATGAACAGTTTATTACAGAGCAGTGATTCATTTAGATAAAGCCTGGAAGGGGCCTCTCCAGAGAATGAGGTTTGAGTCTCTAAAGACTCTCTTAATGGGAGGGAAAAGAGGGAAGAAGAGAGGAGGGAGAAATGGAAAGAAAATCTTGATTTTTCTGCAAGAGCTTTGATTCCTAGAGCTACTTTTCATTGAAAGGATGAGGATGTCTGCCAAATATTTCTAGGAAATTCTGGGTAATGATAGGTAGGTATTGGTACAGTAGTAACATACTGTCTTAGCTCAGGCTGCTATAACGAGTACCATAGACTGGGTGACTAATAAACCACTGAAGTTTCCTCTGTCTCGGTTCTCGAGGCTGGCATTCCAGGATCAGGGTGCCAGCTTGGTTGGGTTCTTGATTGTGTTGGGTTCTGGTTCTTAGGGGTTTCAGACTGCTGTCCTCTCCTTGTGTCTGTATGGGGTGGAGAGCAGAGAAGAAACTAGCTGTCTCTGGTGAATCTTAAAAGGGCGCCAATTCCAGCATGAGGGTGCCACCCTCACGACGTCATCCAAACCTATTCTGTTCCCAAAGGTCCCACCTCCTAATGCATTGTTTTGAGGGGGTATGGTTTCGACATATAAATTTGGAGGGGACACAAACACTTAGTCCATAATGTAGGAAATTTCATGAGTTTATAGGGAAGAAATCAGAGAAGGCAATGGCACCCCACTCCAATATTCTTGCCTGGAGAATCCCATGGACAGAGGAGCCTAGTAGGCTGCAGTCCATGGGGTCACTAAGAGTCACGACTGAGGGACTTCACTTTCACTTTTCACTTTCATGCATTGGAGAATAAAATGGCAACCCACTCCAGTGTTCTTGCCTGGAGAATCCCAGGGACGGGGGAGCCTGGTGGGCTGCTGTCTATGGGGTCACACAGTCAGACACGACTGAAGCGACTTAGCAGCAGCAGCAGCAGCAGCACAGGGAAGAAATACAGAGTGGGAAAGAGCATGTGATGTTATAAATGACATTTCTTCAATCTTACGTGATTGTCGTTTAGCTTCTGTGGACCATGCCTCCTTCATTCTCGTTACATCATACATCTAAGTAAAACCCCAAAAGGTGAGAGAGACAGCAATATTCTCCATGTCCTTGACTTTCACCCTAGATTTCTGGAAGCACTAGGATCCCATAAAGGAGCTCAGAGGCTGCTGCTGTGGGAAGAGGGAGTGTCAAGAAGGTGGGCTGGAAGCCACCTAGGTCACGCAGAACAGGTGGGCACCACTGTTGGGTACACCAGCTACCGCCACTCCAGGGAACCTTGCAACCCTCTCATCAGCTGCAAGAAATTCACAGAGCCAGGTGGATTTGCTCGTGCTTTATCTAATAAGGGCTTTCAGGTGGCTCAGTGGGAAAGAATCTGCCTGCCAATGTAGGAGATGCAGGAGATGCTGGTCAGATCCCTGGATCGGGAAGATCCCCTGCAGGAGGAAATGGCAATCCACTCCAGTATTCTTGCTTGAAGAACCCCGTGGACAGAAGAGCCTAGTGGGCTACGGTCCATGGGCTCTCAAAGAGCTGGATACCATCGAGCAACTGAGCACACACAAGTGCACACACACGCACATGTACACACACAGGCACACACATTTTCATAATGCCTCAAAATGCCTTGCAGCCAGATCCTCTCACTCATGTTGAAGAAAAACACCTTCCATCAGTCACCACCTGTGTTGCGCTAACATTCTACTTAACTGAGCCGTTTCTTGAAGTCTGGGGGAGGGCAGCTTTGTTCATGAGAGAACATGATTATAGGTGCTGGCTTCTAAGGGGTAGTTTCATGATTTCAGAGTTAGGAAGCCCTGGAATTGGGACACCTACCTACTTGAGATAAGTAAATTCAATGACTTTCCCCTTTGAAAATGAGGGTAAAATGAGAAATAATGATAGCATTTATTTCAGCTGTCACACTAACTAAAGGTTTGTGAGGAGGAAGGGAGCTTGAGAAAGCATTAAACACAAACTGATGCCCCCCAGGACTCCCAGGGATCTCTCAGGAAAATGAAATTTGTAAAATTCCTCTTTGGGAGCTGACAGAATGTGATTCCCATGAGGCCAATTTTATTACCTTCTGAGGACAAAACTCACTGTGACTTAAAAGTAATGCAAATGATGTGAAGAATCCTTTTTTGGTCACATCCCTGTTTTGTGCTTTTACAGTCAGAACATCAGTCATTTATTTTTGACTTATGAACTGCTCATTGCTAAAGAGTGTAGCAATGTCCCTTAGTTCAGAGTTACCTAGAGAACAGTTTAATCTTTACTGCACATAATATAATCTTTTGTCAAGGATGTTTACTGTTAACGAAATGAGAGAGGAGTCATAATCCTAAAAATAGCACATTCTAAAAATGCCCTTAACTTTAGGAAGGACGCCTAACTTTGGAGTCCACAAGCGTACCTATCACAGGTGGACACCGAGGATACCTTTGGCCTCCTTGGTGCGTTATGAAACACTTTAAATCAGCTGTGACGTCTTTGTGGTTGAGAAATGTTACCAACAGGTAGACGATAGGTTCACCTACCCAACTGGTAGGAGAGCTGCAAATACCTAAGGTGAGCGCACCCAGAATCCTGGGACGGTTGAATACAACAGAATGAGCTCAGATTCATGCCCTGCCCTCTTGAATCACAGCATATTTGAATTTGAAGTTACTTAGAGTAGATATGGGCCATCCTACCCTCATTTTACCAAAGGGACAACCAGAATAAGGTGTGGCCATCACACACTCAGCGCACTCCTGGTCTGCACCAGAACCCAGACGCCTAACCGGTGTGCTGAGTAGCTTTCAGCAAGTTTCTTAACCTCTGGGTGCTTCAGATTCCTCTTGTGTCAGGAAAGTGAGCGTGCAAGTCGCCCTGTCGCGTCTAACTCTCTGCATCCCCTTGGGCTATAGATGGAGTCCGTGGGACTCTCCAGGCCAGAAGAGTGCAGTGGACAGCCGTTCCCTTCTCCAGGGCACCTTCCCAGTCCAGGGATGGAACTCAGGTCTCCCGCACTGCAGGCGGATTCTTTACCAGCTGAGCCACAAGGGAAGACCAAGAACACTGGAGCACCCTATCCCTTCTCCAGCGGATCTTCCCGGTCCAGGAATCAAACCAGGGTCTCCTGCATTGCAGGCAAATCTTTACTCAGGGGGAAATGATATTCCTACTTTTCAAGGGTGGCAGGGGGATTGAAAAAGCACTGGTGTAAAGCGCTCAGCACGATGCTGGCTCACAGGGTAAACCGCCAGCATCCGCCTCATCCTCACTGGACACTGTTCTGCCTGCCTCAAGGAGCTGGAGGGAACAGTCAATTGGCCTTGTGCGTAAGGACCCAGAGAGGTGTAACACTCGGGTAGGACTCCTAAAGCAGCAGCTCGTAGAACAGAGAAGGAAATTCCTAAAACTACCCTACTTCCATTGTTTTTCTCACCACCAGATAGAGCAATTGTCAACGACATCACTGTAAACGATGCAGTTACCGACCTCCTAAAGGCAGAGAGTTGTCTCGGTCCCTTCTGGTCTCTTCCATCGCTGAGCAAGCCTGTCTTCAGTGGAAAGCTAGAACACTGCTTCTGCTGCTTGAGGGTCACTGTTGATATGGGCAGGAGACTGGGCCCAGCCCCGGAGACTCACTCCAGTGGGCAAGGCTCGGGGTCTGCACCTAACGGGCTCCCCAGGTAGTTTTAGTGCCAGGGGGTCAGGTACACAGGTGAGGAGTGTTGCCTGGAGCACGACTGTGTGTGTGTTTGCGTGTGCGCAGTCGTTCAGTCGTGTCCGACTCTTTGCAACCCTATGGACTATATATAGCCCGCCAGGCTCCTCTGTCCATGGGATTTGCCAGCCAAGAATACTGGAGTGGGTTGCCGTTTCCTCCTCCAGGGGCTCTCCCCAACCCAGGGATCAAACCCGCATCTCCTGTGTCTCCTGCACCAGCAGGCGGGTTCTCTACCGCCGAGCCCCTGAGAAGCCCCGGGCCTGCCCTTCACCAAGGGGAGCCTGCCCGGTGCTCGGCAGAGGCCGGTCTAGACAGCTGACTTAGGACCAGTGGCCACCTCGGCCCTCGCTCACACTCCTCACCCCCCTCCCGCAGCCCCGCAGTAATCCAGAACTGCTCACAAGAGCTAGATTGTGCGCAGCACCAGGGACGGACTGGCTGGGAAGTGCCGCTGCCCTTGTTCGCCGCCTCGGTCACCGTGCATGACGCACGCAGTGAGAAGTCCTGAGTGTTTCAGGAAACATTTCAGTCCAAAGAAGGGGGGCAGCCGCACCACGGCTGCCACTGCCATGGCCTCGCCGTGAATCCAGAACTTTCGAAGGCGGCTCGTTTCCATGCCACGTGCCGCCTGAAGGGGTTTTCTGTGCTGTGTATTAACATACAAAAGAAATCTTGGAGAAGGAAACGGCAACCCACTCCAGTATTCTTGCCTGGAGAATCCCACGGATGGAGGAGCCTGGTGGGCTACAGTCCAACGGGTCACAAAGAGTAGGACACGACTGAGCGACTTCACTTTCACTTCACTTTGCCTCTAGGCTTCTGTGATATTTCAGTTGGTAAAGAACCCACCTGCAATGCAGGAGACCCTGGTTTGATTCCTGGGTTGGGAAGATCCCCTGGAGAAGGGATAGGCTTACCCACTCCAGTATTCTGGCCTGGAGAATTCCATGGACTGAGCAGTCGAAAAGAGTCAGACATGACAGAGTGACTTTCACTTTCAAAATACCTAAATGGAGGGCATGACTTCTGTCTTCCAGAATCACCCAGGCTCATAAGACAGGTACATTAACTTTAATGTAAAGCAGTGCCCCGGTGCTCTGACGCCAGCGGGTGATGTTTTCGTAAGTGGCACCACAGTCCTTTTATCACAGTCCCTGTAGTGCTGGTTTAAACGCAGGTTTTCTGGCCTCACTGGACCTCCTGAATCAGAATCTCTGGGTGAGGCCTGGAAATCCTCAGTTTTTAACCAGCTCCTTAGGGTGTTTTCATGAGTGCTCAAGTTCGAAACGTCTGTCTTAGGTGACTTTAGCTTCCTTCTGCTTTATTCACTGCTCAGACCTTCCCTTCTTCCTGAAGCTCGACAGAAGACTTCCATCTGTCTTTTGTGTCATCTACAGGTGGCTCAGGAACGGAGTCTCCTTGATCTGATAAACAGCCTCGTACAGTTTTCCTTCTTGTGTGTTGCTTCCGGGACTTGATCCCCTGGATTGGGTTTGATGCTCCTGGAGGGCAGAAACTATCTTCTAATTACCCCACCCCTCTGCTCCTAGCACAGCGTTTTGTTGTTGTTTGATCGCTAAGATGTATCCCACTTTTTGCAACACCATAGACTGCAGCATGCCAGGCTTCCCTGTCCTTCACTATCTCCCAGAGTTTGTTCAAACTCATGTCCACTGAGTCATGATGCCATCCAACCATCTCATCCTCTGTCGTCCCCTTCTCCTCCCACCTTCAATTTTTCCCAGCATCAGGGTCTCTTCCAGTGAGTCAGCTCTTCACATCAGGTGGCCAAAGTATTGGCGCTTCAGCTGAGGCTGTGCAGAGCAGCCGTGATTTATTCCACATCCAGGAGCCACAGGGAACGATGCCAGATCAGGAAGGTAAATGCACAGAAGCCAGAGAAAGCCAGTTCTGTCTCATTGTCCCTTCTCGGGCATTTTCCAGTGGTTGGTTGTAAAGCAAGAACCAAGCCAAAGGAGAGACAGTCTTAGCTAGACTTTAGGAATTAATAGGGACTGCCTTTTCAGTTTGTATGAGGAGGACTAGGGTGACCACAAACATGGTGACATGTGAAATCCCATGGAGGCAGACTTGTTTGGCAGAACTCATCTTGCAGAACTCAGCGAGCAGTGTTTGGGACCGGCAAGGAGTGAGTCTCAAGCGTCTTGGGAAGTCTTCACGAAGGACTGAGGATCCTCTTGCCCTTTGCCTGAGTACAGGGCTGACAGTGGGAAGTGAATGGAGATTCTTTCTTTCCTCTGTGGTGTGTCAGCATGTGGTCCACAACCACAGCTTCCCCTTAGAGGGTTCTGACTGGCTTGTCAAATAAAAATCCTGACCAGAGTTGTAACAGTAGCTGTTTCTGGTGTTATTTTATTGTTTGAGTGGCCATTTATCATTAAACACTTCACTACAAATAGGTAAGAGTGGGTTGTGTAAATTAGCCTCAGTTTACACCCTGGAGGCAGTTAGTCAGCAAATAGCAGTGTCTCTCCTGGAATCCGTTCTCGAGAGGTGGCTGTTTAGCCCTATGAATATTGTCATGAAAGTCTACGCCAGAGGGAATACTGGGTAGCATGGGGGATGTTAGAAGTAATTCATTCTGGAGGGCAGAAACTATCTTCTAATTACCCCACCCCTCTGCTCTTAGCACACAAGTAACGTTCGAAGTGAGTGCTGGGCAAGATACAAGGGTGGCCAAACAGGCCGCGTGGAGCCCAGCACGGTGTGAATGGGTCAATGCACCAAGCAAGCCCGGCATGCTTTCAGCAGCCCTGGAGGCCCGAGCTTCATTGTATCTGTCACCTGGAAGTCAACAGGCAAAAAGGGAAAGGACAAAATAATTGAACAGGTCCTCAGGAGGGTGTCCAAATGACCACGAGGTGCATGAAAAGCTGCTCCACTTTGTAGACATCAAGGAGGTGCCATTTAAACCCCTGCATACCCACCAGCATGGTTATACTGGTGACACTGTGAGGACCCAGGACTCTCAAACGTTGGTGCGGGCAGGGTGAGTCAGCACTTCCTCTCTGCTGAACATGCACACGTCCTGTGAGTCATCAGTGCCCCTCCTAAGTAAGTGTGTGCAAGAGAAATGGGTACTATGTTCACCAAAAGACATGAACCAGAGTGTCTGTAGAAACACTGTTCATAACCCCAAGCCAGAAACAGCTAACATGTGTCAACAGGAGAATGGCTTCCCCAACCCACCCCCCCATTGCCCTCAGCTCGTGTCTGTTCCTTGACGTTAAGAAGATCCAACAACTTGCTTGATTACAAGGTGGACTTTCTATTAAATTCCAAATTCCTTGCGGGTCTCCTCTTGAAGTTCCTGTGAGTCCCTTAAAAAATCCCAAGTCCCAGAGAGAAAACATTTCGTTATCTGTGGCTACATAGCAAAGCACCCCAAAGTGTTAACAGTAGCTTAAGCAACTTTGGGACGTCTCTCACAATTGTATGGGTCTGCTGGGCTCAGCTTCAGGTTCTTTGGTTCCACGAGGTATCAGCTGGTATGACGCCTGGCACTCAACTGGGAGCGCGACTGGGGCTGAAGGTTCAAGAGGCTTCACTCAGCATCTGGGGAGGCTGGGATGGCTGAGGGGTCATCTAAGGGGTGACACTTCCTACACGGTGACTCAGAGGTCCTGAGAGAGAAAGACAAAGTTTGGGGGCTTCTTGCCATTTAAGCCTGGAACTGGTGCAGCCTCCCTTCTACCACGTTCTGTTGATCAGAGCAAGTCTCTAGGTCACAGGGTTCACGGGAAAGGAAGGAGGCTTCCTCCCGTCAGTGCTTGCAGGCCTGGGAGCAGTTTGCTCAAAATCTCCTTTGGAACAACTGACCCAGGCAACAAGGGTATGGAAGGGCAATCTGGATGGGACCCTGGTTCAGGCCGAGCCTCCACCACTCAGAAGGCTGCCTGGCTTCGTGGCCTCGGTTTCCTCGCCTGTAACACCTAAGCTTGGCTTTTCAAGCTGTGAAGCCCCTTTCAGCTCTAACAGTTGAGGTTCCATAGTCTGTGTAGAGACAATTGTGCCTAGTGAGACCCTCAGACTTCCATCACTGGAACCCCCTCCCCCTGTCACCCAAGAATAGTCCACAGGGTCTGCTCTTGCCTCCTTTTCCCATCCCAGTTGAAAGGATGGGTCCCTTTGATTGAAGGGTCTTTTGAAATTGAAATTGAAGGGTCTATTGGGGAAAAAAATATCCACAAACTCCTTTCATCCCACGCAAAGAGGCATTTCTGAATCAAAAAGATTATGAAGGCATTGTATTCAAGTCAAAGTTCAATTTCTTAGTGTAATGAGATACCAAGAGGAATGCTTCTTCTAGGCAAGTGTTACATGCAATCTGAAGACATGTCCCAGAAAAATTTCAAAATATTTTAACATATTTTTCTCAGTTTAAAAGTAATTAAAGATTTTATTAAAAAAAAAACAAACCCATGGCCTATCACACTGGGTGCTGTAGACTTTTAAAAAAGTGATGAAAGATATAAAACATTAAGAAACAATTACATCACCCATACTATTGCCACCCTGAAATGACCCAATTAAGACTTTGTCTCTTTCTGTTTGTTTGTTCTCTGTACGTGGCAGACATTGTTGGTTCCGGGGCCCATCTCTTTTTCAGGGGTGCTGGTAAACCCTAACCAGTCTGAGAAGAAATCCACTCCTCCTGTAGGTAACTAGTTTGAGAAGCAGGCTTGTGACTTGTGCTGCTTAATGGTATACGATGGAAATCTTGCCAGGGGGGCTCTGGAAAGGCTTCTCTGCTCCGACAAAGATGTAAACAAAGTAGGACCGAAATGGGAGCCGACTCTGGACGCGGGCATGTGAGGGGTCATCCCTGAAGCTGCCGGCACGGGGGCTAGCCAACGTATCGATGGAGCCAAAGTCAGAGAAGGCGAGACGATCCTGGCTCATGGATCAGGTTCCAAAGCCGTCTAGTTAACTGTTCCTGGAGCTGCCCTGTCTCCAAATGTCATGTTCTATGAGGTAATACAGCCCCTTCATGTTTAAGCCACCCTTATTTATGATCTGTTGTTACTGGCATCCAAAAACACCTTAACTGCTACAATATATAGAACTGTATAAATATATTTTGTGAAGTTTATTCTTTCATCCAACAAATATTTAATGAAGATGATCCAGATTAGAGTCTTTCTGCAGAGGCATTTTGGCTTTGCTTTTTTCCATTTAACATTTTGTCTAGTTGTTAAAAATTCTTTGTACGTGTAATTTTTTTTTAATTTATTTTTTAATTGAAGGATAATAGTTTTACAGAATTTTGTTGTTTTCTGTCAAATGTCAACATGAATCAGCCGTAGGTATCCATGTAATTTTTTAATTGAGGTATAGTTGATATACAATATAAATTACAGGTGTACAATATAGTGATTCACAATTTTTATAGGTTATACTCAAGTCATAGTTATTATAGAATATTGCCTATATTTCCTATGTATATATCCTTATTTTTACATAATGTATATTTATATCATATATATGGAATTTTTAAAATTTTATTTTACTGAGGGATAGTTGTTTATGATGTGTTAATTTCTGCTGTGTAGCATAGTGATTCAGTTACACATATGTGGGTATCTATTCTTTTCACACTTTCCATTACCGTCTATTAAGGGTGTTGAACCGTTTCCTGTGCTGTATGGTAGGACTGTTGTTTCTCCGTTCTACATATACCCCTTGGCGTCTGCTGACCCCACACTCCACTCCATTCCTCCCGTACCCCCTTCCCCTTGACAACCACCAGTCTGGTCTCTCTGCATCTGCTTGTTTCATAGGTAAACTCACTTGCGTCATGTTTCAGGTTTCACACGTAAGTGACGTCGCATGGCATTTGTCTTTCTCTTTGTCTTCCTGATTTTCTTCACTTAGTGTGATCACCTCTGGGTCTATCCATGTTGCCGCAGATGACATTTCATTTTTTTTGATGGCTGACTAGTTTCCCAATGTTTGTACGGACCGCATCTTCTTTATCCATTCATCTGTTGATGGACCTTTAGGTTGTGAACTGTGGATAGTGCTGCTGTGATCACAGGCGTGCAGGTGTCTTTTCACATCACAGTTGTCCAGACACATGCCCAGGAGTGGGGTTGCTGGGCCACATGCCAGCTCCGTTTTCAGTTCCTGAGGAACCTCTGTGCTGTTTTTGTGCGTCTGTTGGCCCTCTGCATGTTTCCTGTGGAGGAATGTCTGCTTATTGCTTTTGCTGATTTTTCAACTGGGTTGTTTTTTTACTATTGAATTGTATGAGCTGTTTGTATATTTTGGAAACTAAGCCCTTGTTGGTCACATCATTTGTGATATTTCATCTTAGTCTGAAGATGGTCATTTCATTTTGTTTATCATTTCCTTTGCTGTGCAAAAGCTTATAAATTTGATTATGTCCCATTTGTTTATTTTTGCTTTTATTTTTATTGCCTTGGGAGACTGACCTAAGAAAACATTGCTATGATTTATGTCAGAGAATGTTTTGCCTGTTTTCTCTTTCCAGAGTTTTATGGTGTCATGTCTTGTATTTAAATCTCAAGCCATTCTGAGTTTATTTTTGTGTGTGGTGTGAGGATGTCCTGATTTCACTGGTTCACAGGCGGCTGTCGCGTTTCCTAGCACCACTTGCTGAAGAACCTGTGCTTTCCCCATTGTGTGTTCTTGCCTCATGTGTCGAAGATTAACTGGCCACAGACATGTGGGCTTATTTCTGAGTTTCTGTTCCGCTCCGCTGGTCCACGTGCCTGCTTTTGTGCGAGGACCACTCTGTTTGATTACGGGAGCTTTGCAGTGTTGTCTGAAGTCTGGAAGGATTTTGCATCCTGCTTTGTTCTTTTTCCTCAGGACTGCTTTGGCAATTCTTGATCTTTTATGGTTTCATGTAGATTTTACAATTATTTGTTTTAGTTCTGCTATGTATATGTAATTCTAATGGCTTCATCTTAACAGCTACTTTTATTTAGTGGTTGCTCTGCTATCTGCCATTTAGGTTGCTAAAGATTTTCATTGTTAAAAGTAAAGACAAGGTGACATTAGTGTACATAATTAGTCGCAGTTCTGATAGCTTTGAAGATATATTCCTTTAAAAAATATATATAAATGAAAGGCTATAAATATTTTTAAGATGTCTGACACATATTCTCAAATTGCTTTCTAGATAATTTATGCTAACTTGCAGGTCTTCACACAGTGTTTGATATTTGCTACTGCATCTGAGGGCACTCTCATCATACACATTTTCCCCCAAATGTTTCTAGAAAACATTATGTTGAAAGTCTACAGGCCATAAAAAAAAAGAAAGTCTACAGGCCACATTTGAACAATGTATCAGTGGCATAAAGAAAAGAAAAATGGGAAGGGAGACTGTGAACAAATGAAAGAGACTTAAAAGGTGTACTGCATGCCCTTGTTAGGGTCCTGATTCATACAGCTGGTCTGTAAACATGTAGTTTGGAGAGACTGGATGTGGACTGGGTATTATTCGGTGTTAAGGAGTTGGTGTTGATCTTGTTAGGTGTGAAAACCACACAGTGGTTACATCGGGAAAATAAAGTCCTCGTCAGTTACAGATGCATCGTTAATAGTGGATGAGACGGCATGCTGTCTAGGCTTATCAATACTGTAGAAAACTCCAGCAAATAAAGGGGGTGGGGTGGGATAGGAGAAACATGATCGGCAAGATGTGGACAGCTGCCGAAACCAGGAAACGAGAGTTTATTGTCGTACTCTTTCTCCCTTTGTGTATATTTGAAAAGTATAACGTGAAACTTTTCAATTTTTCACCTTAATAAGTTTTTGAAAGAATATTTAGACAGTATGTGCACAAGAGGGCGGGAGACGGCGGGTCTTGTTCTGTCCTCCTGGTCTAGGTGAAGGGCTCTGTGGGGGTTGCTGGGCCCCTGGCTGGGCCTGCCGCTTCCTTCCTGACCCCAAGGACACACCCAGGGTCAGGAGCAACCCTGCAGGTTGCAGTCTCATCAGAAAAGACCTGGAATAGTCAAGGGAGCCAGGTGGAAGCAGCCTGCCAGCTGAGCCCCCGCCTTGGCCTCCAGACCACACTGTGCCCGCGACCCCCGATCAGCTGGGCCTCGTGCGCCCAGACTCGGGGGCTGGACACAAAGCCCGTGACCTCAGACCTGAAGGTCAGGGACGAGACGGCACATTGGAAAGCACCCCCTGAGAATCACCGCCGTGTGTGTCTGTGAGACACCAGGGGACCAAGTGCATGGGTGCAACAGGTTTGTAACATGGACTTACTGGCATCACATGTTGGGAGGGGCACACGTACATTCAGCGTTGTGTGTCTGAGTCAGTGAGGATGGCGGGTGTCAGCGTCTGACGTCGGCCACTCCCCGATCGTGTCGGGTTTGGCAGCCGCTCATGTGGGTGTCTGTGTGAAACATGGGACTGCAGATGCTCGGCTCGTTTCCCTCCTCGGTTCTACTTTGGCATGTGCGCCTGACCGCGGCTTTCCCTGAAGTGCACTCAGGTGGCGGCTTCGGGCCTGGAGACGAGACAGACCTCGGGTCTAACCTGGCTTCACCCCCGGGAGGGGCGGGTATGAGGAGTCAGTGAACCTGGCAGACAGCAGGCTTCTGATAATGCCTGTGTCTTCTCCCCACCGAGGAGGACCCTGAGGCTTATTATTTCCAATCCAAGGCATTCGTGATGCCCGGTAATAGGGGGCTCAAAAAAGTGGAGACTTCTAGGAAAAAGCCAGCCTTGTTAACTGACACGCTTCTGAGCTCTGAGAGCAGTCCAAGCTGTAGAAACGCCCCAACTGCAAACTCTGGGAGGCGGTCTCTGGTCGCTTCTGTGAACACCACCCCGTGTGCCATCTTCTGTTATTTGTGCTGATTAAAAACATGGCAGCGATCAAGAAAATTCAGTAGCTAATCAAAAGTCACGGCTTATCCCTTCTTTCATAAAATTGAATGTTTTAAAACCAGGCAAACAAGAAAGAACCTAGAGATTTTAAATTCCTGGAACAATTGACAGGAAGAGATGATGTGGTACGTACATACATGTGTATTACTCAGCCGGAAAAAGGAGTGAGAAAGGAATGCCATTTGCAGAGATGTGCATGGACCTAGTCATTGTCATAGAGACTGCAGTCAGTCAGAGAAAAATGTGTCGTTACTTACTTGCAGAATCTATAAAAAATGGTATGCGTGCATGCCGGTCATGTCCAACTCTTTGCAACCCCCATGAACTGTCTAAGGACTTTCCCAGGCAAGTATACTGGAGTGAGTTGCAATTTCCTGCTCCAGGGGATCTTCCCGATGCAAGGATCAAACCCATGTCTCTTGCACTGGCAGGTGGGTTCTTTACTGCTGAGCCTGGGAAGCCCAGAAAAATAGTGCAGATGAATTGTTTGCAAAGCAGAAGTGGTCTCAGAGGTCGAGGACAAGCCTGGTCACCGAGGCGGGGCGGTGACCGTGTGTAAAATTGGTGACAAATGAGAACCCACAGTGCAGCACGGGGAACTCTGCCTCGCGGCCCGCGGCGACCTAAGTGGGGAGCACATGTGAAACGGAGGGGATGCGGGTGTACGTGTAACTGATTTCCTGTGCTGACAGCAGGAGATAGCACAGTATTGTAAAGCGACTAGACTTCCATCCATCGATCAATCTGTCAATCTCTGGAACATGTCATTGAATCACTAGACGTCTCATTCATTAGAAAAACATCAGCTTATCAAGCTTGTCAGCTGGCTTCAGCACTGCCCCTGCGTGTATCACAGGCACTCGTCCCAAGGAAGGCTGCATTTGGGACCCTGAAGCCAGGGCAGAACCCTCGTGCTTTCCCACAGCCCTGGCCTCGGCCCGCCTTGTTCTGTGGACAGCAGTTTATCTGTCCCAGGCCAGAGGCCGGGCTCCCGGAGGCCCAGGACCCCGTCCAGGCCGCCCTCGTGTGGCCCAGACTCCTGGTGCCAGTTCCCGAACTGAGCAGATGCCCAGTGAATTACCGCTCTTGCCTTTGTGGTGGCCGTGGTTCGCTCGGCCGTGGCCGACTCTCTGCGGCCCCGTGGACTGCTGCACGCCAGGTCGGGAGCCGCTCCTTTTCCTCTGCTCTGCAAGAAGAAACATCATTAAGTCCTCTGTGGGTCAGGAAGCGAGTTTTTAAATACTTGTATATTGTTGGCAGTGCTGGGTCCTCACTGCCGTGCGGGTTTTCTCTAATTGTGGTGAGTCGGGCTCCTCTCTCGTTGCGGTGTGGACTCTGCACCACAGCGGCCTCTCGGGTTGTGGAGCACGGGCCCGGGGCATGTGGGCCCCGGGAGGTGTGTGCGGGGCCCGGGGGGTGTGGTGTGTGGGGCCCGGGAGGTGTGGTGTGTGCGGGCCCTGGGAGGTGTGTGCAGGGCCCGGGGGGTGTGGTGTGCGGGCCCCGGGGGGTGTGGTGTGTGGCCCAGTCGTTGGGGCACACGGGTTCAGCTGCCCTGTGGCCTGTGGGATCTTCCTGGTCCAGGGATGGAACTGGTGCCCTTTGCACTGCAAGATGGATTCTTAAACCTGTGGACCATCAGGAAGTGAAGCCGCTCAGTCGTGTCTGACTCTGTGTGACCCCATGGACTGTAGCCCGCCAGGCTCCTCTGTCCATGGGGATTCTCCAGGCAAGATTACTGGAGTGGGTTGCCATTCCCTCCTCCAGGGATCGTCCCGACCAGGGATGGAACCCGGGTCTCCCACAATGCGAGCAGACTCTTTACCTTCTGAGCCCCCAGGGCAGCCCAGAAAGGAAGAGTCTGTACAAGAAAACTTTGGCCGTCTCGAGTCTTGTGTTACACAAGTAAGTTCTCCTCTGACCGTGGGCACGTGTCCCCCTCACCCATCCGTATATACAGCTGCTGCTGTTCCTGGGCCTTCCCCATTTCAGTGACTCTGCCCAGATTCTGGAATGCTGTTGGGTCAATAAACGGCCCCAGATAAACACTGCTCCTTTTTCCTGCGTGTTGCCTCAGTTCTGTCTCAATGAAGAGAGCCACGGCACCCTGCTAGCCTTACAGCCTTGGGTAAGGACTCCAGGTTTCCGTTTGACATCTTCTTAGTGCGGACACATTCGCAAGCTTCACGGGTTTCAGGAATTCACTGAGTTGGAGGAGGTGCCCCTGCACCCCTGGATCAGGAAGCAACCCCTCACCACCTCGCCGACCCCGTTGTGTTCCTTGGACTGGGTAGAAAAAACCGCCGCTCTCAGTTCAGTCTGTGAACTCAGTTTTTTAATCCTCCACTACTTCAACCACCTGATTTCAACTCAAGCTTGGGGATAAGAATTAAAGATATAACAAAGAAAAAACACAGAGTGTCACTGAGGACCGTTAATTTTCACAACAAGCATTCCAGAGAAGAGATGACGGTCTGACTCTACACTAAGGGCCAGGATTGTACCCGCCAGTGGCATTATCCCCAGTCCCTTGCTCCTTCCTTACCAGGTCATCCTGTTCATTCCACTCCATGCCACCTAGCTAAAAAGCTAAAATTCAGTGTCTGCCTCCAGCCTCTTGGGAGGAATTAATTATATGCTAAGGAGTTCAGTTCAGTCATGTCCGACTCTTTGCAACCCCATGACTCGCAGCACGCCAGGCCTCCTTGTCCATCACCAACCCCCAGAGTTTACTCAAACTCATATCCATTGAGTCTGTGATGCCATCCAACCATCTCATCCTCTGTCGTCCCCTTCTCCTCCTGCCCCCAATCCCTCCCAGCATCAGGGTCTTTTCCAATGAGTCAGCTCTTTGCATGCTAAGGAGTAGCTATATGCCATTAATGTGCTACTGTAATGTAGGGCTTCCCTGGTGGCTCAGGTGGTGAAGAATCTGCCTGCAACGCAGGAGATGCAGGTTCGATCCCTGGGTCAGGAAGATCCCCTGCAGGAGGGCATGGCAACCCACTGCAGGATTCTTGCCTGGAGAATCCCACGGACAGAGGAGGCTGGCGGGCCACAGTCCATGCAGTCATAAAGAATGGGACACAACTGAGCGGCTAACATGCTGAGGAGGAAAGTTGCATTTAATTGGAAAACTAAACAGTGACACGGTGTGGGCATCCGGGTGTTTGGGAAAGGCGGCCCTCTGGCGCCCCCTCAGGGAGCAGCAGTTACAATCTGAGGACCTCACTGAGGTCTGATTTGACTGTCCTGGGATGTGCTGCGGGCTGCCCCCACCTCAGCCCCGCCACAAAGCAGACCGTTATTTTGCAGATAGCAGGCTGTTACCAGGAAGGAGGATTGTGGGCGAATCCAAGTGATTCCAAGGATGGGGCCCCATCTAGGAGACTGGACTTGATTATGCAAACAGTGAGGTTT
The DNA here is from genome assembly GCA_020226075.1 of Hydropotes inermis. NCBI lineage: Eukaryota > Metazoa > Chordata > Mammalia > Artiodactyla > Cervidae > Hydropotes > Hydropotes inermis. The sequence continues at coordinate 1,418,460 of CM035273.1, read as the reverse complement.
GATTTGAATTTAAAAAACTGAACCCAGGGAGGCATGCTGAGGACTCACTTTTCAAATGATGGTTTGTTGTTGTTGTTTTTTTTCAAAAGGACTTTGATGCCTGTCCCCTCAAACAAGTAAGATCCCTCAGGTTTACTGACTCCGTTGCTTGGAAGGAATCTGTGTCCCTCGGGGTGGGCTGAAGCTTAGCGCCCCTGAGTGAGAAGTGCTGAGTTTATTTCTTTTCCGTTTCGCCTTTTTCTTAGTGATGTCCACTGTCCTACAACTGGTATTCTTAACATGTCTGTGTATGGGAGTAGAAAGGTCAAGAAGGTCACAGTTGTGAGCAGGAAGAGACAAAGGCAAGAGAGACTTTATCAAACGGTAACCACCAATACCTCAGCACTCCCAAAGCATGAGCATTTTGTTTAAAAGATGGGAAAATCTTGAACAAAATGTTGACTTCCACATCTGCTGGCATGTGCTGTTTCTGTCTGAAGCATTATTACCACCACACAGGTGTGTGCGCCCACACACGCACCTCCTTGCCTGCCTAATTCTTCTTTAGCTTTCTGCTTAGACTTCCCAGACCCTAAGTCTGAGAACCGTTTCCCTCTTAGCATTTCCCATAGGACCCTATACATTCTCCAGCACAATGCTCATCACAGAACAAACACTTCACTACATGAGAGCTCCATGAAGGCAGGGACCAGATCTGCCTTTTCCCACCATTCTAGTCCCAGGTCCTGGAATGGCAGCCAATACGTGTTTATAGAGTAAGTGAATTCCCATGAGTCTCTGTAAGACTTCTTTGTATGATTTTTTTTGTATCTCCATGGATAATGTCTGTTGAGTATGGTTGTTCGGGTTGTCTACTGTACAAGAACATCTAGCAGAATTGGGAGGGGAGGCTGCAATGCAACCGACGTTCTCATCACCACGCCATTGTCACTGGCTTGGATCCCACTTGGCGGAAGAGGTGTCTTTTTCTGATTTGCATCACCACACCATACAGGCTTTGAGCAGCCCAGTTCTGAACACTTCATGTCTTCAAAAGGAAGTGGGAATTCTCCCTCTGGTCCTAGAAAGGCTAGGATGAAGTGTTTTCAAAGAAACTGTTTCTTTAGGTCCTCTAAAGTGAAAGTGGCTCAGTTGTATCCAACTCTTTGCGACTCCATGGACTATACAGTCCATGGATTTCTCCAGGCCAGAGTACTGGAGTAGGTAGCCCTTCCCTTCTCCAGAGGATCTTCCCAACCCAGGGACGGAGCCCGGGGCTCCTGTAGTGCAGGTGGATTCCTTACCAGCTGAGCCACAGGGGAAGCCCAAGAATACTGGGGTGGGCAGCCTTTCCCTTCTCCAGGGGATCTTCCCAACCCAGGGGCGGAGCCCGGGGCTCCTGCGGCGCAGGCAGCTTCTACCAGCTGAGCCACCAGGGAAGGCCCTCCGCCGGCCATCAAGGCCGGGCCCTGGCCCCATGCCTGGCCAAGCGGCCCTCACTCTCCGATTTCTGTCTCCCGCAGGCTTCGGGATGGCCGCCCCCGCGACGGTGGGCGGGAAGGTCTTCCTGATCGTCTACGGCCTCCTCGGCTGCTCCAGCAGCCTCCTGTTCTTCAACCTCTTCCTGGAGCGCCTGATCGCCGTCATCGCCCGCGTCACGAGCTGGTGCGGCGCCCGGCGGCCGGGGAGCGCGGGGCGGGCGGCGGCGGCCGGGAAGCCGTCGGTGCGCGTCGTGCTGCTGGCCCTGGGCGCCGCCTCCCTGGCGCTGTGCTGCGGGGCCGCCGCCCTGTACGCGGCCGCCGAGGGCTGGGGCTACCTGGACGCGCTCTACTTCTGCTTCGTGGCCTTCAGCACCATCGGCTTCGGGGACCTGGTCAGCGCGCAGCAGGCGCGCTACGACGGCCGGGGCCTCTACCGCGCGGCCAACTTCGTGCTCCTGCTCTCGGGCGTCTGCTGCCTGTACTCGCTGTTCAACGTCGTGTCCGTCCTCGTCCGGCAGGCGGTGAACTGGGCCCTGGGCCGGGCGGCCGGCGCGGGCTGCCGGCGAGGCCGGGGACGCGGCGGGCCGCCGCGCAGG
>CM035273.1:1368961-1416004 GCA_020226075.1 Hydropotes inermis | reverse complement strand
GGCCGCGTGCGCAGCGGGGGCGGCGGCGCCGCGGAGACGGACGGCGGCTCCGACGGCAGCTCGGGCGCGCGGCGCCTCTCGGGCGAGATGGTCTCCATGAAGGACTTGCTGGCGGCCAACAAGGCCTCCCTGGCCGTGCTCCAGAAGCAGCTGTCCGAAGCGGCCAGCGGCCGCCCGCGCCGGGCGAGCACGCCGGCTGTGGACGACGAGTTCGCAGGGGGCGTGGGCGCCTTCGCCATCATGAACAGCAGGCTGGCGGAGACCAGCCCGGACAGGTAGGAGCGGGGCCGCCGGCGCGTTCGGGGGCTGCTCCTTCCCGCCTGGAGCCCGGCTTAGAGCGCCTCCTCTCCAGCAGGCTGCCCCTTTCCAGGGCTGCGGGACCCGGAAGCCTCGAGGCCGCTCCGCATCCGCGTCCTTCTTTACGTGTAACTCAGTCCTAAACGTGAACCGCACAGGCGGTGAGTTCGTGCTCTCCTGACTCGTCTTGCTCCGGAATTTGGACCCGACAAAGGGACAGCTTCCTTAGGCCTCGATTCACTGCTGCTCTGTTCGTCTGGAGTACGGATCGTCAGGAGGCCAGTCCGCCCCGGAACTCCAAAGACTGAATGCACAGCCTCTCGAAGGCCCTTCCTCGAAGGGAGGGCAGCAACTGGTCCGGAAGGCGACTGGGCTTGCTTTTTCCCGAGCTGCCACCGAGCAGGTGGTTCTGCGTGTGCGGCTAGGAAAACCACCTGTCCCTCCTTACACCTGCTTCCGTTTTTGTTTCTCTGTTCTTTTATTTGTAAGACCTTAAGGCTTGACTAAGGTGCCTGTGGGACCTCAGCATTAAGATTAAGAAAATAAAATCCAGCTTCAGGCCTTTAAACAGCAGCAAGGTGATGGCGAGAGGCCGCCCTTGTCACTGAAGACTGGAGGTTACCCTGCTCCTTTGAACGGCCCCAGAGGCCACTATATTCTTACCAGGACTTGGGGCCCATTGCAGAGATAACGACTGTCTATTTATTAAAATTGAAAATTTAATAAAGCCTCATTTTATTAACAAAGACTACATGAGTGCTTGTTAAGGATGCTGGGGGGGTGGGTAGAGTGCTTCATTAAACAGGTATTTACTGCACTCACAGAAAGAGGAAATAAGAAATTAACCTTTAGGGATTGTGAACATCATCTCGGATCCTTGGCTGCAGAAACATTCTAGACCGGATAATGAAACCAGGCTTTTCCTGTCTAATCCTGCCTCGTGGGACTGTAACAAGCCTGATGATATTACCTGGCATATTGGTAAAGTGGTCCATGCTACAAACCAGGGCTGTTGATCGTCATCAACACAGAAGATTTGGGGGATGAGAGCAGAGTTTATAAGAGATAGCTGTTGGTTTTTATAAGATAAGAATGGTGTCCACATGGCACTTTCAGAACTGAGGAGGAAAGATGGGCCCCATAAAGAGGATGAAGCAGAAGAGCCCTGCCTAGTGAAACTGAACTGCTGAGCAGAAAGCATCCGACTGGGAGGACCCTTAGGAACCGTCTCATCCAGCCTCCTTGTGTCTGAGAGAAGGAGACAGAGGCCCGAAGGGAGTGCCCCCGTCTGGGCTCTGGGCTGATGGTGAACAGCGGGGAGAAGCACTCTGTCTCTCGTGAGGTCTGGGCTCTTGGCCCGTGATCCAGGCAGCTTTAGAACCCACAGTGGCTCCCTCTCCAGGCTGTTGACTGTTCTTCCAGCTGGTAAACCCAAATATTTTCTTTAATACATCAGGAGTGCCTTGGAGCCAAAGTGTGATAAGCAGCAGCCCTAGGCTTTGGACTCAGGGCTCCTGCAGCTCCAGAAATCAGAGCCTGCAGCCATTGCTTCGTTACACTTACAGGGTGGCGGCCTGGAGTGCTGCAAAACCCTTGTTGGAGCCTCTGATCATAAACCCATCTCCCCGGGAGCTTTGCCCTGCAGGAGGCGCTGTGGGGAAGTGGGGGTGGGGTTGGAGCTGGGTCCCCACGCCTAGGGGATTTCTTTTTGAAGTTTTTATTTTATATTGGAGTATAGCCAGCTGACAATATTGTGACAGTTTCAGGTGAGCAGCAAAGGGCCTCAGCCATACGTGCACAGGTGCCTGTCCTCCCCCAGACTCCCTCCCATCCAGGGCTGTTCCCCTCCCGTCTGGGCCACACCAAAAAGTCCAAGCAGGGGGCAACCCGGAGGACTGGGGTGAGCATGCCCCTGACCTCCGGGCAGGTGGTGGCTCTCTGAAACAGGCTGAGTCTGAAGCGCTCCCAACATCCCCCCTCTACGCTCACAAGCTTCAGGTGACAGGTATCAACAGCACACTGCCAGGAGCACAAGAGAGCGGACAGACCCTCTCTCAGAAGGGTGCAAGGAGAAAAGCTAAACTTCAAGAGCAAACTGACCTCCCCCGGCAAATCAGGTTTCATCCTAAACACAAGGATGTCACGCTGCCTGAGGAGCACTGAGGGTAACCATAGCAACAGCCAACCTCAAAGCCAGCCCAACTCCTAATAGATTAATTCAAGCATTCACACCAAGCATTTATCAGGAGGAAAGGCACGCTCATGTCTAGGCATAAAAGCTCTGCTTCAGTCTCTACTGGCGTACAACTTTCAAGAAAAAAAATTATGAGGCAGGCAAAAAAAAATTTTTAAGAAAACATTCTCCAGCACAAAGCAACTATAAGATCTGAAACAAATGTTAGAAATATCTGGCAAGGAATTTAAAATCACTGTTAGTAAGTTAAAAACTCAACAGGGAAAAGCGGATATCAGGCAACATCAGATAGGTGATTTCAGTAGGGAGATGGAACGTATACGATTCAAGTAGAAATGCTAGAAATAAAAAGCACAGTAACAGAGATGAATGGTGCCTTCAACGGACTTATTAGTCGACTGCCACAGCCAAGAAGGAATCCATGAACTTAAAGATAGAAACTGCTCGAACTAAAACGGCAAGAGATGAGAGTGAACCAGATAAACATGGCCTCCAAGAAGCTTTGGAACGACGTCAGATGGGTCATCCCCGAAGACAGAGAGCAGAGCCAAAGGTACTTTTGAAAATAATAGCTGACAGCTTTCCAAAATAATGACAGAAACCAAGAAGATCCAAGAAGCTCACAGAACACCTAGCAAGTCTTATATAAATATATATGTGTATTTACATATATGCGTATATATAGATACATATAGATACATATAGATACATATCTACAGACACACATGTAATACACAAACACACACTGGATATATCTAGGCATATATTCAAACTGCAGAAAACAAAAGACAAAGAATCTCGAAGACAGCTAGAAAAACAGGTACATGCACAGGCACAAGATAAGAATTAGATCTCATCAGAAACCATGCATATAATAAGAAAACAGTATCACATCTTTAAAATGCTGAAATTTTAAAAAGAAGCCATGTCAGTCCAGAATTCTATATCCATCAAAAATCCTTCAAATGGGGACAAGAAGCAAATACTTTCTTAAACAAAAATCTAGAGAATTCATTGCCAGCAAATCTACCTTTCAAGAAATGTTTTTAAAAGTTCTTTAATATTTTAAAACAACGAGAGATAAAGAGCATAGAAGAATTCTTATTAGTGAAAGTAGAAAAAAGTAGTGAAATAGCAAATAAGCATTAGAACGCCAAAGTGGTCATTGCTGCAGGTGAGACCTACAGACGAATACTAAAGCTAGCGGTATAAAAGTTTAAGCAGAACCAGGGTGTGTGCAGTCTGAAAGGATCTCCACCAACTACCAGAATATTTAGGCATTACAAAAAGAACTTTACGGTGGAGAATTTTAGTAACTTTGCAGTGGAGAATTCTGGCAAATTCAAGTGAGCGGACCTAATGTTACCAGTTTCGCACAGTGACATCTGAAATGACGCGTTGAGACGGGGGTAGCATCCTCGGCATCCTTGCCAGTGACGTCAGACTAATCTCACAGACAGGCTCAAATCAAGGGATGTTCTACTCAGTAACTGACAGGTATTCTTCAAAAGCCTCAAGCCAATGAAAGACAAGCCTAAGGAGGCATGACAACTAAATGCCATGTGGGATCCTTCATTGGATCCTGGAATATAAAACAAATGTTAGTGGACAAACCAAGGTAACATTCAGTAAATTCTATAGTCTACTTAATAGTATTATACCTGTGTTACAGTCTTAGTTTTAGTAATTGTTCTATGGTTATGTAAGGTATTAAGTAAGAAGTTGGATAAAAGGTATATGGAAACTATGCACTATTTTTACAATTTGACTGTAAGTCTAGAATTATCTCAAGTAAAAAGTTAAAAAGAAAAAACCCAAGACTGTCTCCAGTTTGCACACAACCAGTCACACCGGGGCGTGGGCTGCGACTTGAGTGCCCCACCCCTGAGACTCCAGTTTGGCTCTCAAGTCCTTGCAGGTCTTGGCCTCGCTTGAAAGCAGTAAGACTTCCCTGGCAATTCATTGATTAAGACACTGCCTTTCCAACACAGGAGATGTGGGTTCAATCCCTGATTGGGGAACTAGGGTCCCACATGTTATGAGGCCAAAAATTAATTAATTAAAAAAATAAAGCAGTAGTTTTGTGAGTGTGTACCCCAGATCAGCAGCAACAGCAGAAACAGGGCACTGGGTGGGAAAGAAAATTCTCAGGCCATGACTTCAGGAATCAGACGCTTTCATGGAGAGAGGGGAGGAGAGGGTGAGATGCATGGAAGAGAGTAACACAGAAACTCACATGACCGTGTGTTAAATAGATAGTCAACGGGAATGTGCCATACGGCTCAAGGGGCTCACACGGGGTCTCTGCACCTCCCTAGAGGGGTGGGAGGGGAGGGGGATGGGAAGGAGGCTCGAGCGGGAGGGGACACGTGCACCCATGGCTGAGTCATGCCGAGGTTTGACAGAAAACAGCAAAATTCTGTAAAGCAATTATACTTCAATTAAAAAATCAAAAAAGAATCAGAAGCTCTGAGGGTAGGGCCCAGAAATCTTTAACAGATTTTCCAGGCAGATTTTTTTCCCCAATAAAGAATGCTTTCCTGAGCGTGAGCTACAAAGGACAGAAAGCCCCCCGGGGCCCAGCCTGCAGCCCCCTCGGGCTGTGCCCCTGTGTCTGGATCCCAGCGCCCCCAGAAATTAGCATCATCTGCGCCTCAGAGCCGTTTCTAATCATCTTGAATTCCCCAGGCACCCGGATAACTCCTCTGGGAGCCACAGTCCCTGAAAGTTATTAGATGCAGGTAATGATTTAGCTTTCTAGATTTAGGCAAAAGGCAGTGCTTTTATGTTTTCAAGGGAATTTTTTTTTACTATCATCTCATAGTTGTCCTTTGGTGGAAGGTTTCTGTGTATCCCTTGAGCATTTGCTGATTGAATTTTGTTTACTCTTCCCAGGCAGCTGGCCTTGGAATTTAAGTCATTGCAGAATTCCCTGTCATCAGGAGCCATGCATCCAGTATATTCTGCATGCGTGCGTCACTTCAGTTGGCTCCAACTCTTTGTGACCCTGTGGACTGTAGCCCGCCACGCTCCTCTGTCCATAAGGGTCTCCAGGCAAGAATTCTGGAGTGGGTTGCCACGCCCTCCTCTAGGGGATCTCCCCAACCCAGGGATCGAACCTCCATCTCTTGTGTCTCCTGCATTGGCAGGGGGCTCTTTACCACTAGCGCCACCTGGGAAGCCCCTAGTCTGTACTACCTTCCTCAAAAATCCCCATGGTCCCCTAGGGAGATTGTTTTCTGTGCGGATTTTCAGGACTTTGCCCAGACCTTCTCCATCAGAACCTGTATGGGTGGGGCTAAGGAATCTGCATTTTTAATTTTAATATGCATCCACCCTCCCCATAAAAATCAGTCCTTTGGCATATTAATATTTCAGAACCACTGCCTGGCGGGGTGAGGTGGGGGGAAGAAAAGGGCCCGTCTCCGTTTGATGAGAGGGATTCGTGAACACCCGAGACTGAAATTACAGCAGGGCGTTGTGCATTCAGGTCGGTTGGGCTGATGGCCGCTGAGATAATCCAAAACCGGCATGGTGCACCTATTCCCGTGAGACCTTCTTGACTTTGTCTAACCCATTCGTGAACGTGGGCGCCACCCCAGCTGCTTCTCCACCTGCGTTAGACACATTCATCTCTGCTTTCTCGCGGGTCCTTGAAAGTCAGCTCAACATTCAGCACATCTCAAGACCTGCCCCGTGAGCTGCTTTGAAGGTACAGCGCAAATCTCGGGCAGCCCCTAACTTCAGGGACCCCCTCAAAGCACGTTATATAACCAAGGGTGGAAACAAAGCGTCCGAAACGTCCCCGGATGACCAGAGAGAAGTGAGAGCCCTGCGGACTGAGAACGTCAGGGAGGGCTGCGTGGAAAAGCGGGCTCGGGCGAGGCCTGGGGGGCGTGCGCAGCGGGGAGCTCCGTGCGAGGCCGGCGGGCCGCGGGCGGGGGCGCCTCTGAGCACCTCCCCGGCCCGGAGGTCGGCGGTTGGGGCAAGCTTGAAGGCCGAGGGAACTGCTTGCTCATCTTTTTCCGGAATTCTTTTTTCCCTCCTCTAAGGAGAGTCAGATGGTGACTGCAGCCATGAAATTAAAAGACGCTTGCTCCTCGGAGGAAAAGCTATGACCAACCTAGACAGCATGTTAAAAAGCAGAGACATTACATTATCAACAAAGGTCCGTCTGGTCAAGGCTATGGTTTTTCCAGTGGTCATGTATGGATGTGAGAGTTGGACTGTGAAGAAAGCTGAGTAATATATTGTAAAGTAATTAGCCTCTAATTAAAATAAGTAAATTAATTAATTAAAAAAATAAAGCTGAGCGCTGAAGAATTGATGCTTTTGAACTGTGGTGTTGGAGAAGACTCTCGAGAGTCCCTTGCACTGCAAGGAGATCCAACCAGTCCATCCTGAAGGAAACCAGTCCCGAATATTCATTGGAAGAACTGATGCTGAAGCTGAAACTCCAACACTTTGGCCACCTGATGGGAAGAACTGACTCATTGGAAAAGACCCTAATGTTGGGAAAGATTGAGGGCAGGAGAAGGGGACGACAGAGGATGAGATGGTTGGATGGCATCACCGACTCAATGGACATGAGTTTGAGTGAGCTCCGGGAGTTGGTGAAGGACAGGGAGGCCTGGCGGGCTGTGGTCCGTGGGGTCGCAGAGTCGGACAGTGGGGTCGCAGAGTCGGACACGACTGAGCGACTGAACTGAACTGAACTGATACTGTTGTAGCCACGTGTCCGGGAAACAAACTGACTCAGAAGGACAGTGCAGATAGTGGAGTGCACTTTCTTACACCGGCGGGCCCAAGGCAGAGTCTTCTCTTAGCCAAAGGCCCCAACCAGTTTTTGTGAAAACCTTACATACCCTAAGCGTACATGCCCAAACCCACCTCCCCAAAATTCCCTGAAACTAGTCGGAACAAAGGAAAAAGAAAGATATAATCAAAGTCAGCCCATGATTCATATGCCTTAAACCTAGGTTGTTAACAGTGGACAATTATCAATAGGCTTGTGGTCATTCCCCAATAAGCATAATAGAGTGTATGATTCTATTCGCTGTGAGGCGACGGAGAGCCCTGGGGCTCTTCCTTCCAGGGGCCTGGTTTCCCAGTTGGTCTGTCGTCTCCCTGGGTGGTCCTGCTTTCAAGAGAGAGCCTGCCCCCTTCAGCACTAAAGGGCAGTCTGCCCCGACGCTTCCTTTCCCTTCCTAGAATCCCTTCCCTTCTTGGTCGTCCTGGGTCCTCCGCAGCTTCACACTAACTGCGGGGACCCTTTAGATTCTCCGTGCGTTGCTCAGGCTTGATCTCCTGGGAACGGACGGTAGTGACCAGCGCCAGCGCCTCTTACCCCTAGACGGGACCTGGGGCAGAGGGGAACGCTGAGTGCGGGCCCCACCTGGGGAGGACGGGCGGGCAACGGCCCGTGTGTTGGCCGGGGCTCTGCGGAGAATCGGAGCCCCAGGCTGTGCAGACAACGGGGTTGTTTTAACGGGCTGGCCACGTGGATGTGGGGGCCGGCTCGTCCCAGTCCGCAGGGCAGGCGGGCACGCTGGCCCCGGGAGGGGCTGACCGTGCGGCTCCGGTCCAAAGGCGGTCCCGGGCGAACGCGCCCCTCCTCCAGGGGCCTCAGTCTTTCCTCTTGACGTCTTCAGCTGATTGGAGGAGGCTTGACTCAAGGTCTACCAATTTAAATGTTCATCTCATCTCAGAGCACCTCCATAGCAACATCCAGACTGGTGTTTGACCAAATATTTGGGTACTCTGCCCAAACCAAGTTGACATAAAATTAACCATCATCACATCCACTAAATCCCTGAGAGCCTAAAGCAGAGGAAAATGAGAAACTCTCCTGAGCCCTGAAATCCCCTCCAGCCTCTCAGCTCCGAGGGAGGGGCGGCACTCCTCTGAGTGTCCCGGGACCCCCCCACCCCGCCCCCCACTCTCCCTCCTCTCAGGGGGCAGCGGGTAGATGCTTTCTGCACCCCGGCTGCATAGCTGCCCCTGCACCCCGGGATTCTTCTCCTCCCTTCACGCAGTCAGCGCCTTTCCCCAGGTAACCATTCCAATTGCCAGGGTGGTTTCCGTCTCCAAATGGACTATGAGAGGGAGCGCCAAAGCGAGAACCTTCGATCCTTCTCTTGCCTAATTCAGCTGGGAGACTGAGGAAGGGAGAGAAGGGACAGCCCTGTCCTCCTCTGAAGGTGGAGGCTGCCGTCTGTAGCTCGCTCTCTCATCTTTTTCCTTCAGCAGGCACGCTCTTCTCTCACTGGCCGCTTGCGTCACTCGAGAACTGTGAAACTGCATGATGCCCCGTCCCTCCAGGGCTTCTGGTTCAGTGGGTCTGGACTGATGCTTGGCCGTGAGTATTATTTAGTAGCTTCCATGGTTGTTACAAGAGAGACTTTCATGAAGTACTAAGTTTGTGCTGTGTAAGTTGCTATATAAATGCTGTGTGTCTGCATGTTTTTCATTTTCCCTGAGCTATATGTTGAAAGATTTGTTTTGAAGTTTTTAGCGTGGCTCGGGGGAGAGGCGGTTTGTCCCCTCAGTCAGCCTCAAGAGAAGACCAGGAGTAGGAGAGTCAGATTAGACAGTCATCCCGGCCTCCTGAAGGGTGGCTGCAAACAGGCTCTCCTTTGTTGACACGTGTCTCCACGCGTCAAACCACAATTTTCAAAAAATTAAAGTAATAATTCTCAAATATAAAGTGAGCAAAAATAGATTTTCTAATAGAAGATATCTTTAACTCACTGAAGGAACAAAAAGGAAAGGAAAAATGGGAGATGACAAATCGTTCAAAGGACGATCGGAGATGCATCATGCACACGTATGTACACTCACAGCGAAACAAGGATTCTGGGATAAGACTGCAAAATTAGTTACAGAACAGGTTAAGCTAACATTTATACAGAACACTCCACCAAACAACAGCAGAACACGTATTTTTCTCAAGTGCACATGGACCGGTCTCCAGGATACACCATATGTTAGGCCACAAAATAAGTCTTAATAGAAAGCTGCAATCACGCTGAGTGTCTTTTCCAATCACAACAGAATGAAACTAGAAACCAAGAGCAGAGGGAAAGCTGGAAAATTCCAAACCTGTGTGAGTTAAATAGCTCTTGAACAGCCAGTAAGTCAGAGAGGAAATCACAAGGGAAAGCAGCAAACACCTTGAGACAAGCCGCGATGAAATCACAGCAGACCGAAACTCATGGAATGCAGCAGACGCAGCAGCAAGAGGAAAGTTTATAGCTATAGATGACTACATTAAAGAGAAGCAAGATCTCAAATCCACAACCTGATTTTGCATCTCAAGGAATTAGAAAATGAACAAAGTGAACCCAAAGTTAGCAGAAGAAGGAAATAACAGAGCTAAATAAAATAGATAATACAATAGGAAAAAATAAGCAAAACCAAGGATGTGTTCTTCAGAAAAATATTTAAAAACTGACAAACATTTAGCTAGGTTGACTAAGAAAAAATGAGAGAAGACTCAAATAACTGAAATTTAAAAATGAAACTGGGAGCATTACTATTGATTTTACAGAAATAAGATTAAAAGAGAATACTATGAGCACTTGTGTAACAAATTGGATGACCCAGGTGAAATGTAGAACCGTCTAGACACCTGCAATTTACCAAGACTGAATCACAAAGAAATAGAAGGTCTGAACCGAGATTGAATGCATAATCAAAAACCTCCCAACAAGCAAAAGCCCTGAACCAGATGTCCCCCCAGTGGACTCTACTAAACATTTAAAAATAATGCCAGTTCCTCTCAAGTTCTTCCCCAAAACTGAAGCAGACAGAGGTAACACTTTCAACTCATTCTATGACACTGCATTACTCAGAGACCAAAATCTAGAAAAGAACATGACAAGAGAACAATAGAATGACATCCCTTATGAGCATCAACGTGAAAGTCCTCAAAAAAAAAAAAAAACTAGCACATTGAATCAACAGCATCTTGAACGGTGATGCACCATGACCAAGAGGAATGTATTCCAGGAGCGGAGGGTGATTCAACACAGGAAAAGCAGCCAACGGAACACACCTCACCAACAGAACGGAAGGGCGGAGAACACGATCATCACGATCATCGGAATTGATGCAGAAAAAGCATGTGACAAAACGCAACACCGTTTCATAAGAAAAACATTCAACAAACTAGGAATATAAGGAAACTGCCTCCACATAATAAAGGCCAAATGTGAAAAACCAAAGCTCGTATCATACGCAGCAATGAATGACTAAACACTTCTACTTTAACCTCAAGAACAAGACAAGAATGCCCACTTCAGCTACCTCCATTCAACATACTATTGGACGTTGTATCCAGAAGAGTCAGACAAGAAAGACAAAGAATCTATGAGAGAAACATCTAGTGTAAAAAGGAGAAAAGAGAGGGAGGCGGGGGAGGAAGGAAGGAAGAGAGGGAGGTAATTATTTCAACCTCAATACTTTTTGTTGCTTACTTTTACAAGGATCTTTTGCCGAATACCTCTTGAAAAAATAGAAACATTTATTTGAAATGTAATGATTTCTTCTATTTTTTGTCAATTATTTTTTCCTACAAAATTCAAGTAAAAATGTAATTAGTTTTCTAAATGTCATATACAAATTTACCCCATTTTTTCAATAGCTTTTGTTTCTACAGCTATTTACCTATCTATTTATTTATCATACTCTGATGTCTAAAAAAATGTCTAAATTTTGTTCAGACATAAACCTGGAAACAAACATACTTAAGATGCTTACAGTAAGTAATTCTGTGTTTTACTATGGCTGACTCTTGATTGCTTCCTGGTGGCTATGTATTACTTTTAAATATTCAATAATTAAAATAAAATAGAAAACAAAGTCAACTCAGTAACATGTAGTGGGAAAATTAGATTTCTATTTGAATAGTGGCGAGTGTGTTAATTTTTCGGGCTGTCAGCTTCCCCTTCAGTGAAACAATAATTATGCCAATCTTACAGCTGAGTCGCACAGCTTAAAAGATTTAATGTCTATAAAATGACCAGAAGTGCCTGGCTCAGAGTAAGCTCCTAAAGGAAACAACTTTGACTCTGTTCTTGACCTGTCACAGTCTCCCTCCCTTTGAGAATCATCCTGACATCTGTCTCTCTTTCAGCTACCACTGTGCCTACTTGGCCAGCCATTCTGCACTGCCTCTCCTAGCTAACGCTCCTAAAAGAGACCTCCAAAGGAATTTTAAATTATTAAATATGAGTTACTAAAGCTGAAAGAGAATCTAAGGGGAATGACTGGCATTTTAGGGCCAAAGCTGCGGCTCTGTTCATTCAGTCATCTGTTCATTTAGCAAAGACCGGTCAGTGCTGCCCTGGGCATTAGAGGCAGAAAGGTGAATAAGGCCCAGCCCAGTCTCAAGAGATCTACAGACTTCAGACCTTAGTCCACAGGATGGAACTTGTCCCTTTGGTACTACCCATTTCGTGATGTCCATGTGTAAAGTCATCTCGTGTGTTGTTGAAAAAGGGTGTTTGCGATGATGGGTGCATTCTTGTGGCAGAATTCAGTTAACCTTTGCCTGCTTCATTTTGGAACTTGTCAGAAGATTGGCGTCTGATGCTGAAATAGGTGTTAAGGTGGGTTACCCTGCCCCTGAAGAGCTGGATAAGGTCAGTTCAAAGCCCTCCCCTCCCTTCTCCCAAGACTGCTGTGAATTCTAGGGGAGCCATGGCTTTAGTGATCATCACTGGCTCTGAGACTCTTAGTGGTCTGATTTTTAAAAAATAGGTCCCTAGGTGCCCGCCTGTATGAGCGCCGGTGTGTTTCCTGTCGGGCGGGCCTTCACAAGCACCCAGGCACCGTTCTTTCGGATTCTCTCTCCCCTCCCAACTCTGTGATGGTTAATTCTATGTGTCAGCTTGACGGCCACCAGATGCCTGGTTATCAGGCCTTTGAACTATGCTACCAGCTTTCCTGCATGTCCAGCTTGCAGACTGGAGATCACAGGATCTCTCAGCCACCGTAGTCCCATGAACCAATTCCTCACAATAAATCTCTTTATATCTGTAGAGCTTCCACGGTGGCTCAGATGGTTAAAAAAAAAAAAATCTGCCTGCAATACAGGAGACCCAGGTTTGATCCCTGGTTCAGGAAGATTTCCTGGAGACAGGAACAGGTACCCACACCCACTCCAGGATTCTTGCTTCTCTTGAGGAGCCAGGCTCTCAACACAGGGGGTTCAGGGCTTAATTGCCCCATGGCATGTGGGATCTTCCCGGATCAGGGAGGGAACCCGTCTCTCCTGCATCAGCAGCCGTGTTCTTTACCACTGAACCACCAGGGAAGCCCCTTAAGATTTTTTTGACGGGGACCATTTTTAAAGTCTTTATTGAATTTGTTACAAAATGGCTTCCATTTTAGGTTTTTTGACCATGAGGCGTGTGGGGTCTCAGCGCCCCACCCGGGGATTGAACCCGCACTCCTTGCATTGAAAGCCCAAGTCTCAACCACTAGACAGCCAGGGAAGCCTGCAGACATGTCTTAAACGACTGTCAGCATGCTGGTCACAAACCAGTTCCTACAGCCTGTCCCGTACATCCTCTGACCTCACTCCGCATAGAACATCTGTCAGGGCAGTCGGACCAGGTGCCAGCTTCAGAACCGGCTCTCTCGGCTCTGCGTTAGAGTGGGACGCCCTGAGGCTTGGCGGGGGGCTGGGCTCAGCCATCCCCCCTTCCCTTCTGCGCACTTCGCCTCTCCCACTGACGCCCTCCGCGAGGACAGCTGGCACCTGCTAAGTCCTTGCTGTGCTGAGCGCCTGGCTGTCCAGTCACTCGGTCAGCCTCCCTGCGACCCCGTGGACCGCAGCACGCCAGGCCTCCCTGTCCTGACCACCTCCCAGAGTTTGCTCAAACTCGTGTCTGTTGAGTCAGTGATGCCATCCAACTGAAAGGGTGCTGCTGAACCATGAAAGACATGGGGATTCTTGGCCTCCAGAAGAGAAGAATTTAATCCGGGCCAGAGAGGAGGCTTGATTGCTGAGTTTTTGTGTAATAGTTTTATTAAAGTATAAAGGAGATAGAGAAAGCTTCTGACATAGACAAAGGGGGCAGAAAGAGCGCCCCCTCACTAGTGTTAGCAATAGAGTTATATACTCTTAATTAGATATTACAGTGAATCAAAAGAATGTCTGGAGGGTGTAAAGACCTCACTAGACCCACTCCCATGATTTACATTTTAAGATAACAGGATTAGCCAGAAGTTTTTTTCCAGAGACTGTCTTCAAGCAGGATACATTCAGTTCAGTTCAGTCGCTCAGTCGTGTCTGACTCTTTGTGACCCCATGAATCCCAGCACTCCAGGCCTCCCTGTCCATCACCAACTCCCGGAGTTTACTCAAACCCATGTCCATCGAGTTGGTGATGCCATCCAGCCATCTCATCCTCTGTCTTCGCCTTCTCCTCCTGCCCCCAATCCCTACCAGCATCAGGGTCTTTTCCAATGAGTCAACTCTTCGCCATCTCTTGGAGAATTTTGAGCATTACTTTACTAGCGTGTGAGATGAGTGCAACTGTGCAGTAGTTTGAACATTCTTTGGCATTGCCTTTCTTTGGGGTTAGAATGAATACTGACCTTTTCCAGTCCTGTGGCCACTGCTGAGTTTGCCAGATTTGCTGGCATATTGAGTGCAGCACTTTCACAGCACTTTCAGGATTTGAAATGGCTCAAATGGAATTCCATCACCTCCAGTAGCTTTGTTCGTAGTGATGCTTCCTAAGGCCCACTTGACTTCACCTTCCAGGATGTCTGGCTCTAGGTGAGTGGTCACACCCCTGTGATTTGTTATATAATCCTAAGGAATGTAGAGGAAAAAAAGTTTGTCCTTTCTCCTGCTTGAAAATTCCAGACCCCTCTCTCCTTGGAGACCCCTGGACTACTTATCAACCTGCCTAGGAATTTACTCTCTCACAGCCATCTCATCCTCCGTTGTCCCTTCTCCTCCTGCCCCCAATCTTTCCCAGCATCAGGGTCCTTTCCAATGAGCCAGCTCTTCCCATCAGGCGGCCAAAGCACCTTGCAGGTGTCGTTTCATGCAGCCCCCATGATGACCGTATGACCTGGGAAGGATCAGAATCTCTGTTCTACCAGTAACAGAGCGGAGCTCTGAGAAGAGGCTTGTCCAGGGTCAGGGGAGTGAATGGCGCCCACGGCTGGAGGAGTCAAGAGAGAGGTCTGGCTGGTGCCCAAGCCTTAACCATTCAACCGGAGACCGCATTTAACCACCGCGGGTGGTCGAGTCACTCTCAGGGAAACACAGTCAAAGTGAAGCAAGCAAACAAACAAAGCTGCCTTTGCCTCGCCCCTGGGTCTTTCTGCTGCCCTTCAGGCTGACAGTCCCCGGGCGAGCGCACGCTGCCGGCCCTGCCCCGCTGCCCCGGAGCTCCGGCTGGGATTCAGGCGCGCTTTAGGAGCAGGGTTGCTCTGCGGTGAAGGCTGCGCAGGACGGCGGAGTGAACCAGCTCTCCCCACACACTCGACCCCGAGTTGGGCTTCCGCCCCCGGAGGTGAGCGCAGGGCGCCGCGGAGCCCGCCGCGCTGGGGGTGGGCCCTCATCGGTCCCCTGCGGTCCCAGTCCCCGGGCCGGCGCCGCCCCGCCCCGCGCCCGCCGTCTGTTTCCGCTCGTGACGGGCTCGCCTGCGCCGCGTTCTCGGGGGCCGCGTGTGCCGGCTCGTGCCGACCGTCCTCTCTGCCCGCCTCCCCTCCGCGCGCCGCAGCCTGCGCGTCGCCAGGGCCCGCGGGCGCTCCCGCAGCGGCCGTGCGCGTCCCGGCGCATCCGGCTCGGCGGGGCCGACCTCCTGCAGCCGCGCCTGCGGCAGCCTGGCCGCGGCTCCGCTGCCGCTTCTCTGCCGCTCCGTGTCCGTCCGGTCAGCGCTCCAGGGTCCGTGCTCGCCGCCCGCGCGGGGGAGGGCTGTTTAGCGCTCACCTGTCCTGCTGGCGGCGGAGAAAAGGCGAAGCAGTTTCAGCCCGTGTAAGTGATGTTTTCTTTGCAGACCTTTCCTCCCTGTTCCATCTGTCAAAACTTCAGTATGAGGTGTGCAGTGGGGAAGGCCGCGTCCACAAGACATTGCAAACCTGGGACACGTACAGGGCTCGCCTAATTAGCGTGAGGAATGACAGGGCATCCTTCGTTTGGAGGAGTTACAGGTGAAGTTTTAGGACCCACCACGTGATTAGGCAGGAGCGCTGGTGAGCCCTTCCGATTGGGACGCTGCTGCAAGTCTGGTCTGACCACGGCGCTTCCTGCCCGCCACGTTGTCACTCAGAGCTTTCACGCACGGGGTGGATGTGAGTCCCCGAGATGGG
Source organism: Hydropotes inermis (assembly GCA_020226075.1). Taxonomy (NCBI): domain Eukaryota; kingdom Metazoa; phylum Chordata; class Mammalia; order Artiodactyla; family Cervidae; genus Hydropotes; species Hydropotes inermis. The sequence continues at coordinate 1,400,175 of CM035273.1, read as the reverse complement.
GAGAGACAGCTTCGCTGGAATTCCGACCACTCAGGAGGTAATCGGCTTCCCTGGCGGCTCAGGTGGTGAAGAACCTGCCTGCAATACAGGAGACGCGGGTTCGATCCCTGTTTGGGAAGGTCCCCTGGAGGGGGGCATGGCAACCCGCTGCAGCGCTCTCGCCTGGGCAGTCTCTCGGACAGAGGACCTGGCGGGCTACAGGCCACGGGGTCGCAGGTCGGATCTGGGCAGTTAACTGATAGACGTCTGCGCTCGGCGGACTCTGCACCGGGGCTCGACTGCGTCGTCATACGGCCCCTGGTGGTGGCCGTGGGGAAGCGGACGCAGGGCCTTTTTTCTGCCTCCAAACACCAGCAGCTAGCTGCCCAGAGCGCTCAAAAGAAACACGTCAGTTACAAGGCGAGCTTTTGGTTCACAACACTCCCTTTGGAAAGGACAGAATCTAAGGTTATAAAAAAAACTGACCTGCTAGTGGATGTTTTTGATATTTTTAAAATAAACTGCATACTTTGGAATAATCTTAGATTTACAGAAAAGCATCCAAAAGACAGGAAACAGGTCCTGTTTCCTCCCGAGAGCCCAGTGTCCCGCGGCGCGCCTGGCACACAGCACGTGCTCCATAAACATGTGCAAGATGGGTGGGTGGCTGGGTGGGTAAATGGACGGAGAGATGAATGGATGGGTGGATGGCTGGATGCTTGGTTGGTTTAGGAATACCACGAAGCCTGTTACAGGGGCTTTAATAAGTGAATTAATTTAATTACACTCAGAGCAGGCCAGAGACTGCGGCCCAGCCGCACCTGCAGTTAAAGCTCCGGACGCATGTCCAGCGTGGAGCAGGAAGGAGGCAGCGGGCACCCTGTGGGTGGGTGAGGGAAGTGGCGTGGGCAGAGTGTGCCCCGGCTCCTGCACAAGGTGGGTCCCTGCAGGCCCCCAGCCACCGGCCCCAGGGAGCCAGGAGACCCGCCCAGACAGCACTGATGGGGTCGTGACCGGGGGCCCCACGGAGGGGCGGCAGGGGACGGAGTGGAGCCTCTCCACCGGCTCAGACTCTGAGCACCTGTTGCCACCACTTTCTAAGGACCAGGAGACACGACCTCAAGTCCTGGTTCTCACTGCTGTGCCTCTTCAGCCAATTACACAACAGTCTGTGCTTTAATTTCCTCACTCGGAGCCGTGGGGAGAGGACCTCCCTTCTAAATTGCTGTAAGCCTTAGACCCAACATAGAGGCAGCCCCGGGCACAGGGAGCAGCCGTTATTATCACCCTTATTGCAGAGGCTGAGATGGCTGGGTGGCACCACTGACTCCATGGGCACGAGTCTGAGCGAGCTCCGGGAGTTGTTGATGGGCAGGGAGGCCTGGCGTGTTGCAGGCCACGGGGTTGCAGAGAGTCGGACACGACTGAGTGACTGGACTGAGCTGAGGTGGCTTAAAACAGCAGAACTGTATTCTCTCACAGTTCTGAAGGCTAGCAGTCCTCTGTTTATAAGGACACCAGTCATACCAGAGTAGAGACCCACACTACCCCAGGGCTAATTCCAGTATTAATCCACACAACTTGACTAATTACATCTCCAGTAACCCCGCCTCCAGATAACCAAATAAGGTCACATTCTGAGGTTCCCAGAAGGACATAAATTTGGGAGGAGGGACACTGTCCCACCCAGTACACCCGCTAAGCCTTATCTTTTCTCTTCCATCCCTAAAACGGTGCTGTTAGCAGGCGCCATGTTATAGGATTGCTATGGGGATCGGTTGAGAGATGGCTGGGAAGCTCTGCGCACGGAGCCTGGCATACTGACCCGTGCTCATGAAACAGAAGCTGTCATCATCGCCATCAACATCAGAGTCCCCGCTTTATGGCTGACGAGGCAAGGCCTGCAGGCAAAACTGGCTGTCATCCTAGAAACAGCAAGCCCGGCTTCCCCAGCTCCTGAGCCAAGGCGCTGCGCATACAGCAGACACTCAATAAAGGCTCCATGCCCACTACCTGAAATCCAGTGGGCACACGCACAGTCGCGGAGCCCCAGGACCACTCTGGGAGGGCAGGAGGGGACGCTGGCAGGCCTGGCCCCGGGCCCCCGTCAGGGCGTTCTCCGCCATGCGGCCAGGCTCTCCCCCAGCTCTCAGCCGTCTTTGTGGTTGTTTTCGTTTGCTTTTGGCCACACAGCCTGCGGGGTCTTAGCTCCCTGACGGGGTGCACCCGGTGGCCCCTGCAGAAGCATGGGGTTCCGACCCTGGGCCACCGGGGAGGTGCCGTCAGCCTCTTCAGCCGCCCTCATCCTCGCTCCCCGCCTAGCCGGGCGAGCGGACACACCGGGGCGATGATGTTTGCCGTCACTACTGCAGATCGGAGTCCATGAATCGGTCGGTCCCCCGCTGGCGGCACCCGGCTGGAATCCTGCTGGCGGCTGTGCCAACACCGGGGACGTGCTGGCTGCATGTCCCCGGGGCCCGTGTTCCCTCAGGGCGACGCCGAGTTTTGACATTTGGTGAACATGCTTGTTAACAAATTGCATCTAATCTTACCTCCACGGGGCCTTCCCTGGGGTGCGGCGGATCTCTCTCGGGAGTCGGGGAAGCCGGCCGATCGAGTGAATGGGCACACGCTGGCGGGTGACTCCGCTGGCATGATGCGGGCAGAGCCGGGCAGACTGTGATGGTGGTGGGGTCGGCCCAGGCGCGGGCTGCGGGGCTCCTGGCTCAGGCCCTGCCTCCGCGATCTCAGCCCCGTTTTCTGCGAAGTCCCTTGCGCTTCCCCCACCCCCACACAGACAAGCCTGAGTCGGGTGCAGCTCCCAGGACACAGAAACGGAGCAGCAACGGCCCTGCTCTTCGAGCTTCCAGGCCCGGAAAGGGGGTGAGACAGGCGTCACCTGCCTAATTAAGTCAGTGAACAAAGGCCCTGAAGGGGGTGGGGGCACAACTCCTGCAGCGAAGAGGGGCTTAGGGAAAGCATCACTGACAGATGGCATTTCAGTGGGTCTGGAAGGTCGGGTGGGGCTTCTCTGGTGACTGAGAGGGTAAAGCATCTGCCTGCAGTGAAGGAGACGGGAGTTCCATCCCTGGGTTGGGGAGATCCCCTGGAAAAGGGCATGGCAACCCACTCCAGTGTCCTAGCCTGGAGAAGCCCGTGAACAGAGGAGCCTGGCGGGCTACAGTCCATGGGGTCACAAAGAGTCGGACACGACTGAGCGACTAAGTCTCTTTCGCTTGACTTTCAAAGGCTGAGTAGGAGTTGTGCAGCTAATGGCAGAGGTGCAAGTGTGGGTCCCAGGGCCCTGTGTGAGAAACGAGAATGCGCCTGAAAAGCAGGCGGGGGTGGAGAAGCAACCAGAGAGGCGCAGTTGGACGGTAACGACGACGTTTCCCTCTGAGGAGGCAGTCCTAAGTCTGCAAGCAGGAGACGCCTGCAAGCTCCTCAGGGTCCCAGTTTTGCAGTGAGACAGATGATCCAGAAGCATAGCGATTGCTCCACGACGGTTGTAGCCAGGACACCCGCAGCGAGGGGATGCCCCCAGCCCGGCGCCCAGGACGGGTCCGCCTCATGCCCTCCATCCTGAGGACGCAGGGGCCAGAAGCCCATTTCACAGATGTGACACGTGAGGCCCAGAGTGTCCAGATGGAGAGCAGCATGCTCAGGCTCTCCCAGCAACAAGTGCTGAAAACACAGTGGACTAAAGGCAGATTTTATTTTTTCCAGTTACCTTCCAGTGATTTCAAGGCTTTCTTTAATAATTCAATGAAGGTAGTGAAGGTGAAAGGCGCTCGGTCATGTCTGACTTTTTTGCGACCTCGTGGACTATCCAGTCCATGGACTTCTCCAGGCACGAACACTGGAGTAGGTAGTCTTTCCATCTCCAGGGGATCTTCCCAACCCAGGGATCAAACCAGGTCTCCCACATTGTGGGCGGGTTCTTTACCAGCTGAGCCACCAGGGAAGCCCCCTCGGGCTAATTCAATGCATGCTTTCAGTTGAGGTGCTGGGGAAATAGGAGTCATATTTTAGGAAGATTCACTCGTGAAAAAGGCTAGTTCGGTCTGACGCATCTTCCATCCCCCCAGCTCAAACCCAGTTCGTGGTTCAAGACCCGCAGTGGGAGGGCGGGCGCCTCTCCGATCAGGTCCCCCTGACTTCCTCTGTGGCTCCGACACTCCCAGGGGGGTGCGTGGGAGGAGGGACAGGCGCGGGAGTGCTGTCGTGACTGCGTTCTGCAACAGAGCATGTTCATTGTGTTATTGTTCAAACTGAGAAATAGTTGCTGCAAATTACAGCATACAACATTGTGATTCTATATTTGTATGGACTGCAAAATGATTACCACAATAAGTCTGCTTAACATCTATCACCACACGTAGCTGCAGGTTTTTTCTCATGATGAGAACTTTTAAGACCTACTCTTTCAGCAGTTCTCAAGCATACAGTACAGTAGTACTACCTGCAGTCATCATGCTGTACATTACATTCCCAGGACTTATTTATTCTATAACTGGAGGCTTGTGTCTTTTAACCCCGTTCACCCATTTCACACACACACTCACCCCTCGCTTTTGCAACTGATCTGTCCTCTGTGTGAATTCAGAATGAGAGGTGCTGTTAAGACTGCACATGTAAGTGACATTATACAGTATTTGCCTTTTCCTGTCTGATTTATTTCATTTAGCGTAATGTCCTCAAGGCCCATTCAGTTCAGTTCAGTCGCTCAGTCGTGTCCGACTCTTTGCGACCCCGTGGACTGCAGCACACCAGGCCTCCCTGTCCATCACCAACTCCCAGAGTTTACTCAAACTCATATCCATCGAGTCGGTGATGCCATCCAGCCATCTCATCTTCTGTCATCCCCTTCTCCTCCTGCCCTCAATTTTCAGGGTCTTCAGGAAAAGCATCAGGGTCTTTTCCAGTGAGTCAGCTCTTCACATCAGGTGGCCAAAGTATTGGAGTTTCAGCTTCGGTGTCAGTCCTTCCAATGAATATTCAGGACTGATCTCCTTAACAGTGGACTGGTTGGATCTCCTTGCAGTCCAAGGGACTCTCAAGAGTCTTCTCCAACACCACAGTTCAAAAGCATCCATTCTTCGGTGCTCAGCTTTCTTTATAGTCCAACTCTCACATCCATACATGACCACTGGAAAAACCAGTGGACTGGGCGGACCTTTGTTGGCAAAGTAATGTCTCTGCTTTTTAATATGCTGTCTAGGTTGGTCATAGCTTTCCTTCCAAGGAGCAAGTGTCTTAATTTCACGGCGGCAGTCACCATCTGCAGTGGTTCTGGAGCCCAAAACAATAAAGTCTGACACTGTGTCCACTGTTTCCCCATGAAACTATTTGCCATGAAGTGTTGGGACCGGATGCCACGATCTTAGTTGACCCATTCATGTTGTCACAAATGGCAAGGTTTCTTTTTTCATGGCTGAAAAATATTCCATTGTATATAGATGCCACATTTTCTTTATCTCTTCATCCTTTAATGGACCTAGATTGCTTCCATCTCTGTAACCACTGGTAATCACTAGTTTGTTCTCGTCAGCTTCTTTTTTGTTATATTCACTAGTTTATTTTTTTAGATCCCACATATAAAAGATATCATATACTGTTTGTCTTTTTGTCTGACTTATTTGCTTAGCATAATACTGCCTAAGTCCATCCATGTTGCCACAAATGGCAATATTTCACTCTTTTTTGTGACTGAGTATATACATACACATACACTCCACACCTTCTTTTTCCATTCATTTGTTGACGGAAGCTCAGGTTGCTTCCATGTCTTGGCTATTATAAATGGTGTTGCTTTGAACATAGGGAAGCATTTAGCTTTTCAAATTAGTGTTCTTGTTTTATCCAGATATATACTTGGAATTGGAATTGCTGAGTCGCATGGCGGTTCTGTTCTAGTGTCTGAGGACCCTCCCTACCATTCTTGCTGCTGACGGCACCGGGTTACATCCTTGCCCGCAGGGACGAGGTCCCTTTCCTCCAGGCCGGGGCACTCCCACCCCTGTCCCCAGCATGGGTGCAAAGCCTGCAGGTTTCTTTGCCGGACGTGGTGGCTCAAGTGGCCGGTGGCGGAGCGGCGGTAAGCCTAAGACGGCGAGAGTGAAGTAGGAGTCACGGGAAGGCTGAGCCCCAGACTCCTCGGCCCTGGCTGACTGCCCAGCGGCACGTGTGAGTGGGGGACCCAGAACCTGGAGAAAATGCAAAGCCTGAAGAGACTGTGGAATCCCGCCCTTAAGTACTCAGATACAGCCAGTTAGTTGCTTTCTGTGGCTGCGCCGGGTCCTCGTTGGGGCAAACAGGATATTGAGTTGTGGTTGTGAACTCTTAGTTGTGGCATGTGGGGTCTGGTTCCCCGCCCAGGGATGGAACCCAGGCCCCCTGCATTGGGAGCGAGGAGTCTTAGCCACTGGACCACCAGGGAAGTCCCAAATACTGCACTGTTGAATGCATTTCCCAACCCCCTGAATATTCAGTGGAAGGAGAGAGGCTAAAGCTGAAGCTCCAATCCTTTGGCCACCTGATGCGAAGAGCTGACTCATTGGAAAAGACCCTGATGCTGGGAAAGATTGAGGGCAGGAGGAGAAGGGAATGACAGAGGATGAGATGGTTGGATGGCATCACCGACTCAATGGTGAGTTTGAGCAAGCTCTGGGAGTTGGTGATGGACAGGGAGGCCTGGCGTGCTGCAGTCCATGGGGTTGCAAAGAGTCGGACACGGCTGAGCGACTGAACAACAACGAACCCAATCACAGCACAGCTTGGACTGCAGAAGGTAGAAGCCTCATTGGCTCTAGTGTTTGAACAAGACCTCTGCTGACCACTGAAAATATGCAGCTGCCAGGGAGACCTCCTAGGGATCCAGGTTCTAAAAACACAACCCAAAAATCTTGAGTAGATATATCAGCAGCTGCATATCCCGAGACACAGATTTTGCAATTTGAGTTAGTTACCTAAAAACAAATAACAAAACAAAACATCGAAACCCTCAGAAGAACAGAACAGAAGCCAAAATGTTACAGTGATACCACATATTACCCACAGTGTTCAGTTTCAATTAAAAAAATATTAGACTGCAAAGAAACAGGACAGCATGACCTCAGCTCGGGAAAAAGGCAGTCAGCTCTGAGTGGCAATGTGGGACTTAGCAGGACAAGGCTCCAGAGCATTCATGATAATATATTCAAATAATTAAAGAAAAACATGTTAAATATGAGTCAACAATATAGAATATTGACAGATAAATGCAAATTGTTTGAAAAAAAAGAACTTCTAGATCTTAAAACTCAGTGGATTCCATGGGCAGAAGAAAAAAATATTTAAAGAAATATATTTAAAGAAAGATAAATAGATAAAGAAAGTGTATTTAAAGAAAGATAAATAGAAATTAGCCATCTAGAAGATGGGGGGGTGAGGAAAGAAGGAGCCTGTGAGATTTAGGACAATGTCAGAAAGAAAAGGACAAAATGAGGCAGAAAAGTTTTTTGAAAAATAAATTGCTGCCAGCACCTTAAAGGTGGCAAAAAGGGCCAACTTACAGATCCACGCAGTTTCACGAGCTCCAGGCAAAGTGAAAGGCAGGGGGGGCTTTCCTGGTGGTCCAGCGACCGGGACCCCATGCCTCCACTGCAGAGGGCGCCGTGCGATCCCTGGTCAGGGAACTACGGAGTCCACACGCCACGCGGCACAGCCAAAAAAAATGTTTGTATAAAATAACCAGTGTCGGAGAGAAGGTGGAGGGAGGCGGGGCGTCCGCACAGAGGTGCTGGCTGCAGCCCTGGGCTCCCCTGGGGAGGACATGCAGAAAGCAGTCGGGGGGCCAGGGGGCCTCCCGGAGCGGCTGATAGAGGGGCCCAGCAGGGCGGTCGGAGGCCGAGGCCCGCCCGGACGGCATCGAGGAGCAGACCGTGCTCCAGGGGCAGTGCTGTCGGTTTCACAGAGCCCCGAGGGATTAAAGACAAGGGGCCCGAACCACCGGGCGGTCCTCACAGCTCCAGGGCACTCTGCCAACGCCCTCACCCTCCTGCCGGGACGCCCCAGGGCAACTTACCCTACAGAAATCACCAAGGGTGGCACACAGGCTTCTGCACACTCACGGCGACAACGACAGCTGAGCGTGTTACGTGGTTACCAGGTGCTGGAGCTCCGCTTCTGCCATCTTATTTACCTCCTTGAGGCGAATGCCATTCTTATGCCCATTTTACAGAAGAGGAAACTGAGGTGTAAAGAAGTCGAGTGACTTAACAAAGGCACATCATATGCGGGAAAGCTCAGGTCTTTCTGACACAGAGCTGCTCTCAAATGTGAAATCAGCATAAATATTGGAAAATGCTGGCTTGGCGTAAATGATGGTGTCCCCAGCAAAGTACCGCTCTATTGTAAATCTCTTTCCCCAGAGAAGGTCAGCTCCATGAGCATGGGGTCTTCATCTGACTTGTTCCTCAAAGCCTAAGACAGTGCCTGATACATAATAGATGATCAATAAATGCATTTATTTCATATTTATTCATAAGATACAGTCATAAAATGAGTGAAGGAATAAGCCTATATAATGGAATATTTTGTTGTTTAGTCGCTAAGTCGTGTCCAGCTGTTTCTGACCCCATGGACTGTAGCCTGCCAGGTTCCTCTTTTCATGGGATTTCCCAGGCAAGAATACTGGAATGGGTTGTCATTTCATTCTCCAATAATGGACTATTAAAGGTCATTAAAAATTATTTTTTCAAAGAGTAATTAATGACATGAGGGAAATATTGCTGATAAATGACTGTGATAACATTTTTTAAGTAAAAAGGAGAAATATATAGTACGGTCCAAATTTTGCTTAATTTTTTATTATATGTAGAGAAAAAACAGCTTTCAGAAACCCATAAAAATTTTAATGGGGTTGTATATGCATGATGGAATATATATGGGTGATGGAATAAGTGTGTGATGGAATATATATGCGTGATGGAATATACGCGTGATGGAATATATACATGTGATGGAATATATATATATGCGTGATGGAATACATACGCGTGATGGAATATATATGTTGACAGAGCAGTGTGACTGGCTCGTGTTTTCTCTGTTACGCTTTATCCTTTAGTCTTTAAGATCGTGTACTGAGCGTCTGTCACTCAGTTCGGGGAACAGGGTGAGTGGCGTCAGAAGAGTGAGGGCTCCCGGTGACTCGGTGTAAAGAGCCTGCTGCCAGCGCAGGAGACATGGGTTCGATCGCTGGGTGGGGAAGATCCCCTGGAGAAGGAACTGGCGACCAGTTCGTCTTCTTGCCTGGGAAATGCCACGGACAGAGGAGCCATGGGGTTGCAAAAGAGTTGGACGTGACTTAGCGACTAAGCCACAAGAACAGGAGAATGGAGGTCACGGAAGCCACACGCAGACCCGTTTCAGGAGCAAGGAATCCAGGACCACCCAAACAGTGGTCCCAGCGGCCCTACTGCGAAAATGAGAGGAATGAGGAGCAGAAAGGGCAGCTGCGAGCTGAGGCTTCCTCCAGGTGGAGAGACTCTCAAACCTGCCTGAAAGCAAGAGGGAAAGAAGCCCAGGGAGCCACGTTCGGGCCTCCTGGAGGAAAGCAGGTTTCAGGATGGAGGTGTCTGTGTGACCACTCGGTGAAGAGGAGCAGAGCTGCCCTCGAGGAGCGGCTCCCAGTCCTCACTCAGGGAGCGGGGAGAAGGGCCGCCGCTAGCCGGGGCAGGGGCCCAGGGTGGGGGCTGAGCACAGACGCAGCACCTGGAACACAGCATCTGAGAACGGTCATTACGTCATTACTTCCAGCCATAATCACCCAACTCTGGTGGGATTCTCAGAGCAAAGAAGGGTTGAGGAGACACAGCTGGGCTAAATATCAGCTCTGAGAGCCAGGCAGAAGATGCCCTGGGGTGGATGGTGTTACAGGAGAGGGAAAGATTTTCCTCTACCTGCTTCAGTTCAGTTTCTGGGCACAAGCGAATTAAACTGAAAAGAGACATATTAACAGGAGGAAAGTGTTTATTCATACATATATGGGAGCTTGGACCATAAAGAAAGCTGAGAAGAATGGATACTTCTGAACTGTGGTGTTGGAGAAGACTCTTGAGAGTCCCTTGGACTGCAAGGAGATCCAACCAGTCCATCCTAAAGGAAATCACTCCTGAATATTCATTGGAAGGACTGACGCCGAAGCTGAAACTCCAATACTTTGGCCACCTGAGGGGAAGAGCTGACTCACTGGAAAAGACCCTGATGCTGGGAAAGATTGAGGGCAGGAGGAGAAGGGGACGACAGAGGATGAGGGGGTTGGATGGCATCCCTGACTCAATGGCCATGAGTTTGAGTAAACTCCGGGAGTTGGTGATGGACAGGGAGGCCTGGCGTGCTGCAGTCCATGGGGTCACACAGAGTCGGACACGACTGAGCGACTGAACTGAACTGATATGGGTGCTAACAAAAGAAGTAGGTAAGTCAATAAATGGTTAAAGTTAGAGGCTTGGTGGTGGTGGTTTTCAGTCCTCTGTCCATGGAATTTCCCAGGCAAGAACACTGGAGTGGATTGCCATTTCCTTCTCAAGGGGATCTTCCTGACCCAGGGATTGAACCTGCAACTCTTGGGTCTCCTGCATTGGCAGGTGGCTTCTTTACCACCGTGCTACCTGGGTAACCCCAAAGTTAGAGGCTATATGCCTTATTTAGTAGTAGGGGAAACGGAGGGATGAGAAAAGGCTTCCATGGAAGAACAAATAGGTTTCTTTAGGAAAGACAAACATATTTTAGGAGAACAAATGGGAGATAAGAAAGTTTGTGATGGTATTTGTCTATGCAGATTTGAGTAGGCTTTCTGTCTTCTTCAGGGCCATAAAACTCCCCCAGAGGGGGGATTTATGGCAAGTTTACCAGAAATAAGCTCCCCAAGAGGAAATTCATGGCAGCTTCATTTCCCAGAAAGTGTTAGTTGCATGGAATTCTCCAGGCAAGAATACTGGAGTGGGTTGCATGCCCTCCTCCGGGGGATCTTCCCATCCCAGGGATTGAACCCACGTCTCTTGTGTCTCCTGCACTGGCAGGCGGGTCCTTTACCACTAGTGCCACCAGGGAAGGCCCATTTCCCAGGAGTTGCAGCTTTTAGTCAGATAAGGCAGCTCCACAATTTCTTACTGCCTCTGCTGTCTCTCACACGTTTTGAGCCTCTAAATACTCTTCGTACCAGCTCTGCAGTTCTGGCTAGCTCCCCGCGGGGTCTGAGACCTGAAAGTGAAGTAGGAGGAAGCCAGGCACAGATGTCCCCAAGCAGAGGTCATGGGCCCCCCAGGGGCTGGCTGAGACACCGAGCAACCGTCTGGAAAGTGTAGAATGTGAACTTGACGCTGCATCCCGGTTCTAAAACCCTCTGTATTTTCCTCTAAAAAAAAAGATGAAAATAAGGTTGAGAGCCAGCGTGTCTAGGTTGGACCTGACTGCCCATTAGTGATGTGGTCTCGAGCACCTCATTTAATGTCTCTCAGCCCCAGCTTCTCATCTGCACACTGGGAAGGGGGTGGGGGCGGGGTAATAGGATAAACTCAGAACATCCTGTGGGGTCATCTGAGCCCCTGTCTAACAAGGTGGCCAGTGGGCACAGGGTAAGAGCAAGTGGAATCCAAAGTCTTTAGCTTTATGTCATGTATCTTGGGATCAAGTGCCCAAAGCAGGCACAAGTGCGGACTGGGTGAGCAAGGCGTGTCGGAGAGGGAGCCGGCGCAGCTTGGGCACTTCGGAGGGGCAGCACCTCCAAAGGCAAGGTAAATATTAATAATAATCTATTTAGTTAATAATAATTAAAATTACAAGGAAAATTATTAATGATCTGACTGCTGGGAATATTTGGTTGCATGGCGCCCCTGCTGGTGAGCTTCTAAACTGCAGGCACCGGTCACCTCGGTCCTTGTCACCAGCTTCAGGAAACACACCCACAGTCACAGCAGCCTGGGCGCTAACGCTGCGGTTTGCGTTTAGTAGGAGGTTATCGAACTTTCAGTCATTTTACCTACACCTTTTATTTAAAAAATAGTTTCACATAAATATAGACAGTACTTACTACAGGCCAGGTACTGTTTTAAGTACCAAGTAGGAGTGAAAAAGTTGGTTTAAAACTCAACATTCAGAAAACCAAGATCATGACATCCAGTCCCATCACTTCATGGCAAATAGACGGGGAAACAATGGAAACGACAGACTTTATTTTGGGGGGCCCCAAAATTACTGCAGATGGTGACGCAGCCATGAAATTAAAAGACGCTTGCTCCTTGGAAGAAAAGTTATGACCAACTTAGACAGCATATTAAAAAGCAGAGACATTACCTTGCCAACAAAGGTCCATCTAGTCAAGGCTATGTTTTTTCCAGTGGTCATGTATGGATGTGAGAGTTGGACTGTGAAGAAAGCTGAGTGCCGAAGAATTGATGCTTTTGAACTGTGGTGCTGGAGAAGACTCTTGAGAGTCCCTTGGACTGCAAGGAGATCCAACCAGTCCATCCTGAAGGAGATCAGTCCTGGGTGTTCATTGGAAGGACTGATGCTGAAACTGAAGCTCCAGTACTTTGGCCACCTCATGCGAAGAGTAGACTCATTGGGTAAGACCCTGATGCTGGGAAAGATTGAAGGTGGGAAAAGAAGGGGGTGACAGAGGATGAGAAGGTTGGATGGCATCACTGATGAGACGGACATGAGTTTGAGCAAGCTCCAGGAGTTGGTGAAGGACAGAGCGAAGCCTAGCATGCTGCAGTCCATGGGGTCACAAAAAGGTGGACACAACTAAGCAACTCAACAACAAGAAGAACATGCTATATTGGAGTATAGTTGATTAACACTGTTACGATAGTTCCAGGTATGCGTGATAGATGTACAGCAAAGTGATTCAGGTTTCACACATACACACTATCTATTCTTTTTTTAATTGGACACAGTCACTTTACAATCTTGTGTTGGTTTCTGCTGTACAGCAGTATGAATCAGTCACATGTATACATATATCCCCTCGCTTTTAAGCCTTTCTCTCATTCCCACTCTCCTGCCCCTCTCAATCTGGTCCCAAGCTCTCAATCCCAACCTTCCTTCCTAATTACAATACACGGACTCTATCGAGTCTCTGTCTACGTCCTGGGATCTTTTCTTGCCCCGTGAAGCTAGTTTCTGATCCTGGCTTAGGAAGCAGAAGCTCATGTTTCTCTGCTTTGCACCAACAGATTATAAATTTTGTGAGCAACATGTGACCATGTGATATAGAAGAGAATGAGGAAGCTAGGAGAAACTTGTGGATTAAAAACACTACTAATTACAGCTGATGCTGAAAATTCTAGGCACTTTAGCCCTGAGACAAGGACCCTGTGAAGGAGTGACAGTGTTTTAAAAATTTTATTGGAGTATAGATGATTTACAATGCTGTGTTAATTTCAGGTGTACCGCATAGTGATTCAGTTGTGTGTCCATATATATAACAATGTATATATTCACACACATATTCATTTTTTAAGATTCTTTACCCATATATAGTAGGTCCTTGTTGGTTATCTATTTATATATGTGTATATATATACACACACATTAATAATAGTGTGTGTATGTTAATCCCAAGCTCCTAATTTATTGAATGCAAAAATCTGAGTTTCACAAATGCAGAACTGAGTCACAAAGGGACTTAAATAGCTCACCAAGACCACACAGCTCCTCAGCGAGAAGGCCAGGAAGGAGATTGAAAGTGGCAGCCCACACTCTTAACCCCTGAGCTGATTGCCTATTCAACTGTTCTTCTTTTTTAAATAGAAGATTTAATATATTGCGGAGAGATATCCTGAACTTTTGGTCTCTTCCTATACGCTGATGGCTGTCAGCTGAGTGAATACGGGCGTCCGTGATGGGGGGGAAAGAGAGGACCAGGTTTGCTCTGTGTTAAGAAGCACTTCTTAGTGAATATCCTCCAGAATAACTTAAGATGAGACTATTAGCCCATGTTCTTCAAATGTGATGCCATCTCAGGAACACAACACTTCTTCAGATTACACACAGATTGCCTAGACTTTCTGTACAATTCTGGAATTGTTTTCAGCAGTCATGAAGGGAGAGCTGTCTTGCCCCTAACCTATCGCATCATTTCATACATGAAGTAGATGCCAGATTTGTTAGTGGAGCCTGACAGTATCAACACTTTCCATTACAGCGTTTTAGTGGTGATGAAATGGAAAGAGTAATTTCCTGTTGTGTGTTAGATAAATATTTTTAGTGTTTCAAAGTTGGGCAGGGGGTTGCGGAACAGATCAGACAAATCCATCTCTCCAGTTCAGCGTTTTGAACACCTGCTATGGAAGTTTCTGGAGACTAAAACGCTGCTTGCCATCTTTATTTCCTTTTTTAAAGGCTGTTTTGAATGTTACAATACTGCTTCTGTTTTATGTTTTTGATATTTTTGGCAGGGTGGCATGTGGGATCTGATGCTGAAGCTGAAACTCCAACACTTTGGCCACCTGAGGCAAAGAGCTGACTCATTGAAAAAGACCCTGATGCTGGGAAAGACTGAAGGTGGGAGGAGAAGCAGACGACAGAGGATGAGATGGTTGAATGGCATCACCGACTCAATGGACATGAGTTTGAGTAAACTCTGGGAGTTGGTGATGGACAGGGAGGCCTGGCGTGCTGCAGTCCATGGGGTCACAAAGAGTCGGACACGACTGAGCGACTGAACTGAACTGAACATGGGATCTTATCTGCCCAGCACTGGAAGGGAGTCTCAGTCCCTGGACAGTCATGGGAGTCCCAGCTTTGTTTCTTTCTGATGTCCTGACCAATGTAATAAATGAAGGTACAAACCCAGTGCAAGATGAGGACTTTTAAGACAACATTCGGCATTTTGACCGGATGTCATATAAGTCATCAGGAAAAAAAACAAACCACCAGATTTAGATGCTTCATGAGACACCTTCTCAGATGAGCAGGTTAATTCCAGAGACCAAATTAGACGTGAAATGCTGGTGCAAAAGTGTATGTCAACTTCGCGGTTCCAAAGGCTACTCAGCTTCGTGGAAAAGTTAAGGCAAGGTCTCAGTTTGATTTTGGCCTATTTAAAATTGTTTATATTTTCACAAAATTGTTGATATCTTCAAAATTGTTTACAGCTTCCCTTGTGGCCCAGACGGTAAAGCGTCTGCCTACAATGAGGGAGACGCGGGTTCCATCCCTGAGTCGGGAAGATCCTCTGGCGAAGGACATGGCAACCCACTCCAGTACTCTTGCCTGGAAAATCCCAAGGACGGAGGAGCCCGCCAGGCTACAGTTCATGGGGTGGCAAAGAGTCGGAGACGACTGAGCGACTTCACTTCATTTCACTTCTATATCTTCACAATTGTCTTTGACAGTCGAGGTCATTGTCTTAACTTGTTGACAATAACCTAATAACTGCGATTTAGACATTTTTTCAAGTGAAAGTTCAATAAGGCCCACATCTCCCCGGTGGCTTAGAGCGTCACCGCCCTTCCGCCTGCACAGGCCCAGAGGGCGCAACCCGGTCCCGCGAGATTTGGCCCCTGTCGGCTTCCGTGGCTCCCCCGTGACTTCCGCCCCTGACGCACCGCCCTGGCGGCGCACTTCCGGCGGCGGCGGCGGCTCGAGCGGCCGGAGCAAGATGGTGAGTGACTAAGGGCTTCGGCTGGCCGTGGCGATGGATGCAGGCGGCCCACGGCGAGAGAAGCCGGCCGCTGCCGGAGGCACCGGGTCCGTCCTCCGCTCCGGTCTCCGGGGAGGCACGAAGGCGCCTGGGGAGCGTGTTGAGGACCGCGGCGGGCCGGCCGGCGCTTCCCCGAGCCCGGGTCGCTAGGGCCCCTGGGGCGGCTGAGATGGGCTGGCTTTGTCCCTTTCCAGCCGGGCGCTGCCCCTCGGCGCGGGGAGTTTCGGCCGAAGCCTCCTCGAGTCACCGGGCCGAGCGCCTCGGGGCCGCGCGGCGGAGGCGGCGGTGGGAGCGGGTGGTGGGGGCCGCGCGGCGCGGGGGCGGTGCACAGGCTCCTCAGGACGCCCTTCTGACGGGACGCTCGGAGCGGACGGCCCCTCAGGGCCTCGCTTAGCTCGCGTTGGTTTCTTAGCTCCTGGGTTGAAGCAGCTCTTTGAGGGCGGGGGGCGGGGGCGTCTAGCCTTGCTCTGGGCGCTGCACATACAGAGGACGGGGGAGACTGACCCAGTGTTTGCCTCTTGACACTTGCATTCTCCAAAAGGCAGGTTAAAAAAAAGAGGGGAGGTAGCATGTGATGTCGGGGCGGGATGGGGACGCGCGAGCGGGCTTTGCCGTGGCCGCTCTGTTGTGAGGGCGGGAGAGGTGGCTGCTTTACACCGCGTGTCAGCGAACCTCAGTGAGGAGGGGAGACCTGAATCCAGTGAGAGGGGAGCCTGTGCAAACATCCGAGAAAGACTGGTCCTGGTGGGACTGGAAGCGCAAAGGGCCTGAGGGGGGAATATGTTTGGTCTGTTTGGTGAGCAGCAGCTAGTCCCACCACAGGTTCTAGCAGGTCTTGGAAGGACTTTTGGGTAGTAGTAGTCTAGGCCTGACCAGCACACGGCAAGCACTTTTCCAGCATTTGCTCGTTGTTCTTCTCAGCGGTCCCTGGAGGTAATTATCATCATCCTCAGTTTACCAAGGAAGAACCCGAGACGGCCTGCGGGTGTGCTGTGATGTGCCAGTGACCCATGCGGTAGAGAGGCACAGACACTGGTGTCCAGTGGCCGGGAGTGTGTGGTCTCTCCCACCAGCTTTGTGACAGCTGTCAAGTCACTTAAGCTCTCTGAGCCTCGGTTTCCTTATCTGTACTCTAGGGGTAATGATAGTGGCAACTTCATAGGATCTGTGTGTTTAGTACACCGCTTAGTGTTTAGGATAACACATATAGTTACTTGAGGCTGAGAAACATCATGTAAATGCCCCAGACATGGAGAAGTTTGAGACTGACTCGGGGAAATGTCCTCCAGTGGGGCCAGACCTGGAGGATCATGGGACGGGTAGACAAACCTGGAAAAGGTTAATTGAAGCCAGTTTAGCAAGGGCCAGGCATGCCAAGCTAGAGAGTTTGGACATTACGTCATAAATGCTAGGGAGCAGTTGAAGGTTTTTGAGGCGATTGAAAGGGTCAGATCTTTGTTGTAGAAGGTACTATCCGAATGGGTGAGGGAAGAGACTAGACCTTGAAACCTCAGTTGGGAGACAAGTGGTCCAGTAAGATACGGTGGGCTGGACAAAGCCAGAGATGGGGGGACAGGAGAGGGGAGACCTAAACCAGGGTGGATTTTAAACAGAGATTGCGGGGGGGGGGGGGGACAGGAGAGGGGAGACCTGAACCAGGATGGATTTCGTTTCGGAGTCCATACATTTTAACCACCCTGAGGAGGTCCTGACCCTAACATTTCTTATTCAGCATAACACTGTGTTGGTGAGTAGGTTCTGTGAGTCATGTGGATTCAAAGTGGTTATACATCCGTTACCCACTTTCAGCAACATAGAGGAGCTAATATTATCCCTACTTTCCAGTTAGGACACCAAGATTCAGAGAGGTGACTTAACTTCCCTGAGGTCGCATAGACTATTAGGAATGAAGTTGGAATTCAAACCTGGATGCATTTATTTCCATAGCCTATGTTCTTAGGCACATTGCAATTCCTCATCTAGAAAGTAGTAATAATGAAATCTACCTTGAAGAATTGTCTGGTCTAAATATGATAGTGAAGGAAAGTGTCTTGTACAGACTTAGGCACATAATAAACATACCACAGACAGTAGCTGCCCCAGTCACCAACGCGTTTCCTTAGGGGTATAAGGAATTGTTAAAGGCCTGTAATTTGGACGGCTTATAGCAGTAAAACTAATTGTGTTTCCCCAAATTTCTCAGAGCCCTTAATTACCTTCTTCAGAAGGAAGTGCAAAGTTTTAAGAATCTTGCAAATGGGGAAATAGATTCAACCTTAATTCCTTTAGGGGGTTGTTTTGTCTTGATAGTGAAGCTGGTGATTTAACTTACAGGTGCCTATGTGGAAGTGATTTGAGGGTGCTGAGAGGGCTTTCTAATCAAGTAAATTCACTATTGCTTATTTAAAATGCTGTTGTTTCTGAGACCTTACTCTTTGTAAGCATTGTCCTGTACCTGAAGGGTCTGTTTTAAAATCAGAAATTCTCCTGAACTTACTAATACACAAGTTCTTGATAGCTTATGGTGATTCAGCTTTTTAAGTTGGGAAGAAGGACCCGCCTGAGCGCCCAGACTTCAGACCTGCTGTTGAGAGACCTCAAGTCTCCTGGATCTTGGTGCGTCCTTAGTAAGGAGTGATTGATAAATGGTTGTTGAATAGGTTGCATGATGTAGCTCTCATCATGGCCCAATTACATACTCTTGGTGGCCTTGGCTAGGTAGTTTTATATTAGAAAATGTCCAGCCCTATTTCTTCCCCTCAAGTAGGGATGGTTAGGATCTCAGTCTCATGACACATTGTGCGTGCATGCATGCTAACTCATTGTACTCGTGTCCAGCTCTTTGCGACCCCATGGACTGTAGGCTGCCAGAGTCCTCTGTCCATTGGATTTTCCAGGCATTCTCCATGGAGTGGGTTGTCATGCCCTCCAGGGGATCTTCCGGACCCAGGGATCGAAACTGTCTCCTGCATTGGCAGGCAGGCTCTTTACCTCTAGCTCCATCTGGGAAGCCCTTATAACATATTACATCTTTTTCTTAATAGTTGTCCTTGATTTAAGATGCAGTCTGGCAAGGTGCAGCACTGATCTACTAACAGCTTTTCGGTAAAAAGAAACTTTGCCACGTTGCATTTACACATTGATTACAAGGTGTATCTTGAGTTCAGAAATGTTAAGATGAGGGGGAAGTGTTGGTATCTTAGAATCACAGGAGAATAAGGGTTTTTTGAAGTGATGGTATTATAAATTTATGTTGTTGTTGCTTAGTCACTAAGTTGTGTCTGACTCTTTGAGACCCTGTGGACTGTATCCCACCAGGATCTTCTATCCTTGGGATTTCCCAGGCACGAATACTGGAGTGGGTTGTTATTTCCTTCTCCAGGGGGTCTTCCTGACTTAGGAATCAAACATGTGTCTCCTGCATCACAGGTGGCTTCTTTACAACTGAGCCACCAGGGAAACCCCCCTGAATTTATATCTGTGCTTAAATTTTTTTTTTCAGGGTCAAAGTCAGAGTGGTGGTCATGGTCCTGGAGGTGGCAAGAAGGATGACAAGGTAAATAAACATGAAGCCAGATGTCTGTGATGTGAGTAAATTGTGGAAAATGTCAGATGTCAGCTGAGAAGTTCTTTGGGAATTCAAATACCCTTTTCATGTTTTACAAAAGATTATTGGCCATCAAGTAGGTATTAATGAATTAATAATTTTTAGAGGTATAAAAGTAATAACATTCCAGAAGTGTTAAATTGTCTGTGATTTTAGTGTTTAATATCCTTAGGTGTGAAAAGTTGTGTCAGATTATTTAACTCCAACTTCCGGCATGTAACTCTGAATTCTGACCTCTGTTCCTTATTGAAAGATCTATTCAGTTCAGTCGCTCAGTAGTGTCCAACTCGTTGTGACCCCATGGAATGCAGCATGCCAGGCTTCCCTGTCCATCACCAACTCCCAGAGCTTGTTCAAACTCATGTCCATCGAGTCAGTGATGCCGTCCAACCATCTCATCCTCTGTTGTCCCCTTCTCCTCCTGTCTTGAATCTTTCCCAGCATCAGGGTCTTTTCCATTGAGTCAGCTCTTTGCATCAGGTGGCCAAAGTATTGGAGTTTCAGCTTCAGCATCAGTCCTTCCAGTGAACACCCAGGACTGATCTCCTTTAGAATGGACTGGTTAGATCTCCTTGCCATCCAAGGGATTCTTAAAGAGTCGCCTCCAAAACCACAGTTCAAAAGCATCAATTTTTCTGCGCTCAGCTTTCTTTATAGTCCAGCTATCACATCCATGCGTGATTACTGGAAAATCCATAGTGTTGACTAGACAGACCTTTGTCAGCAGAGTAATGTCTCTGCTGAATGATCTATTAGTGTGTGTAATATATTTTAAAAAAAGATAATTACGTTCACACATAAAAATTGACAGAATGAAAAATAGATTTTCTTGTGTTTTTTTTTAAGGACAGTTTTTAATAACATCCTAAAAGACAGGGAAAATTATATCACCTGGAAATAGATGACAGTCCTGCAGGAATACGTTTGTGTTTTAATATGATCTCTGTGATTTTTTTTTTTCCTATGCTGTTCTGAAAACCCAAGGACAAGAAAAAGAAATACGAACCTCCTGTACCAACTCGAGTTGGGAAAAAGAAGAAGAAGACAAAGGGACCAGATGCTGCCAGCAAATTGCCCCTGGGTAATGACGCAGTTCCTGGTCCCGGGCGCCAGGCGCCGTCTCTGTGTGCAGCTTAGAGGGCTGAGGATGGCCAGATGGGAAGCAGCGTGAGGTTGAGGCGCCAGGCCTGTGACTGTGGCATTCTCTAGGTTGGAGTGAAAGCTATATTTTAGTTTTAACGCTATACAGAGGATAAAACTCTGTCTCACTTCAAGAAAGTCCATTAATTTCCTTCAGATAAGCAGCTTCTCTAGGGTATTAGAGTACAAGGTTAGGGTAGAAAACACAGGTTGAGCTTGGTCACCTTAGAGATACACTTACTTCATGAAAAAATGGAATGTCACTGTATTGGAACTCACACCATGAGTTTATGCCTGAATGTAAAATTTTTCAAGTCTTCCTGCTAAATAAGGAGTAAGACTCAACAGGTGGCAGACCCAGCCCGCTCTCCACCCTCGGTCTCTCACCCGTCGCGTGCCGTTCACGCTTTGCCTCACGCATCAGGGGCTCTGTTTCCCCCTGCTTAGAACGTGCTTCTCCAGTCCTTCCACAGCCGCCTGCGTCTCGCCCCCAGACTTCAGCTCGGATACCTCTACCACCCTCATCTACTGCCTAGACCAGGCTCTTCCGACTTAGGTGCAGTAAATGATTTTTAAAATAGTGCTCAGTTAATAATTGAGTCAGGCAGTTAAAAATGTGCCATTAATCTACTGTAGTGAATCAGGATCGTATTGATATAAGGTTCATGAGACCAGCAGAAGAGCATATAAAGTTCAAAACCAGAGTCAAGTTACGGATAATTGGTATGTGGTAAAGGTGGCATTTCTTTCTGCTCACCCCTCTCTCCTCTGCCTTTAGGCTCCTGCTTGCTTAGGGTCACTAACCTGCATTTCTGAGAGACTCTCCAACTAGAATAAAGCCAGCTTATTCTCAGTGTTAACTCCTCCTCCAGGGGGAACTGAACTGATCGAAAACCTCAGGCCCAAGTCTGACGCGCTGTTTTCCAATCACAGTGACACCTCACACTCAATGCCGGCTAAAGCTGCTGAAGCTGGAGAGGATCAAAGACTACCTCCTGATGGAGGAGGAGTTCATTAGGAACCAGGAGCAAATGAAGCCCTTAGAAGAGAAGCAGGAGGTGAGCTGGGAAATTACTATATGCTTTTACAAATTTTGAACTCTATTTAGAGCTAAACAGCTGAAGCTTTCAGGCTTTAATGAATTATTATTTAGCCGCTTTTTAAAAGCACCAACTGTGTTTAAATCAAGTGAACCATCAGCAGCATCTGCTTTTTCAGTTTGAGCCGCTTTTTCTCCTTGGCCTGCTCTCACGTAGGAGGAAAGGTCGAAGGTGGATGACCTGAGGGGCACTCCGATGTCGGTAGGAACCCTGGAGGAGATCATCGACGACAACCACGCCATCGTGTCGACGTCGGTGGGTTCGGAGCACTACGTCAGCATCCTCTCGTTTGTAGACAAGGACCTGCTGGAGCCCGGCTGCTCGGTCCTGCTCAACCACAAGGTCAGGCAGGTGGCGGTCTCAGAAAGCCCCTCGAGCGCTGTCTCCTTCCTCTTAGTCTGTCCACCTGTCCCGTGGACGCCGGCCCCCGGAGCGCTCCTGAGGGCACAGACGATCCTGTGGTTGCCACCTCCGCGCGAACAGGCGGTGCCCCTCAGGATCCGGCGTTAAAACTCCTTGGTTCCTGTCAGGTGCACGCGGTGATTGGGGTGCTAATGGACGACACGGACCCCTTGGTCACGGTGATGAAGGTGGAAAAGGCGCCCCAGGAGACCTATGCTGATATTGGGGGGCTGGACAACCAAATCCAGGAAATTAAGGTACGTCTGGCAGGCAGCTCTGGGTCTAGCCCTTGCTTTCTCGCTGTAGGTGCTTGGCGTTGTTGGGCACGCTTCTCCTTTGTTTTGGGCTGCCTTGGGCCTTTGCTGCTGTGCCTTAGTTGTGGCAAAGGGGGCGCCTCCATGGCGGCACGTGGGTCTCGCGTGTGGCTTCTCTCGGCGAGGGCCCTGGAGCACGCAGGCTTCAGTAGCTGTGACACATGGGCTTGGTTGCCTTAGCACAAGGACTCTACTGGAGCAGGGATCGAACGTGTGCCCCTGCATTGGCAGGCAGATTCTTAACCACGGGGCCACCAGGGAAGTCCTGTTTTTTCTTTATTATCAGACCAGTAAGTGACTCAGAGCTTGCCAGTGGTAGAATTTTGTGTTGTTAATACTAAGTTAGGTAACAGAAGTAAGAATAAATTGTATTGATAGTTCTTACTGCAGCTTAATACATTTTATATGTAACATTTAATGATTATCTGTGTGAATTTGCTTCCAATTTGTTGATTCCAGCTGTGGCTATACAAACCCCCAAGTGATGTCTGGGGTAGGGTGGTGGCACGCACACAGTGCTGGGTCTAGAACATAGTCCTGGCTCCTGCCACGGTCCTGGGGTGGGGGCACACGGGGGCAGCCCTCGGCAGGCTTCTCATCTGCAGCAAGAGCATCCGGAGCCTTCACGGCACTTCACGGTGGCTCTCAGTCGGCTGGAAGATAACCCTCGTGTCTGGAGGTGGATCAGTAGCTGAAAACCTTGCCGGCTGCTCCTGCAGCTGCACTGAAAAGGGTGCATTTAAGCTTTAAATTCCTTGTGCTCAGGAAGGGCAAATGTTACTGTTAAATGATACTCGAGGCTGACTCTTCTGGGGGAATTGGGTGCTGTTAGGAAGACTGGAGGGTGCTGGGAGCTCCCATAGGACCGAGATCCTCTGCAATATGTCCTTGCTGCCGCTGGAAGTCAAACATTGTCTCTAACAAGAACAATTGAAATTTTAGCTTTTTTTTTTTTGTTGCAAGTGAGACATACTCATGATGCCAGTTAATGAATAGGATACATTTCAGTAGGAAAGCCTTTCATTTTTACCAAGTGTTTGTTTTATTTAGGAATCTGTGGAGCTTCCTCTCACTCATCCTGAATATTATGAAGAGATGGGGATCAAGCCCCCCAAGGGGGTCATTCTCTATGGTCCGCCTGGCACAGGTGTGTACTCTTATTGGTCGCTTTCCAGGCGCTGAGCTCGTTTCTTGAGCTGCAGCATTAGCTGGTTATAATCACTTAGCCATTGAGTCAGGGGGCCTCAAATCCTTAGTTTAAAAATGTGCTCTAAGTGACATATTGGACATTGTGAATAAGCAGGTCCTTTGGAAACACACTTATCGCATGAAAGTACATCATGCTGTCTAATAGGTGTGCTAAGAGAGTGAACTGTCTCAGGCTTACGATTGTAGACCTCACAGACAACAGTTATGTTAACAGTTATGTTAACAACAGTCATAGGAATCACAATAGAAAGTAAACACCAGGAGACTCCCCCAAAAGTGCCTGCTTGGTGTGAATGCATGTACAGTTCCCCAGCACTCCTGTGGTTTACTCAGATGTGCTACATGTGTATGTTGTAAAATAGTACTTTTCAATGTTAACAGTAATGTAAGTCTATTGAAAATAGTTTGTAAGAAAAAATAGGAACAGGGTGCTCCACCTTGGCAGCATATTGGCATCCCCTTGGGAGCCTTAGAAAGCGCCGATGCCTGCTCAGACCCCTGCACTCTGCCGGGCCGTTGGCGACTGAAGGAGTGTCGCGCAGGGTGAATGAACGGATAAAGATGAAATGCATGTACATATTTGGTTCATCAGGCGCTGGGTTGGCCTCAGTGAGTTGTGTAGTCCACGGCTTAGTAAACTCACTGCTCTGTAAACTCCAGAGGAAGGGAGGGCATTTGCGTGAACTGAGGCGTGTCCCCAGGAGGGTCTGTGTGGAGGCCCGCCCACCGGGAGAGACCGGGAGACTGCGCTGAGGCAGGGAGCTGCTGCGGCCTCTCATCTCACCGCCCAGGAAAGGAGGTTTCAGGAGAGGCCAGCAGCAGTTAGGGGTCCCCCGGCGCCCTGAGCATCCCGGCGGCCGCGCCCGGCTGCGGCTGCATCTGGACTGGAAGGTCTCTTTCACTTAGGAGGTCCTTTTGGTCTCTGTCTGCTGCCCTTAACTGACACCCTCAGGGGGTAGTCCAGCCCTTTCATAAGCATTTGAACCTGCCACTGGCTGCCCGCCTGAGGCGCTCACTGCCTCACTGGCGCAGGGCTTAGATCCCACTGGCCCAGAATCCTGTGTGTCCCCGGCCAGCCCGCCTCCCCCACAGGCCCGAGGGTGGGCCTCTCCCAGGTCTCGCCATCCCAGGGCGGCGGTCTTGCGCTCTCTTCTCAGGGTGGGTACCCTTGCTGACTCTGGTTCTCCACTTCAGAGAGGTGTCAGGGCTGTCCTGAGAGCAGTGAGGAGCGCCCCACGAGGGCACCGCACAGACAGGCAAGTCTCGACTCCCAGTGGCGCTCAGCTTCAGGCTTCCTTAGGAGCTGGTCCTGGCTCAGCGCCCAGAGCCTGGGCATGCCCTCAGGTAGCCTTGGGGCGCTGCAGGCCTGCTCAAGAACCCCTGTCCTCGGTCACACCTAGTGCTCCCGGGTCTGTTTTCCTCACTGACAGTTTTGTAGGGGTTGAGTTTGGTTCTCTAGCCCTGGTTGAATGGGGTCAGGCGAGAATTATGTGCAACTTTGGGTAACTTGCAATAAAACCATTTTCTGATGTTACCATGATGAATTTAGGAAGACAGTTAAAAATAATCAAAATAGGTATTTTAGGTTTTTTAAAATTTCCTTGTCTGCTTTGAGAACATGCTTTTCATAGAGGGATCCACCAATTCTTAATGTTAAAACCGCACTTAAGGTTTTTTTCCCTTTTTTTCAATCTAAAATAGGTAAAACCTTATTAGCCAAAGCAGTAGCGAACCAAACCTCAGCCACTTTCCTGCGAGTGGTTGGCTCTGAACTTATTCAGAAGTACCTGGGCGATGGCCCCAAACTCGTTCGGGAATTGTTTCGAGTTGCTGAAGAACACGCACCATCCATCGTCTTTATTGATGAAATTGATGCTATTGGGACAAAAAGGTAGACTTTCTCTTCCCTCTTTTGTGTCATTAAGGGGTAGATCGTGCCGCTCTGCTCTGAGAATGAAAACTGTGGGCAGGCCCGGGAGAGGCTGCGTGCTGGTTTGCCGCGGTCCCCCTGTGCCACTCCCCATGGATGCCGGGGGCTCCGCCCTCCCGTGCACAGGCAGCAACTCCCCGTCAGTGGATTCAGTCCGTCCACAGCCGTGCCGTGAGCACCGGCTCGGAGCCTGGCACCCTTCGGACTCTGGAGACAGTGGTGAAGATGAGTCTCTGCCCTTGCGGAGCTCACACGTGGAGATTGAATAAAAATGATACAATTTCAGGCATGAAAATGACCACAAGATACTGTGGTGTTCAGCTTGGGCTCTGGGTGGAGACACACAGGTGGAGACAGCCGGGCAGGGTCCTCATGCCCTCTGGCTGCTTCTCTCAGGTACGACTCCAACTCGGGTGGGGAGAGAGAGATTCAGCGCACGATGCTGGAGCTGCTGAACCAGCTGGACGGGTTTGACTCGAGGGGAGACGTGAAAGTCATCATGGCCACAAACCGCATAGAGACCCTGGACCCGGCCCTCATCAGACCAGGTCAGGCTGCGTGGGCTCCATCATGGAGCGTGAACGCGCTGACGTGGTTTTGTATCTCTAAAGGGCACTTTGGGGAGGATGGGCTAACGGGATATGTACAAAGGCAAATACTGCCTTGAAGCTTGGAGTAACTTACCAAAACTGTGTCTCCTTGAGATAATAGTAAGTGGGATTGTGATGTACTCTGTATAGCCTGACATTTTTAGCCCCGAGACACTTTTTTTTTTAAGATTTGGCACAGGACACTGACTGAGATGACTCATGTGAGGAGGCAAGGCCTCTCTCAGCCAGGCCCGGGGCACCAGGGCTGTGACTGAAAACCTCGTGTTCCCACAGGCCGCATTGACAGGAAGATCGAGTTCCCTCTGCCCGATGAGAAGACCAAGAAGCGCATCTTCCAGATCCACACGAGCAGGATGACGCTGGCCGATGACGTGACCCTGGACGACCTGATCATGGCTAAAGATGATCTCTCTGGCGCCGACATCAAGGTGAGGCGCTGGGCTGGCTTGTAGCTGTTCTATCATGTGTTCCCAGACGCTGAGGGGTGGGGTGTGGCAGCCATGACTGGGTATGGCCTGCTCCCTGCAGGGGCACCTGGGTGACGCTCCGGTTAGGCGGGGGCGCACACAGGCCTGGTCCCACTGCCTGTGCTGAACTGCGTCTCATGACATCTGTGGAACTCTGCTGTTCTCAGCGGGGGAGTGAGGTGACATTATTTGAAAATCTTTTTATTTAGAAAAAAAATTTCAAGCCTTCAGAAAAGTTGCAGCAATAGTAAACACCCATATACTCATCACCTCCATTTACCAAATGTTACCCTTCTACTTGTTTTTTGTGTGCAGAAATACTCTTTTCCAAATCACTTGAAGTAAATGTGCTGCTGAAGGCCATAACCAGATAGAATCTTCAATGCCAGGATTGTGTTTTTATCGTGTTGCTTGGGTTCTTGTTTTACTTTTGGCAAGTAATTATTGAGAAAGTGAATATATACGAATATATACTGTCTGAAACTTGTAAACATTTAAGCAGAATATATTTTCTCTTAAGACTGTAGGTAAATGAAATGGATGTCACTGTATGTGGCCTCTGGATATCATTTTATCTATTTCTTAGGATTATTCTCTTTAAGGAAAGCATTAAAGCTTTGAGGCTTTAATGGCCTGCCCGGCCACACGGCTAGTTAGAGCCTAAGACAGGCCTTTTCCTTAATGAAATACTCTCGGGTTAAGCCCCCTCAGGTCCTTTGAGAAAATTAGAATGCTTGAAACATTTAAGTTTGAAAAAATTTGTTTGGCCTGGATGCCAACACCAGATTTCCAAATGGTGCTCTCTGACTTGTTAGTATAAAAAGTATTTCCTTCTCTGAATACACTGTTCTTTCATGCAGGCGATCTGCACAGAAGCTGGTCTGATGGCCTTGAGAGAGCGCAGAATGAAAGTAACAAATGAAGACTTCAAAAAGTCGAAGGAAAATGTTCTTTATAAGAAACAGGAAGGCACCCCGGAGGGGCTCTATCTGTAGTGGGCCAGAGTTGCCTCCCAGGAGAGGCTGGGAGGGTCCCGGCCCCTGGGGTGAGGTTGGGAGGGAGCTGCCCGGGCGCCGTGAGCCGCTGGCCGCGGTTGGCGGAGCGTCCCGCGTCCCTCCCGAGCGCGCGTGTAGGGCCCTGGCGGGCTGCCGGCGTCCCAATAAAGCGTTCTCTCTCTCAGCACGGAGTCCTGTCCACACGCTGGGTGCTCCGTGGCCGGAGTGGGTGGGCCCAGGTGTGGGGAAGCCTCTGGGGGACCCGGGGCACTGCAGACTGCGTCCCTGCGGCACAGCTCCGCTGGCTCGTGAGCACACGGCCGGCCACCTCTGCTGTGGAGGCCACGAGGCTACGACCCCCCGGCCGGGGCTGCCCCTGGAGGGTCTGGGGCAGGCAGGGAGGGCTGGTGCTGCCGAGTCGGGGTTCCCAACGCAGCCTCAACGGGGCAGCCCTGTGGCGGTGAGCACGCCTCCCTCACCGGGGTCCAGATCGCCGGCGCCGCCCCGCGCCCGGCTCCCTTCCCCCCAGCCGGTGTCCCTCCGCTTCTAGCCCAGGTTCCACGACGCTCGCTTTTCTGGACGAGCGGCCAAGGAAATTTCACTCTCAGCAGTTCTAGAGAGCATGATTTAAGAAACGCAACGCAGAGAAGTCCACTGTTTAAAAGAAGCAGGGCCTCGGAGAAGACACAGCATTGCCGCCGTCGGCTGTCGATCACCGCTCTTGGAAATCTGACCGAGCAGCGCGGCTGCCGCGGCCGGAAGCCATCGTTCGGCGTCTCTGAGGCAGAGACGGGTTCGCCTCGGAGGAGCAGGCCGCGCTCTGCAACTGGACCTGGGCCCGCTCCCCTGCAGCGGGGCCCCTGTTTGTTCAGTCCCCTGACAGCGGTCCTCCCTCTCGGGGCCCGATCTGACTCGGCAGGGCCGCGGGCCCAGGGTGTCCACGGGCACGAGCTCCAGGCGACCCTGGCCGCCGAGTCCGCAGGCGAGAGGTCCGCGAGCGGAGCTTCGGGAACGGGAGGGGCGCGCGTGGTGCAGCCGAGGACGCCGGGCTGTATGCGATTTCCAGGGGCAGAGCGGGCTCACCAGCCGCAGGGAGGAGGGCCTGGTGAGTCACCAGACCTCTCTCGACTGCAAGAGCCAGGAGACGCGGCAGGATCCCCAAGGAGGCCAACAGGAAGAACCTTCACCCGGGCTGGGCAGGGGAGAGTGGGCCAAAGGGACCCACACGGAGCGTGACAGCTCTGGCGTGATTCTTGTCTGTGCACATACATATTCACACGTATCATGTGCAAAACAACAGCTTTGTGTCGTCTGCACGTGCAAAAACTGTGCAAGAGGTGAGACGGGCAGCCCAGACACACAGGGAAGACCCTGCAGGGCAGGGGTCTGGGCACACGCGTGCCCGTGTCTGGGGCTGGTCCGGCCCCCAGGGCGGGCCCCCCACCCGCGCCTAGTCCTCCAGCAGCAGCTCCAGCTCCTCCAGCGGCAGGCGCACCCGCAGCTCCTTCTCCGTCATCAGGTCCACGACCTCCTGCATCTCGTCGGGGAAGTACTCCACGGCGTCCATGTACAGCGCCTGGGCGGGGGTGACACCCGTCAGCAGGCGGCCCCTGCCCCCTTCCCGCCCTAACTCGGGGCACCTCAGCGAACCCCAGGGGGCACAGGCGCACGGCCTCTCTTCGAGTTGGGCCGGAAGCTGCTGACACGGCAGTCCCCACCCGTCTGCTCTCTGAGCGTCCCCTGATCCCGGTGCTGCAGGCAGAGTTGAACGTGGGTCCCCACACGCTCGGGGTCTGGGCTGGGCTTTGGCAACTGCTGGGAACCAGCTGCGCCCCCAGACAGGAAACAGGCCCCTCAGGCTGCAGGGGGCGCGGGAAGCCCTGAGGGGCCGGGCCCACGGCACTGACCACATGAGGCCTGGCGGGAAGGTCCCTGAGAATCCAGAGACCACGCCTGGAGAACTCACCTTTGCCCAAGGACAGTTCTGCAGTGCTTTGTAGAACACACCTTTGCTTCTTTCTTTATTTCCTAAGGAAACCTGAAGCAAGGGGAAAAAAAAATTCAAAACTGAGGAACTGAGACAGAATCTAAGGCCATCAGCCGCTGGCCCACACGGGGCAGGGGTGCAGGGGCTGCGGGGGCCACGCGCTGTGGGACACCCTCGGGGCCTCCGCTGCGTCGGCGGGCCTTGAACATGGCTGACCTGTCTTCCTCTCCTCCTCTCCCACGTGCGGAGGAGGAGGGTGATGACAGAAAAGGCTTGCTTTAACACTAGCCATTTTCTGAAAACTATCTTACAGAAATGAGATAACCAGGATTAACTGAGTCAACAACCTTGTCAAGAGCAAATTTCTGATCAGGAATTTCAGTCTGAGAATACGCGAATAGTCAGCACATTTCTACTCTAAGCACGTTTTATCCAATGCATGTTCGCTAGGTTGCTTCAGTCAATCTGACTCTGTGACCCCATGGACTGTAGCCTCCCGGCTCCTCTGTCCACGGGATTCTCCAGGCAGGAACACTGGAGCGGGCTTCCATGTCCTCCTCCAGGGGATCTTCCTGACCCAGGGATGGGACCATGTCTCGTGTCTCCTGCACTGGCAGGTGGGGTCACCACCAGTGCCGCCTGGGATGTATTCATACAACACTGAGGTATGAAGCCTTAGTCTCAACTCACAGGCGCTCTTCCCACACCTGCTGCAGAAGCCGGCTCCCCTACACCTCCTCCCCCGCCAGCTCCCCTCTCCCAGGTCCCAGGAAGGGACCAGCCGCTCCCCCAGGAGTCACAGGCCCCCAGGCAACTCCGCGGGCGGGCACCCACAGCTGTGAGTGGGCACAAGCTGAGCTCGTGGAGCTGAAGTCTGGACTTCTGGAGGCTCCCATCCCACACCAGGAGGCAAGACATGAAATCTACGCTTTTGAGCATGAAGAATAAATGTTAAAACAACAAAAACTTTGGTGGTAATCCATCCTGGGGCTGCCTGCTGCCCGTTTGTGCTGGGTGTGTGCCTGCGAGCTTCTGTCTTGAGACAAGCTACCCAGGACGTTCAGAGCTCAGGGGAGGCGCTCCCAGATAAGTTAGACTCTAAGAGGCTAGGGGAGGCCCAGACTTCTAACCCCGAACTTCTCCTAGCCCGTACCTTCCTCTCTGCGTCTCTTTACACCCCTCTCTATCAAATGTCATTGGGAAATGTTCAAATACTTTGATCAACTTCTGAGAAATTATCCTATGGAAGTAACCAGAAATATACATATTTATGAGTAGGGAAGGTCACTCAGGGCTTCTGAAAGGTACAGCTGTCAGTGGAGGGCACTCTGATATGACCACAGCCTTGAGCACTGTCTAGACACGCAAGTGGCCTGGAAGACGCTGTTTCTAAACAACACAACTCGGCAGTGAATGTATTATAATACAGAAAGTCCAGCCCAATGTCAGGCCTTTAACCAAAGACAAAGCCAACTCAGACCCGGTGAAGCCCAGGAACCACCTTTCAGCCTGCAGAACACATTGACAAAATTAAATGGCTGTGGTGCTTCTAAGTAAAAGCAAAGTTGCTTTGGAAATGCCTATTTTAAAAACCACAGTCCAGACTGAATATTACCTTTTAATAACAAAATAGAATCAGGACCTGGAAATTCTTAGAAGCAGAATAGCAACACATTTAGGTCTCTTTTGAATGAAAAGCTCTCAGACCAATTTCCAAGCTGTTTCCTCAATAAAGTCAACTCAGAAATGCACAGATATCCTGGGGCCACCAACGGCCCA
>CM035273.1:1353825-1368951 GCA_020226075.1 Hydropotes inermis | reverse complement strand
GGTGGTCCTCCTCAGTCACTCCACCAGGCCCCTCCCGGGTCCTGAGCGCCCCCTCACTGAACCAGGCCCCTCCCGGGTCCTGAGCGCCCCCCTCACTGAACCAGGGACCTCTGGGGTTCTGAGCGCCCCCTCACTGAACCAGGGCCCCTCCCGGGTCCTGAGCGCCCCCTCACTGAACCAGGCCCCTCCCGGGTCTGGGCGCCCCTGCCCCGCTCTTCTGGAAGAGGAGGCAGCTCTGCAGGGAACAGGAGCCAGTCCCTACCAGGAAGCTCAGGTACATCCTCCACAGCAAGGGGCACTGGCTGCCGTGGGGGCTCCGAATGGCGCTCTCAAACAGGGCTCTGATCCGGTGCGTCAGGCCGATCTCGGGAAGGGTGGCGTGGACCTCTCTGCCGTCCACCCTGCAAGACAGAGGCTCATGTGATTCCGGGACAACGGCTCGGGCTGACATCGCAGCGGGGTCAGCGACGGGGTCGGAGAGAGTGGTGGGTAGTGCTGCCCCGGGTCTGGGGCGCGGGGGTGCGTGGCGCAGGGGAGACGTGGCTCCTCCAGGGCTGGTGGAGTGCAGCATCCAGGGCTCTGTGGGGCCTCCACCCTGCGGAGCCCACCCTGCGGAGGGCACCCTTTGGGGTCCACCCTGCATGGCCTACCCTGCGGGGTCCACCCTGCCGGCACCACCCTGCGGGCACCACCCTGCGGGCACACAGACTCCTTTCCTCAGGAGAACCTGCCCTTCATCTGCAGAGTGCACACTTACCGTGAGACCTTTCAGTTCAAAGCAGAGTGAATAAAATTCGAATGGAAAGGGTGAAACACAAGGAAACTGAAATACTATTCAGAGGCAATCTGGAACACCGCCTCTCTCAGGTCAGAGTAAAACAACAAAGGTTCTAGAAGGAAAAACGATGCCTCAGCTAACATGTGCCCAAGCCTACTGCTTAATGTTCAGACATAAAAGTGTTATCTAAAAAGAGACCATTTAAAGCGTGACCCCGTTATCACTAGTGATAACAACACAGGCTAGTAATTATTTTAGAGTCTGTGCTAAGCACTCCGTCTTCCCAGAAACCCTCTGAGGCAGGCTCTTTAATTATTCCCATTTTACAGAAAGGGAATGGACCAGAGCTGTGAGCTGCCCTGCCCAAGATCACACAGCTGCCAAGTGGAAGCGCTGGGATTTGACTCCAGGCCCGAGTGCCTGCCCCACACGTGCTCTGCAAGGTCTCAGACCCCGCAGGCAGGGCGTCAGACTCAGGCGCCAGAAGCCAAGCCCGGGACGGCCCGGAGCGAGGCCCGGGAGACACCGCAGGAGCCCTGGCAAAGGGGCTGCTCTCTGCCCTCACTCCTTCTTCAGCACACTTTCCTGCCGCTGCTTGCAGATCTCTTTCCTCTTTCAAGGCATTTTCCTGTGACAGAGACCGCACCGCTCCCGCCACCCCCGCAGGCGTTCCAGGCCCTGGGCCGCGAGCATTTCTGTCTTCCCGAGGCTGGTGGGCCGTGGGAACCAGGACCACACGGGGGCCTGCGGAGCACGGACGAGGTGCCCTGTGACTACCTCTGCACGGCGTCCACCAGTCTCTTCCTCATTCTCTCCGCTTCGATCGCGAACAGCCAGGGCTCCAGGTGCTCGGCGGCCCTGGTGACGGCGTGGAGGAACCTCCTGGTCCTGCTGGCGGTGTGGGACTTGCTCTGAGTCTGCACGTACGACCGCCAGAGAAGCTGGTTGCCCGGGTACAACCGTAATGCCTCTGAGAGCGCCTCGCGCAGGGGAGCCAGCGGGTGGGCGGCAACCCGGCCGTGGAACCTGAGCAGGCTGGTGTGCATCAGGGTGACGGCCTCCAGGGCGCCCTCCAGGCCGGCACCCTCGGCGGAGACGGAGCCCCTGAGCCCTGCAAACACCTGCTCGTAGACGCGCGCAGCGGCGCCGACCCCCACGGTCAGGTACTGGAAGAGCATGAAGCACTTCGCCAGGCTGACCAGGCGGCTGAGGCGGTCGGGCAGGCCCGGGTCGGGGCCGCGGCGCTCCGCCAGGCAGTCCCGCAGCGCGTGTTCATACGCCTTCCGCGCCTTCAACACGTGCACGGCCGACGGCTGTCCGGGGCAGGGCCCCGAGGGGCCGCGCTCGGCCAGCCCCGTCAGCACGCGCACCGCGCAGGCAGGCGCCGCCCCGCCCACGGGCAGCGCCAGCTCCGCCTCCAGCGCCGCGTGGAGCAGGCCGAGCTCACAGAGCTCCGCGTCCGCCAGGCCGCGGCCGCCCGCGGCGCCCAGGGCCGCCTCGAAGACCTTCCGGGCATCCTCCGTGTTGCCCAGCAACCACTCCAGATGCGCGTACTGCTGCCAGAGGCAAGCGCTGTTGCGGTTGTCTGGCTCCTTGAGGAGATTCTTGGCTAGTTTTCTGCAGTTCTTTCCCAGTGACTTTAATCTCTTCTTGTTTTTAGTGTGCAGACACCAAATGACCTAAAGGTGAAAAGGCAAAGAATGACTTTTCAAATGCCGCGAAACGTTAAAGACACCCCTTTGTTCTGTCGAGTCCTCTGGTGGCTCAAATGGTAAATGATCTATCTGCCTGCAATGCTGGAGACCTGGGTTCCATCCCTGGGTCACGAAGATCCCCTGGAGAAGGGAATGGCAACGCACTCCAGTCTTCTTGCCTGGAGAATCCCATGGACGGAGGAGCCTGGCGGGCTGCTGTCCGTGGGGTCACAGAGAGTCAGACACGACTGAGTGACTACACTTTCGTTTTTTCTTTGTACTGTCAGCTGCAGGAAGCCACACAAGGCGTCTACACTGCCTGCCTCCGTCACATATCTGGTAAACACATAGGCTCCCTGAGAAATAGGTCAGGATTCTACCAAGGCCACGGGAGCCCTGAAATGAACATGCCCAGGTTTCCATCTGACACTCCTGTAACAAGGCTTACACACCCCAAACAGCCTTCTTCAAAGATAGGTGAGATCCATAGGATTTCCCAGGCAAGAACCCTGGAGTGGGTTGCCATTTCCTCCTCCAGGGGACTCTTCCTGAGCCAAGGATCAAACCCGCGTCTCCTGCATTGGCAGGTAGATTCTTTACTGCTGAGGCAGCAGGGAAGCCCCATCAGAGTTTACCAGACACTATTTTAATAACAGCCTGGTGTGTGCCGTTTGCAATTAAGCAATCAGAACTTTGAACGTTGAAATTTAATTCTAGCTGGTGGCCAGCAGAGGGCAGGAGAGTCAATCCTAGACAAATTTCCAGCGGGTAATGGATACTGAAAAGCAAAGTAGCTTATTTTATCTATTTTAATAAGTCCTTAAATCCTCTAACCCAGCTTAAGCTTAAGCGTGGTCCTTAACACTAACTGCTGACAGTCACAGACTCTCGGTAACAGTCAGCACGGCACACAGCTCCGGTCACTGATGAACTGGACTCAATCCCCCTCTTCCCTGCAGCCCCGAGAAGGGGCAGCCCCACACGCGGTGCCCTTGGGTCCCTGAAGGAGGAGGTGCTGTGGCCCGGTGCCCTGCAGAACACCGAGAGCCCGCCACCCTGCCGACAGGAGCTGAGGTCCCCACCCAGGGAGGGGGGCCCAGCGTTACCTTGGTGATCTCGTACCGTAGCCAGAAGACGCAGAGCTGAGACCGCTCCCTGCCTGCAAACAGAGGCAGCGCCAGGTGGAAGACGTTGCGGATAAACTCCTCACCCTCTCGACTGGGACCCCGGGGCCAGCGCCAGCCACCCAGAGGGTCCATGCGGCCCACACAGCCGACGCCGGAGCAGGAGAGGTCGAGGAAAGTCAAGGGCTTTTCGTCATAAAGTTCGTTGTCGAAGATGCTGTTCTCATCCATGGCCAGATAGAGGCAGGAGGCGGGAGGGCTGAAGCCGGAAGGCACCCCCAGGAACTGCAGGAAGGCCGCAATCAGCTGAAACTGGAGATCCGGGCTGGAAAGTCGGATCAGAGACTGCCCGAGATCGTCAAACAACACCTGCGAGGACAAAGACGGCATGACCGAGTGTGGCGAACAGACAGATGTCTCCCACCGCCTTTGTAAACTGTGTGTGGCTGTGCCGGGTCCTTGCCGCTGCGTGGGCTGCGCTCCTGTCGCCGTGAGCGGGGCTCCCCTCGAGCTGCAGAGCCGGGCGTCTCCCTGCAGAGCCCGCACCCCAGGGCACACGGGCTCCGCTGCCCCATGCGAGTGGGCTCTTCTCGGACCAGGGCCCGAGCCCGTCTCCTGCTGGGCAGGTGGGTTCCCGACCACTGAGCCACCGGGCGGCCGCTCACCACCCCCAGCAATTGTTTTTACATGGATGTGCGCCAACGTTACTCAATATTAAATACACGGGAGCCAGGTTTTCTGTGAGATGAGGCAAGCTGAGGGGGGCGGGTGGGCGCCGGGGGCAGCGTCTCACCCGTCCTGGGCACCCTCCGCAGGAAGGGACACCACAGCAGGGGCTGCCGGGGTCGCCTGATGGATTCACAGGAAATCCAGAATCGCATTCGCTTCTGAGAACACACGGCATCGCTTTTATAGTTACTTTCATAAGTTACAGTTGGGAAAAATCTTTATTTCAAGATAGAAGAATGTTACTATTTTGTGGTTTCTTTGTACCAAATTGCTTCAGGAAATGAAAAATATGCTCCAAAATATATAAATAGCAGCAAAGGAAAAAGGAGACTGCGGGAGCAACGGGCCATGCTGGGAGCGATTATAAGGGCCTCATACTAACCGTGCTCACCGCTGGCTTCACGTCACAGCTTTAACCCGTGAGGCCTCAGGGACTACACTCTGTCTCTGGCCCTGCCTGCCTGGTGTCTGCTGCCCTCAGCAAAGAGGAAATCAAAACACGACCATGATAAGACTGGACCACCTGGGACTCAACCCATCAGAACCACCAATTAATCAAAAAGCTTTTCTCCTCCAGGTTTTCACCAAAGTAAAGAAATATAAGAAATTGCTCACAGCAGTACGTGCCTCCAGGAATGAGCTTCCGGGAAATCGTCAAATTGCTGAGCCTCAAGAACTAACTTCTGGAGGTCAGCCATGTAAAATCCTCACACACCAAAGGCAAACCCCACCCACTTTCTGGAAACTTCGGCTCAACCAGGGCGGGGACCTCACATGCAGACTCAGTTCCCTGGGAATCCGGCCGCTCCCTCCTGCCCAGAGAGCACCTCTCTCCTTCTTCCCGATCCTGGGTGCTTAACCGCAGTCTGGCCACCCCCGTCACCTCTCCTGGGACACCCCGGTCCTCTGGGGCCTTCAACCATCCCGATCCCTCTGCTGCAGTGCAAGCGTCCGGATCAGACAGATGCTCGCTCGACACCCAGGACCGGCAGAGGCCGTGTCACGGAGCACCCTCTGTCCAGACAGTGAGGACGCAGATGCAAACAGGAAAAGTCCCCGCCTCGAGGCTCGTGGTTTGTCAGAGCCCGGGAGCCTAGCTGCTGTAAAACCTCTCAGTCTGTACCCGTGACTGTCACAGGCCAGGCACACTGTGGACCCAGACCCTAACTTGCACATGGTTTTTTCACTAAGCATGTCCCTGAGGACCACATGACCCACGGCTGGTTGAATCTGAGGCTATGGAACCTTGAATGCAAAGGGCTGACTGCAAAGTTATACTCAGATTTTCAACTGCCGGGGGCTGATGACCCTAACCCCCTCGTTGTTTGGGGTAGACTGTAGTTGGTATTTTGTCAAAGTGGCTCAATTCCAGGTATCAAAATAGAATTTCTTCCTTTATTTTAATGTAAAACTTGTTGGGTTCCAAAATCACTGTGGACGGTGACTGCAGCCATGAAATTAAGAAAAGCTATGACCAACCTAGACAGTGTATTAAAAAGAAGAGATATCACTTTGCTGACAAAGGTTCATATAATCAAAGCTGTGGTTTTTCTAGTGGTCATGTATGGATGTGAGAGTAGGACCATAAAGAAGACTGAGCCCCAAAGAATTGATGCTTCGAACTGTGGAGCTAGAAAAGACTCTTGAGAGTCCCCTGGACTGCAAGGAGATCAAAGCAGTCAGTCCTAAAGGTCATCAACCCTGAGTATTCTTTAGAAGAACTGATGTTGAAGCTCTAATACTCTGGCCACCTGATGTGAAGAGCCAGCTCACTGGAAAAGACCCTGATGCTGGGAAAGATCTGAAGGCAGGAGAAGAAAGGGATGACAGAGGATGAGATGGTTGGATGGCATCACTGACTCGATGGACATGAGTTTGGGTAAACTCCGGGAGTTGGTGACGGACAGGGAGGCCTGGCGTGCTGCAGTCCATGGGGTCGCAAGGAGTCAGACACAACTTAGTGACTGAACAACAACAGAAACTTGCAGAGCTGCCAGCTGTACAGAAGGGCACCAGGCCCTGAGGGAGGAAGCCTGGGTACCTGGCAAGCACCAGCGCTCAATAAATGCTACCTCCTCCCCGGGAGGATGGGCCTGGTCACCCACTGTCCCCACTCGGCCTGCACCTCCTGCTCCATCTCCCGAGTCACACACACACATCTTCAAGGATCAAGCGCAGGGAACGCGGACACAGAGGAAAAATCTAGGACAGTGACTCCATGATTTCCAACCTTGAGCCCTCAAGGCTTAATGTGGAAAACTGACTGAATAACCTGGAAGCCAGTCTCTGGAGGGCTGACCACCAGACCCAACTGCCTCCTCGGGGACCATCAGGGTGAGCGCCTCAAGGCTCCTCCATCACCAGCAGCCAGCGCAGCCCCACCCGTTTCCTGGGAGAGGACGTTTCTGAGAAGGGAGCGGGAGCGGGTCAGCCACTCCCGAGCCAGGCGGGGGCTCACATGGTGCAGCAGAGAAACACCGCTGGGGTGCGGGGGCCTCACCTGTCGCTCAGGATCCTCGCAGTCCTCCTCCGTCTGCTTCCTGGCCTTGTCCGGGCGCCACGGCCGCCAGTGCCTGCGGTCTCGGGACCGCTCGGCGGCCAGCCAGATCTGCCACCGGGGCAGAGTCTTGTCTCTGATATCCTGCTCCTCGTCCTCCAGCTCCTCGTCCTCGTCATCTAGGCAAAAATGAAACTTCCAGCAGCTGAACCAGCGGACAGCGCCGCCCTCAACCCTGAAACCCACCTGCCTGGCCAGGGACGGGGTCACACCCAGAAGGCTGAGGCAAACGTGACCCAGGCCCGGCCTTCTGGGCCACTCAGTGGCATTTACGGACTCTCCCATAATCAGTCAGGTTCCCAGGAAAGGAAGGTGAGCCGATGAATCAGATGATTTTTTATGCTATCACAGCAATTAAAAATGGGAATGACATATTTTAGAAGAGAACTGTCCAGGAGAACTTTCTGTGATGATGAGAATGTTCTGTGTGATATGATAGCCACATGTGACTTGCTGGGCACTTGAATTTAGCTGGTAGAATAACTGAATTTCAAATTTTATTTCAACTAATTTTAATTAAAACAGCCATGTGTTGCTAGTAGCTACTGTATTGCACAACACATTCCAGAATGCTAAAGGACATTTAATGATAGCACTGCTTTAGGTTTTCTTAAGCTGCCAGAATTTCTAGCCAGTGGCCCTATGATTATTAGCATGTTCACTTTTTCTTTTAAAGAAAGAGGCAATTCAAGATATCCTATATTTTATTTTACTTTGTTTCCTAACCCTGAACATGCAGAATAAAAAAGAGTCTTCCATTAAAGTTCAATATTTAAAAATAAACAGAGTATGTAAAATGGTACGGCCACCCAGAAAACAGTCTGGCAGTTTCTTATGAAACTGTAATGCACTGACCATAAGACCTAGAAATTGTATTCTTGGGTGCTGATCCCAGAAAAATGAAAACCTACATTCACACAAAAACTTTTACACTAATGCCCACAGCAGTTTTATTCACAAAAGCCAAAAATTGGCAATGACCCAAGTGTCCTACACTAGGCCACTAGAGAAAGTACGATACAGCTATGCCACGAGCAAACCTGCTGATAAATGCACAATGTGGAGAGATCTCGTGGGGATTCTGCCAAATGAGAAGAAGCCAATCTTCAAAAGGTATACAGAAAACAACTGTCAGTGAGGATGTGAGGACATCGGAACCCTGGTGTGCTGGTGCTGAGGATGCGAAACCCTGCAGCTGATGTGGAAAAACTGTGTGAGGTTCCTCAAAGAATTAGACAGAATTACACGAGCTGGCAGTTCCACTTCTGGGTCTATTTCCCAAAGAACTGAAAGGAAGGACTCAAACAGGTATTTGCACATCCACGGTCCGAGCGGTACATTCACAACTGCCGAAAGGTGAAGCGATGCGTCGTGTGTGTGATATATGCATTCGGTGGGAAATCATTTAGCCTTAAAAAGGGAGGAAACACTGACACGTGCTCCGCGCCGTGTAAGCCTCGAGGACAGGGCGCTATGTCGAACAAGCAGCACTGACTGCGCGCGCGCTGCTCTTCAGCGCCCGGGGGCGGGGGTCGGCGCGGGGCCCAAAGGGGGACGCGGGGTGAGCTGACCGGGGTGCGGCGCTGGGGCAGACGGGGGAGCCGAGACGGATGGCGAAGATGGGTGACAAGCGCCTGAAGGTGACCGGTGCCACCGGACTGCACACTTAGAGAGGGCCGGAATGGTGGCCTGTGTGTGTCCCACAGCTGGAAATGCTGAAGAGGGTCGCGTATGGTCCCTGTGTAAACGGGCGAGAGCACAGCGGTGGACGAGCCGGAGCCGGACCGCGGCGGGGTGGCCCGGAGGGCGCGCACGGGGCCTCGAGGGAGGCGGGCCGCCTGGAGCCGCAGGCCTAAGCGCAGCGTGAGGGGCAGACACCGGCGGACAAGCGCGCCCGCATCGCGGGGAAACCTGGGCCACGCCGCCGACGCACCAGCAGAGGCTCCCGCGCCCGGGCGGCGGGTGGAGGGCGCGCAGAACCTCCGCGTGCACTTTCTCCCCAGCTTCTTGGCGGGGGCTGGGGGCTGCTTAAGGTGTCGGGGGAAGAACAGCCTAGGCTCCCCGGCCCTTCACCGCGTGCGTTTCTGATGTTTTGGATCTGTATCACGTTCTTGAGTCACTGGTGAATCGCTTACACACACAAACAAGCCAGGAGCACGTAAACACCCCGCGAGGAAGAGGCCGCGCCTCTGCGCGGGGAGGCGCCTCACCTGGGCTGACGGCCACCCAGCCGCCCCACTCCTGCTGGTGCATCCAGGCTCTCCAGCCTCGGGCGCCCTTCTCCCCGGCCCGGGGCTCGCCGCTGTCCCAGAAGGGCTCAAAGAACTCCACCTGTCGAGGTGTAAAACATGGAGGTTAGCCGCCACGTTCAGCTCTGTGCCAACAAGCACCGAGTCCCTACCGCCTGCTGGGAAGATGTATTAAGGTTTGGTCACGCGCTCCAGAGTATTCGAAGCCTCAAGCGCAGTGGACTGGTCCTGGGCCAGGCTTCAGCCCAGAGCGGTGCCTCGACCCTCGTCGGCAACCCCTCCCATCACAGAGACGGTCAGTCAAGGGTTAGGGGTGAGGGGACCTCTGACCACGCCCCGGGCTCTGCAGAGAGACTGAGGCACTTATGTAGTATAGCACGTTCTTAAAACAGCAAAACATGTCTTAAAATAACTGTGTTACCTGGCTTACTATACTAACAATCAGTTATGTCAATACTAACCAATATTCCTGAACCCAATTTTGTCCAGAAAACAAAGGTTAAAAATAATGATGATAAAAACAGTTTTTGCAGGCCGTTCATGAAAGCTCCACAAGATGGGAGACCTCAGCCTGTCACAAAAGACCTTGGAAAGTCCACCATAAACTGAGATACCCTGTCCATCTCCTACCAGATCATCTTCATCAAGTAGAAAACTGAGTTTTCTTAAGTGGAAAAAGGGAAAAGGTTTTCTTATATCCCTCCCCTACCACCTAAATTAGGATCAGAGTTGACAAAGCACCAACATGTAATTTCACTGCAACTTCAGCCAAGGTCTTAGGTGGAGGAAAGGGTAACCCAGGAGAGACATGAGATGCGGGTTAGAATGCAGAAGCAGGAGAGAGGACCCGCAGTTTAAAAGCTATGATATGACTTCCCTGGTGGCTCATTGGTAAAGAATCTGCCTACCAATGCAGGGGACACAAGTTCGATCCCTGGTCCAAGAAGATCCCACACGCCTCAGACAGACAACTAAGCCCGTACACGACAGCTCCTGAGTCTGCACCCCAGAGCCCGGGGGTGCTAAGTACTGAAGCTGAAACACTCTAGAGCCCCTGCTCCACATCAAGAGAAACCACTGCAATGAGAAGCCCAAGCACCACAACTAGAGAACAGCCTGCACAGAGACCTAGTCAAATAAAATATAAAATTATGAAAAAATTAAAAAAAAAATACAAGGCATGATAACTGCTTCCCTGGAGGTGGGTGGTAACTAGCATTTAAACAGGGGCTGATAGAAAGAGGGGGAAAAAAGGACATCAGTGAGTCTCTATAGCTGGGGAGGTGGAGAGATTGTCTTTCAGCTCTCAATGCTTCACTACTTTTGTGACGGAATTTTCCTAGGATTGGCAGGATATTTCTGAGACACAACCCTCAACTGATGTAAGGGGGATATAAATATTTTGAAAATACTACCACCAACTCCTATTACCCACACCCCTCCCTAGAAGAAGGAGGGGCGGAGACAGGAGCTGGGGACTCAGCAGGACACGCACCTGGCCTTTGGTGGGCAGGCCCTTCACACTGTCGGGCTTGAAGAATGTGAAGTCGACCATGGCCTGGAACAGAGAGACGGCCTTCTCGGAGTGGCCCGCCTGCCGCAGGAAGTGGCACTGCTGGAGGAAGAGGGCTGAGGGCGGGAGAGCAGAGGGACAAGGCTGGTGAGCACCTGGACGGGGAGAGACCAGCTCCCACAGCGTGCGGCTCGGCACCCGGCCGTCTTCTCCCCGAAACCAGCAACTGTCGTAGCTTCCAACTGGTGAGACAAGCAGGTCCTGACTTTAAAGGACCCAAGTAACAGCACTGCAGTCATAGTACATTTATTATCATTTTTAAAGGAAATGGCCAGAGTAGAAATAGAAACGATAAAACAAGACCAGTGGATGGTCTGAATATTGGTTATCAAGTACTCTGAGCTCATTATTATGAGAAAAACTCTGGGAAAAGGATGGCGCAGTAGATTTTTTTTTTAATCAGAGAGCCAAGCTCTGTATTCAGTTGATCACTAGATGGCATTATTCACCAGCAATTTCCATCACAGACTCAGTCCTGCTGTAAACAAATCTGGGTTCCATGTCTGAAATTTTCAGTTCATTTAAACTGTGGTTCAATTCTCTCTACAAGATACCATTAAGCTGTTTGAGCATATCAACACATAATATCAGACATGAGCCCCTTTAAGGCAGTGACACAAATGCTTATTATTTCTAGAGCAATATATTTCTTCTATCTTTAGAAATTAGTAGCAATATTCAATAGCAGGGATTTGATCAAAGAAACGCCTGCTACTGAGTCAGACCCTGAGCTAGGCTCCCCATAAACCGTCTCAGCTGACAGGCACAGCCCTCCTGTGAAGCAGGTATTGGACTGCTGTTGCTGGGGGAGAAACTACAGCTCACACATTGAGCAACCTTCCCAAGGTCACACAGGAGCTGTGAAGGGCAAACCCAGCATTCAGGTCAGGAGTGATACACTCCAGTCTAACACGCCGTCTCTGGGATCTCATTACTGAACAAAATGTATAACATAGTCTAGTCTCCTTTGGGACCTACTGAAAATGTTAACAATATAATGATACCAGTAACCTGTATCTATCAGTGATTTCCAGCCAGCCAGGGCACCCTGCAAGAGTGACTGCCTAAGCCCCCACAATGGGGTGAGATGTGGGCATCTCAACGGATAAGGCCACCAACAGCCAAAGCAGTTAAGACACTGCATTTACCCAAATAACAAGAGGAAATGCTGCTTCTGGTCTGGCGATATTTTCCGAACTGTATTGGCTTAATGCCTCCCGCGGCCCAGAAGGGGGGGGGGGGGGGGGAACCCGTCATCAAAAGGAGTCATAATACCCTTTTTTAAGCATCAGTTTTATCAACGTAGACTTTCCTAAAATAAATCAAAGATAAACTATTTTCAATGAAGCCAAAAGAAAGACCCACCCCTCCCACGTCACTGGACTGGGTTGCTGTCTCCTTACCAAACATGGCCTCCTCGGTGCCCGGCAGCTCGGGGTGGGAGACAATGCTGCCATCCCTCACGGCGGACAGAGTGCTCAAGCACTTCCCATAGAGACTCTGAATTTTTGATACGGAAAAGGTGCTGAACTGGCTCTGGCAAAACAACAGGTATTTCTGCCAGAGGGCTGTGTTGTTGGGATGTAAGAAGATCAGTTTCTGCCACTCTTTGAGCAGAGTGGCGGGCTCCCAGAACTCGGTGCAGAGCTTCAGCTTGGCGAGCTTCAGGTCCACACTGCTCGGGTTGCTCTCGATGGCTCGCTCCAGGATGGCCAGCTTCTTCTCCAGGACCAGCCGCAGGGACCGCTTCTGCGTCTCTGGCTCTCCTTCCTCCACGGCATAGAGGCCCGGACTTCTCATGACCTCGTCCTTGACAACAAAAATACCCACTCACACAGGCAGGCAGAACCGGGGGCCCAGGGTGTCAGCGCTGCTGGAGGAGTGACTTACAAGGCCCACAGGGCTGCTCACTCCACACAACCAACTGCTCTCTGGGTTGGTAGCTCTGGTCTTGTATTTGG
This sequence comes from Hydropotes inermis, assembly GCA_020226075.1. Classification (NCBI taxonomy): domain Eukaryota; kingdom Metazoa; phylum Chordata; class Mammalia; order Artiodactyla; family Cervidae; genus Hydropotes; species Hydropotes inermis. The sequence goes on along the minus strand of CM035273.1, from coordinate 1,356,286 downwards.
GGTTGGGAGTTTAGTCGGTAAGAGACGTTCGACTCGCTGAGACCCCATGGACTGTGGCCCGCCAGGTCCCCCTGTCCATGGGACTCTCCAGGCAAGAATACTAAAGTGGGTTGCCATTTCCTCCTCCAGGGATATTCCTGACCCAGGGATCAAACCCCTATCTCTTACGTCTCCTGCACTGGCAGGAGGGTTCTTTACCAATGGCACCACCTGGGAAGCCCCACCCACTCTCTTATCTCTTGAGAGTCCCTTGGACTGCAAGGAGATTCAACCAGTCCATCCAAAAGGAGATCAGTCCTGAGTATTCACTGAAGGACTGATGCTAAAGCTGAAACTCCAATACTTTGGCCATCTGATGCAAAGAACTGACTCATTGGGAAAAGACCCTGATGCTGAGAAAGATTGAAGGCAGGAGGACAAGGGGACGACAGAGGATGAGATGGTTGAATGGCATCACTGACTCAATGGACATGGGTTTGGGTGGACTCCGGGAGTTGGTGATGGACAGGGAGGCCTGGCGTGCTGCAGTCCATAGGGTCGCAAAGAGTCAGACACGACTGAGTGACGGAACTGAACTGATTTACTTACTTATTTACCTGGCTGTGCCAGGTCTCAGCTGCAGCTTGTGGGATCTAGTTCCCTGGCCAGGGATTGAGCCCGAGCCCTCTGCACGTGGAGCACGGAGACTTAGGCACTGGACCACCTCGAGAATCCCCGTCATTTTAAACTTAGATTTCTGTATCAATAACTAGCATGCAGTGTCTTGAAAACCTTTTCTGAAAAGCCGATTTTACCAATAACACAGCCGAATGTGGGACAAATGTGGTAATTACATAAGTGGTTCCAAAGATAAGTGGGACAAAGACAGATCCACGCACTTGAGAAAGGGAGCTGGTAGCTCAAGCCATGTCGCTGTTGGCCACCCTGTGCACATGACCACCCTGTGCACATGGCCACCCTGTGCACTCCGCATGTCCTCTTGAGAAAGGGAGCTGGTAGCTCGAGCCATGTCGCTGTCGGCCACCCTGTGCACATGACCACCCTGTGCACATGGCCACCCTGTGCACATGGCCACCCTGTGCACACGGCCACCCTGTGCACATGGCCACCCTGTGCACTCCGCATGTCCTCTTGAGAAAGGGAGCTGGTAGCTCGAGCCATGTCGCTGTCGGCCACCCTGTGCACATGACCACCCTGTGCACATGGCCACCCTGTGCACTTGGCCACCCTGTGCACACGGCCACCCTGTGCACACGGCCACCCTGTGCACTTGGCCACCCTGTGCACACGGCCACCCTGTGCACACGGCCACCCTGTGCACTTGGCCACCCTGTGCACATGGCCACCCTGTGCACACGGCCACCCTGTGCACTCCGCATGTGCTCTCGGACTTTAGGGACACCTCCCTGCTGCGCGGCGAACACCCACGCCCTTCCTGTTCGCAGAGCGCCATCTCCTGGAGGCCGCTTCTTACTCCCAAGTGGCCAGTCGCCCCCACTCCGTCCCCAGCTTCTACATCACAGCACGTCCTGCCCGGCCTGCAGCCACCCCTCACACATCAGTCGTTGTCGCTGGGCTTGGAGCAGACTCAGGGCAAGGGCTCTATTCTAACCTTTAGAGGCCGGGCTCCAGGGTTCCTCACAGGAGCTCAGCAGTCACTGCAGGATAAACCAGTGCCCAACATGAGGGCCATCATTCCCGGGCAGAACTGGGACAGTGACGCTTACCTGGAAGGCAACAAAAGCCATCCACAGCTCCGTGTCCCGAGGGTTCTCCCGAACCTTCCTGTTAAACTCCTCCACCCTGGCCTTGAGGAGCGCACTCTCTCGGTCAGGCTGTGAGTCCGGTGGCCTGGACTCCTGCTCCGAAGGACCCTGTCCCTGTAACCACTGCGTCGTGGCCTGATCGTAAATCCCCAGTGGGTTCAGCCAGCTGGCAGCAGGGGGAGCTGCATCGTCCACGCCCCCCACCGGGATAAAGGAGAGCAGCTGGAATGACAGAGCCGCGGGCTGCCTGCTGACGGAGAGGCCGGCCTCGCTCATTAACCCGACGCTCTTCTTCGAGAAGTAGCGTTCAATGTGCTTGTGGGAACGCTTCTTTTCTGTGGAAGTCCCCTCCCAAGACACACACTGCTTCTTCGGGTTGAGGCCAAGGCAGGAGTCTCCTTTCCTCTTGTATCTAATGTTTGAGAAAGAAAACAGGTTACCAAGAGAACGCGCGCACGGGCTCCACAGACCGAAGGCCCAGCAGACACTCTCGTTCCGCCAGTTAAGTTCATGTATTCAAACTCACCTTCCCTACAAACTGTTTCTACTCAGAGAAGTTCAAGGACTTTTCCTCTACTGTGCCCTTCATCTATGTCTCAGGAATTTCAGATCACGCCTGTTTCCCAGACCTTAGTACCTATGCTCCCCTGAGCTCTGCACAGCGTGTCGCCGCGTCCCCTCAGGCCACACCGCGT